>JAFIRS010001248.1:0-403702 GCA_018342105.1 Gonioctena quinquepunctata | reverse complement strand
TTTTTTTCCCTTTTAACTGTAGAAAGGGCCTTAATGTGGAGTAATTTGGGAAACAGGTGTTCCAAATATTTCAATCTGACTTTGGAATGGAATAAATGAACTCCTTTTCCCGACACAGTTGGAAAAAACTGTTTGGTGATGACACTGTTTTTTGGGGGAATACCAACTGAACCTGGCACCTTCTTTGAAACCTCCTGAATTGGTTTCCCAAATCATAACGAACTCCTCTATTCTGCCCCACGAAGGAAAAACTGAAGATCGGGCCCCGGGATTATCTGAAAAACATGAGAACTCTAAAAAAAAAAAAACTGCATATGAGATAGAAAAAAAGGGTAGAAAATTAATGCAGGAGAAGATTAATCACTTTATGAAAAAATTATTGATTCACAATGAAAGCAAGACTCTCTGGGATATAATGAAGCATCCACCCAGAACAACTGAAATGAACGTTAGTCTGAATCACAATCAGAAATTTTCAGTAATGAAGTAGAAGTGACGAAAACTTTTTTTAGAATCCTTCTCAACTAAAATTTGGGCAAAACACTAATTTCTCGGTGTTATTCAGGCAGTTGTCGACAATGGTAAATGTTAATCAACGTGTTTTAAAAACCTTAAGCGGACAAATTTTATACCATCATAAGCCAATAAAAAAAAGCACAGGACATGATGAAGTCTCAAAAAAATTGTTAAAGAATGTGGATGAATCAGACGTAATAGGGTTTATGTATCTCTCTTGGAGAATATTCTAATTTCTCAAAATTGCCATTCTCGACCCCTTACTGAAAAATGGTGACAGCAAAATATCGAGAATTATCATCCTATATCTCTTATCAGTGTTGTCTTAAAAATTTTTGAAAAGTTTATATTAGAATACGATATGTAAATTTTTTCATGTAGTAACTTTCTGAATTAAATTTATATCATTTTAGATATTCCCATTTGTATTATCCTCCTGACCCTTCGTCCTACTACATATATCGTCAATATCTTAATCCCCTTTTTCTGTATGTTTCGGGTATCATTATCCATTTTCTGTATCTTAGTTCACTTCTTTTCTTTCTTTCTTTAAAAACGGCAAATAGAAAGATCTTTATGTCTGCATCTGTTGTTTATGTATTTTTTTAAATGCATCAATGATGATTTTTGTTTAACATATCCAAATAAATATCCTTTACCAGATCAGATTTTGTAAACAGTTTGCAAACCAGTTCACCCCTATCAATAAAAATTTTGAACGTGACTATAGTTTTTTTTTGTTAAATATTCCTTCATCCCATATCATTTTATCGAACCCGTTACGATTTTTGAAGTTGAGTCATTAATAAGTAGACTGAAATCTTCCAACTCCTCTGGCCATGATAATATTTCCAATAATTTATTGAAGAAATGCAGCTCGTGGATTAGTGAACCTCTGAATTACCTAATCAATCTTTGTTTTGAGGAAGGAAATTTCTCAGATAACTCAAACTAGCAATGGATTCAACCCTTTTACAAGGAAGGAGATCGGAATGATTTTGTGCTTCACAGAGCAATAAGCCTGTTATGCAGTATCTCTAAATTATTTGAGATGGCAATTCAGGATCGGTTAACCAATTGCTGCCAAAGTACAAACTCTTATCGTCCGACCAACATGGTTTCTGCAGTAACAAAGAGGTACAGAGATAGCACTATCTAGGTTTAAGCGGTCGGATCATTTGAGTATTGACAAAAAATGTTTGCTGGGTATTTTCATTGATTTCTCGAGGAGCTTTTCGACACAAATTGGATCATCATTAATCACTGCCGAATCAGAGAGATATGGAATAAGAGGTTTGCCTTTGAGTTTTTTCGAAGTCATACCTCAGTAAAAGAAAACAAATAATAAGAGTCAATAACATTTTCTCTGAAGAAATGGATGTGGGCAAGGTGTGCTTAGGTCCTCTACTTTTCAACATTTTTGCTAACGATCTCATTCTCTATATTCAAAGGGTTCAGAATGTTGATGTTATCGCTATGCAGATGACACAGATATTTCGGTTGTTGACAAAGGATCTCAATAAGCTAGAAAACTACTGCTGGAGCGGTATTTGCCGATATTGTAAATGGTCCAACAATAATAAAAAATACAACTGAATCATCGTTAAGAAACAATAACTGTTCTTTTTTTAGTATTATTAGCGGGACTGATGAAATCAGATTTTTCTGAAGGTTCCAATGATATGAAATAATGAGTGAGTAGTAAATCAATTGAAACTATTGGGGTTACCTATGATAAGGCAACTTCACTGGAAGTTGTCATATTGATTGTTTGTGTGAAAAATTATAGAGTAGCACAGTATAGTCTGGGAATTTATGAAGAACCACTGTAGTGAGTACACTATTGTCATTGTACTATACAAATTTTTCATTCCCATATAAAATTATGGAGTTTGATTTGGGGAATTGTGCACATGTGAATGGAGTATTGGTACTTCCAGAAATATGCGGTTAAATTCTTGCTAGTATCGATACTAGAACAGGCACAGATATTATTTAAAAATTCGAAATCTAACTGTTGTAAGCTTATATATACTGGAAGTTTGTACATACGTCTATAAAAATAAAAACAAGTTTTAAATACTGTTGAGGAAACATAACCATAATACGTTTCGAAGGCCAACTACAACCCTGAGAATCGCAGTTACGCTGTACAAAGAAGTTTTGTTTCACTTGTAAATCATACAACTCTCTTGATGAGCATAATGAAAGCTCCCTCAGTTTAAATATTTTCAAAATAAGACTGAAACAAAGCAGCTAGTAGTTAGAGCTTCGGTTTCAAGCTACATTTTATTTGATTGCTGAAGGAGGAATAAAAGAATTAGGAAGTGTTCTTGCCGTAGCGTCAATGTTTATAAGTTATTTTAATAACAATGACGATAAACTGAAAAATACAAATTAAAAGTGCACGAACATATTAAAAATTATATAAAGAAAACAAAATTTTTTTATAACCAAGCGATACATGGTTGATTTCAAGTATTTTTGGAGTATTCAAAACAGTATAACCGAAAAAATTCATTTGTTTATAACAAATTGTTTATTTAATAATCAAAATGAAAATTAAAAAAAACATTTCTTCCATGGTATCAGAGAGCGAATTATAAATATTGATTAAAAAGAATTGTTCCTCAATATTAATATCAAGCAACCAAAAAAAAAAAATTGTTAAATAACAAGGCGTTTTTACCATTAATTTTTTTTTTTTAAATCGATATTTTCTTTATGAATAAGATTGGCAAAAATTTTTTGAAAATCCTATAAACAATGCATTATATTGTTTTAGCAATGAAAACAAATTAATAGGAATAATTGCGAAAAAATATTCTTTTAATTGTTTTATTTACGTTTTACTATTTTTCATGCCTTTGATTATTGTAAAAAAGTGAAAAATCAATTTTTATTTTCAACGGGGATCTTTCAAGCCTTTAAGGAACAACTTCAAAGTAAAAAAATCAGATGTATAGTTCAACAATGATCAAGGAGTTCTTATAATAGCACCAGCAAAATTAAAATTTCCTATTAATTAACAGAGGCTTAATTGATTGAAAATAGAGGTAAATATTTTTTGCCGACGGATTATTATTTATTGATATGTCTAGATGATACCTAATTTTTTATTCCTCACTATTGATATTTACTCAGTTGAAATATTTTTTTGTTCAGTGTCAGATTCCGCTAAATTAAAATTATAAATATTGCCGGCACAGTTCTGAGAGGTGAGACTTTTTTTGGAAATTTTTCTGCTCTCAGGATCTTTCAAATTTCGGATATCTCCAAATAGTTTTGTGATATTTCTAAAAAACCTCACAAACTTTTGCAATTTGTTCCTCAGATGTTGGTTCCGAACTAAGATTTTCTTAATGCTATTACGAATCGAGATGACAACTCGATCATAATTTTCGGTTAGTCTCAACTCTTATTTCGGAAAATGGCTCGTGTGAACAGACTATGTCACACACAACTGTAGGATAATTCATAAAAAAAATTCATTACAGGATCTGTAATACTAAAATATATCACAAAACATGCTAAATGGAAATTGAGAACAATGAATAACAACAAAATGTAGCATTAGTAACTGGGAATCCGAAGTAGGCTCTCTCTGTATCTTACATGCATTGAGGTGAAACATCAGCACAAATAATATTATTAAAACATAAATATCACCAAATTAAACCTTAATTTAAACATATGTTGAAAGAAGATTTGAATTCTAGCACGTGGTACAAGAATATGAACCAGTCTTCCAAGGTATATGTTGTTTTCTGATGAGGCAAGTTTCAGCATAAATGGAGTAGTAAGTTCAAAATTGCCGGTGGTGAGCCGACAAAACCCAAATTTTAAAAAATGAAAATGCAGGACCAATATTCCTTCAAAACAAACGTCTGGTGTTTTTTCGTAATATGAATAGTGAAATGTTCTTACATATTCTTGATGTTTGAATAGGGCCAATTATTGATCAATTCTCACATCAAGAAGAGAACGAATGGCCAACAAGGTCTCAGATTTCACTCCTTGAAATTTTTTCTATGGAGTCTTGAGCAAAGGTGTAAGTTCGAAGCCCATTTCAAAATATCGATGAATTAGAAAATATTATTAGAGTGCTGCGCCAGAAATCCTAAAAAATGTTAATAAAGAATTTTGTGCACGAGCAATAAAATGTTCGGCGTTGAAAAGAAGACATGGGAAAATTTAAGGATTCAATGATTGATTATTCAGGATTCTGAACGATTTTGAAATTTGGTTCTTCTTTATGTTTAGTACATAAAAACTTTTAACAAAACATTAAACCGACGCAAAACCAACTTAAGAGCAAATATAAAATTAACTCTTAGTCTTAATGATAGTGAGCTCCTAAACTAATGTGGTAACTAATTTTGAGTCGGCGCAAACAAACTAGCAATGTAATTAAGTTAATCGTAAAAATGATGGCATCGAGGATGCCCAGCGGCATTTTGTTTACTTCTTCAAAGTAATATAAGGATCTTCGATAATTGTTTGTTTGGCGCCTACTCAAAATTAGTTACTCATCATTAAAGGACTCAATTATCTTTAAAAACTGAACAGTTATTTTATTTATTGCTTTCAGTTGGTGTTTTCGTTAAAAGTTTTATTTTTCAATTTTTTGTGGCTGAAATCTACTAATTACTACCAACTCATTTTATTACTTCCAAAATACTTACCGAGCTCCTTCTACTATAAATTGTTAAATAAAATGATTATCTACTTTGACTATCTATTGTTATACCGGGTGATTCTCTAGGTGGCTCACCCTATAACTTTATATTATTGAAGATAGCAAAACGAAATTTGGGGTTGTGTATTATACTTCAATTTACATTTTTTACATATTCACTTGCTTTGTCTTACTTCCGGTTTGACCGGAAATGACTAACTTTCGATTTTTAAATGGGACAACCTATATATTTTTACTTATTTCGATCGAAAATTACATTTTAAATCCAACAACACCTCACTTGTCAATATTTGACAAATAAAGTCAATTTTATTCCAATTTTTATTTTTTGATCTAGAATGGCATGGATCGTGTAAATCGCTTCATTCTTGATAAAGTAACATGGGAAGAATACGAATTTGAGACTTATGACTTCACAGTCGTTTTAAAATTATTTAGAAATCGCAAATATGAATTTTTCCAAATGAAAGTTGGTGGCTCGTCGGCTTTTCGCGAAAGATCATTTTCTTACGAATAATTTGATACCACACTTTCACTTTATTTTCACTATTTTATAAAAAATAATACGTATTCGGTATACTTATGCACCGAGTCCTGTTATTCTAGTTATTCGTGACAATAATTGAAGCTGTTGCTAGGGACTACCTAAACAAATAGGCTAATGGATATGCTGTCACTTTTGAAAATTTATTTGTTGCGTAGTTTATAATTCGATATGGAAAATTATACTAGAAATGAGAAAATTGACATGTTGCTAATTTACGGAGAAGCAAAGAATGCAACTGATGCAGCTCAATTTATGCTCAGAGATTTCTAATCGTCGCCATCCTACTCAGCATTATTTTCCAAAACTGGAAAGGAAAATGCGAAATGAACCAGAAAGAGAATGCCAATAACTTCATCGTCAGTGAAGAAAAGTAGATGTGTTGCCCTATGTTGAAGTGAATTGTACGGCGTCAATTCGCCAAATTGTTTCTGAGTGTGATATAAGTTATTTCGTCCGTTTGGAGAATTCTTCACAAAATATAATTATCGATCATTCAAGTACCAACTACACCAATATCTTTACGATAACAGCCACAACCGAAGATTAACTTATTGCAACTGGTTTTGACTAAATACAGAAGATGTTCGTTTTACATTTAAAATTATTTATTCAGATGAAACTCGATTCACCAACTTGGGTCTGTTGAATCGAAATAATAAAACTACTAGTCTCAAACAAATTTACATCTGATGCAAGAAGGACATTTTCAAGAGCGATTTGGTTGCAATTGCTGGATGGGTATTATCGGAGGAAAACTTTTGGGCCAACAATTTTCGACGGACAACTTACTGCGAAGATATTCAGATTCCTTATGTAACGTAAATAAACTTAACTTGGTTCTACTAATTTATTTCACACTTAATCTACAACTAATTTATATTACTACTCCACTGTTTGCTCGATAGTATGGGCTCGTTCAGACTTGTACTCCCTCTTGAGGGCTGTCTATTTATCTCCGATACAGCATTCTCGATGTTTCAATTCGGACGGTTGGCGACGGCGTGTTCCAATTGTTTCCAATATTGACCGTTGTTTTCCGCGGAAGAGCGACTGGATGGTTCTCGAATATCTCCGGGGATGATCTCATCGCTGTCGATGGCAACGTGTGAGGCGACAGGTCCGGCCTAGGTTCGTTACATTGCCCCCTTCTTAAAGACATTTCGTCCCGAAATTTCATCCTTGGAGTGTGACGATATCTGCATGACTCCCCATATCTGCACCGTGAAGTTCGATGGAAGTAACACTCCACGGTCTTCATGATCGGTCGTGGAAGAGGGTTACAGCAAACCAAAATCCTGATGCCGCTGGATCTGAATATCGCCTCCAGCATACTTCTTATGACTCTCCAGTCCAACCCATCAATACCACAGGATAGTTTTGGAATTGCTAGATCCGCCAGATTCTGGTCCACCATAGTATTCTTAGTTTGGTGAGACTCTTCCAGACATCTTCATAGGACGGTTTATCTTGGGAATGCCTCTTGGTAACTAGGTAGTAGATGTTTCTCTGGCCTTTCTTCAACTGTAGCACCCACCAACTTCTGGATTCTGCTCCCGCAGTGTTTGGAGTTGACCAAATTTCTTGGAGAACACTACGGCGATGCCCCTGGACATTCGAAGATCTTCTGCCACACAGTGCGCTAGTGCGTAGTCAGCAGGCACCTCGAAAGGTCTCGTGACTCTCTCTAGTAACCCCATGTATAACTTTCTGCCCGTTTGAATACAAGGACATAAACTTCTCGAACGTCATATCATCCTCCGGTGGCTTGTGGGTGCGAACTTGGTCATGGTTTCCAGCGTCAGGGGCCAACCTGTTGAAATGGACTACCCTTGGTTTTCCTCAGGGTGGCTTATGGCTTCGGTACACAAGGTCGTTTCTCCTTTTCACGATTTTATACGGGCACTTCCACGAGTTCCGCAACTTTGGTGATCGTCCACGCCGACGTTTGGGGTTGTACAGCCAAACCAGGTCATCAACCTTAAATCCTCAGCGTCGGCCTTGATGTCATAGGTCTTCTTCATTTTATCGCTGGCACTCTGAATGTTCAACCGGACTCGTTCGTGGATGTCGTCCATTCTCTGCCGTAGTTTGCTGACGTAGTCCTCTCCCGCAGTGTCTTGTCCTGGCGGTATCCCAAACTTCAGGTCACAAGGCAGTAGCAGTTCTCGGCCCATTATAATACTAGCAGGAGTTTGACCGGTTGACTCGTGTACTGCGGATCGATAGGCCATCAGGAACAAATGAAGATACTGGTCCCAGTCTCTTTGATGGTCAGAGACAACCTTGGACAAGTGGCGGTTGATCGTCCTGTTCATCCGTTCCACCATTCCATCGGACTGCGGATGTAGGGCCGTGGTTCTTGTCTTGCGGATGTTCAGCAGTAGACATATTTCTTGGAAAAGGTTGGATTCGAAATTTCTGCCTTGATCCGAGTGCAGCTCCATTGGAATACCGAATCGACATATCCACTCTTTCACCAAGACGTCGGCGACGGTGATGGCTTCCTGGTTGGGCAGGGCAAGGCTTCCGCCCACTTACTGAAGTAGTCCATTGCCACAAGGATGTATTTATTCCGTGGTCGGATACGGGAAACGGGCCGGCGATGTCAATGGCGATTCTCTCGAACGGGCTGCCTACGTTGTACTGACGCATCGGGGCCTTGGGTCGTATTCGAGGTCCATTGCTAGCAGCGCATACAGCGCACTTCCTGCACCAGTCCTGGACGTCAGCTGACAATTGGCCCAGTAAAACCGTTGCCTCACTTTCTGCAGGGTCTTCGTCACTCCCAGATGTCCTCCGGCGACTCCATCATGGATTTCCGCAGCACTTCCTCTCTTCTGTTCCTGGGAACAATTATTTGGCGTCTGTCTTCCCCACCAATATCGGCCTCCAACACACGTTTCAGGATCCCATTGTCCAGAATAAGAGAGTTCCATTGTGCCCAATAGGACTTAACAGCCGGCGAGTAACCTGCGACTTCCTGCCATGATGGTCTTCGATTGCCCTTCTTCCAGCTGACGACTAAGCCAAGGTCGGGGTCTCTCTCTTGGTCTTTCTGGATCTTGCTGTCAGTCCAGTTGTCATCCATTGCCGCGGTTCTACAAAGTGTTGCTTCTTTCTCTTCTGCTCGGCGGCAATGTGAGCAATCGTCTGGACATGGTCTTCGCGACAAGGCATCTGCATTCTTATGGCTAGTTCCGGCTCGATGTTCGATCTCGAAATCGAATTCTTGGAGTCTCTCGATCCAACGTCTACTTGACCCTCAGGATTTTTGAACTTAAGAGCCATTTGAGAGCTGCATGGTCAGTTCTCAACAGGAATCTTCTTCCATACACGTATTGTTGCTACTTGACCCTCAGGATTTTTGAACTGAAGGCGTCTTTCTGAAATACGTACTTGTAGAAGTGTTCCACTCCCTTTACAACAGCTAACAGCTCTCGCCTGGTGACACAGTAATTGCGCTCTGGTTTGCTAAGCGTCTTGCTGAAATAACCAATGACCTTCTCCTGTCCCTCCTGGATCTGAGATAGGACAGCTCCAAGTCCCACGTTGCTGGCGTCCGTATCCAAAATGAATTTCCCTTTGGGTAGGGGATAGCTCAGTATAGGTGCGTTGATCAAAGCTCCTTTCAGCTTCCTGAATGAGTCTTGACATTCTTCGGACCACTGGAACTTTGTTTGGCCTTCCGTGAGCTTGGTCAGTGGTTTAGCGATGTTGGCGAATCCCAGCACATATCGGCGATAGTATGTGCATAAACCAAGGAAACTTCGAAGTTGGTGAATGTCTTTTGGGATGGGCCAATCCTTAACAGCTTTGATCTTCTGGTCGTCCACTGCTACTCCTTCCCCAGAGACAACGTGGCCGAGGTATCGTACTTCTTTTTGGAACAGATGGCATTTTTTAGGGCTCAGCTTCAATCGCTTCAATCCGGAGTTCCTCAGTCGCAGGAATACTTCCTCCAAGTTTTTCACGTGGTCCTCGAACGATCTGCCGACCACAATTATGTCGTCGAGATACACTAGACACGTGTTCCATGAGAGTCCCTTCAGCACTGTCTCCATCAATATTTCGAATGTGGCGGGAGCATTACAGAGCCCGAATGGCATAACGGTGAACTGCCACAATCCTGAGCCGATGGTAAAAGCAGTCTTTTCTCGATCTTCCTGAGCCAGATCTACTTGCCAATATCCACTCTTCAGATCAAGGGTCGAGAAAATCGTGGAACCAGCCAACGTGTCTAGGGTGTCATCTATTCTCGGGAGAGGGTAACTGTCCTTCTTCGTGACATTATTAAGTTGGCGATAGTCTACACAAAAGCGTGTCGATCCATCTTTTTTTTTCACCAGTACGACTGGAGAGAACCAGGGACTGTCAGATGGTTCGATAACTCCTTCTTTTCCCATATCGTTGACTATTTTGTCAGCCTCTTCCTTCTTGGCAAGAGGAAGTCTTCTTGCTGATTGCCGGATCGGCCGAGCACCTCCAGTATCAATTTTGTGCTGGACCACATTAGTTCGACCCCCTTTTCCTTGTCCGGTATCGAAGATGTCTTGGTACTTTTGACTAAATCTCTTAGTTTGGGCTGTTGAGCTGGTTTTATGTCTTTGGAAGAGATGGCAACTAATTTTTCTAGTTCTGTGGGCAAGTTGTTGGGTTGGCTAATCGTACCTCGTACGCCCCGGATCACAGATGAAACTGACGAGCAGTGCCCCAAAATTGTTCCTTTCTTCAAGGTCACTGGGAAATAATTGACATTCATGACCCTTACCGGCACAAATTTGTCAGCACGCAACAAGGTCTTCCCTAGTGCAATCCCTCGTCCAATTTTCTCATCATGAAGTTTGGGCTCGAACATCACCACGTCTCCACTGCTCGCACTCCCGTCCAGGCGAGCCTCCAGAATGGTTTCAGCCCTCTCAGGTACGCTTACATCTTCAGCCAACAGCACACGGATCAACTCCTCACTCCTCCCATGAAGCACCAGCTCTTCTCCGTTGACACGTAGGACGCCGTCTTTGAAATCAATTCAAACCCTCTGGAATTCATGATGTCCATTCCGATGATTGCATCATCTTCGATGTCCGCTACAAGTGCCTGATGTTTCACTTTAGTGCTGCCCAAAATTATTTCAATCGGTAGCTCGCCATATACAGTAGCTGGCTCCCTGTTGCTGTGCGTAGCTTCAAGTTGTCGGTTCAATCCGTTCCGGTGTTCTGGCAAAGGAAGGCCCGAGAATTGTCCTAGTCGCACCTGTATCTAGCAGCATGGTGCAAGGCTCGTTATTGATGAGACCGTCTACGAAGACACCTTTGTTCTGTCGTTGAAGGATAGCGACATATGCGGTGTTAACCGGGGCTTGCCGGACACATGCCAACGATTGCCCTTCTCGTCGACCTTCTTTAGTTTTCCTGCATCGGAGTCGATGAATGTTGGACATTTGCTACGCACATGTCCAATTCTCCTAATTCCGGCATCTTATCTGTCTTTTCTCAGGCAACACTTCCTTCATCACTTTTCTTATGGCAGCTTCAAGTCAGCATGCTCCTGTGGGTCTTCCTCAATACTTCGAACTTTACTTTGGTTTTTGCAGGATTGCTTTGCTGCCTCAAATTCCAAAGCGCGTGCCAGTGCGTCTACGAGATGTGTTGGACGAGCTAATATCAACGCTTGTCTGGTTTCTTGGTCACGGAGTCCATCCAAGAATGCCTGAACCGCTAATCGCTCCATTACATTTTCCGGTATGGCTGGATATGCGAGACGAACCAAGCGTGCAATGTCAGTTTCAAATTCTTGTAAGGATTCGCCCAATTTTTGGCAGCGATTTTTCAGCTGGGAGTGGTATACGTGTTCCAAATGGGCGTGGCCATATCGTAATTCTAGATGTTTAATCAGCTGATCATAGTCCTCCTGTTCTTGGGCGGTGAGAGTTTGTAGAATATTTGTCGCTTCTCCACGTAATACAAGTGTCAGTGCTACAGCTCTTTCCCCTGCATTCCATCCGTTTGCTTTGGCCGCTGCTTCAAACTGCCGGCGGTAATTTGCCCATGGAGTTTTTCCGTCGAACTGAGGCGGCTTCATGGAAAGCTTCCTATTTCTGAAATGACCTTGACATCTTTTATACCCTCTTGAACTTTATCCAAGTTCAAACTCAAGTCCAGCATTGCATTTTCGTTAACCATCTCTGTGGAGGGCGCACTATTAATTCGTTTTTCCAGCTTACTGATCGTTTCCTTTATTTTGTCCATTTCTGCCTCGACCCCATCTTTGATTTTATCTACCTCCGTGTTCATTTGCTCCCTAATTTTATCTATCTCTGTCTCAACGGTTCCCATTCTTTCTTCTAGAAAATTAGCCACACCACACAATTCTTTTTTTAGGCCTTCTGTGTTTTCCAGGAACTTCTCTTCCAGGCTTCTTGCATTTTCTTCCAGGCTTCTGAGCTTCTCTTCCAGATTTCTAGAATTTTCTTGAAGCTTCTCTTCCAGATTTCTAGAATTTTCTTCAAGCTTCTCTTCCAGATTTCTAGCATTTTCTTCCAGGCTTCTTGAATTTTCTAGAAGCTTCTCTTCCAGATTTCTAGCATTTTCTTCCAGTTTATTCATTACCAAACTTAAATCACCTCCGGGAACTTCGAATAAAAATGTTTCGGGGTCCTCACCTTCTTGTATAAGTCCTTCTGCAAGTCTTTCCTGGAGTACTTGCTTTTTACCTGTTGTTTCCAGTTCCCTTTCCTCCAATTCCTGTTTCAATTCCGCTACCTTCAAATCCGCAAGGCGCACTTTTCTTGAACACATTTTGTCTTTGACGAGGTATCAGTCTGTTTTACACGAAAAGTTATCAGTTTGTTAAAAATTCACTTCGCGAATTCTTTTCCACGGGCCACCAGTCTATTGTCTGTTTCACGCGAAGAGTGTATCAGTTTATATTCCCACGCACAATTGTCCACTTCGCGAAAACCGGGCCACTGTCTATTTTCTGTTTCACGCGAACAGCGTATCAGTTTATATTCCCACGCACAATTGTCCACTTCGCGAAAACCGGGCCACTGTCTATTTTCTGTTTCACGCGAACAGCGTATCAGTTTATATTCCCACGCACAATTGTCCACTTCGCGAAAACCGGGCCACTGTCTATTTTGGGCGTACAGAAAGGTCTATCAATTTATTTTTCTGACTATCCACGATCACTTGTTTATTTTCAAAATCTCACTTCCGACACCAATTGTAACGTAAATAAACTTAACTTCACACTTAATCTACAACTTAATTTATATTACTACTCCACTGTATAGCTCGATAGTATGGGCTCGTTCAGACTGTGTACTCCCTCTTGAGGGCTGTCTATTTATCTCCGATACAGCATTCTCGATGTTTCGAATTCGGACGGTTGGCGACGGCATGTTCCAATTGTTTCCAATATTGACCGTTGTTTTCCGCGGAAGAGCGACTGGATGGTTCTCGAATATCTCCGGGGATGATCTCATCGCTGTCGATGGCAACGTGTGAGGCGACAGGTCCGGCCTAGGTTCGTTACATTATTGATTTCATTGAAGATTTGCCACTGGCTAACCAAGTTGATATCTATTTTCAACAAGATGGGGCGCCCCCTCACAATTATCAAGTCGTAAGAGAACATCTCAATGACACCTTCCCAGAAAAGTGGATTGGCACTTACGGACCTATTCAGTGGCCTGCGAGGTACATTCTTAAGTTGTCGTATTTTTTCATAATGTATTATTTCTTTTTCATATTCTAGATCACCAGATCTTACTCCGCTAGATTTTTTTCTCTGGGGAACAATTAAAAATCAGTTGCATAAAATAGCATCAGCTACTCGTGAACTGGAGTATAAACTAAGGGTTGCATTCCAGAACATCGCTGCGGAACAGCTAATCAATGTGGTGCGCGCAACAATTGAAAAAGTTGAATTTTTCCGTGATCAAGGAGGTCATTTTGAAAATTTAGAACCTTAATGGACTAATTTGCTACTTTTAAATCATTCTTAAAACAACTGTGAAGTCATAAGCCTCAAAGTCGTATTTTTCCCATGTTACTTGATCAAGAATGAAGCGATTTACATGATCCATGGCATTCTGGAACAAAAAATAAAAATTGAAATAAAAATGACTTTATTCGTCAAATATTGACAAGTGAGGTGTTGGAATTCAAAATGTCATTCTCGATCGAAATAAGTGAAAATATATAGGATGTCCCATTTGAAAATCGAAAGTTGGGGTCATTTCCGGTCAAACCGGAAGTACGGCAAAGCAAGTAAATATGTCAAGAAATCCAAATTGAACTATAATACACAACCCTTCGTTTTTCTATCTTCAATAATAAAAAAGTTATAGGGGTGAGCCACCTTGGAGAATCACCCGGTATAATAAAAATTATTCTGGTTAGTTGATTTCATCACTTTGTATATAATTCCATCGTTTCATAGAATGTAATTATTGTGACGGATGTAGGAGGATCTGTCAATCTCAACTATATATGTGTGCCAATGTTCACAAGTGAAAAATCAATCATCCCCTATTTTTCTACCCATAGGGGTGGATTATTCCATTCCGAATTGAAATATGATCAACTATGAGGTATACCTTATCTGATAAAAAAAGAACCTTCCAAATCTGAAAACCCACTACAAAGTTATGCCTGATAGAATTGGTCAACGGACCAAAATTCAGAGGGATATTCTCCATTTTGCTACCCTTGGGGATGAATTTTTTGTTCAAATTCAAATGGGACCAACTTCGAAGTACACCCTATCCAATGAAAAAAGAATTATTGGAATCGAACTGCTCTGTGAAAAGTTATGCGTGATCATACATACAAATAAAAATACGCGTCGACTAGAGAACCTCCTCCTTTTTGATTTCGTCGGTTAATTAGGACTACCCTTTAAGGTAACATTATGATTAAAGTGATCGTAAACTTGCAGATTTGTATTATTTAATTGTTCAGCATTGATTAATCACTTCATTCAATCATTTTCTTCCATTAAATCATACTCACAGTTATCATTGTCATACATACAGAGTGAAATATTAAATTTGCTCCAAGAAACTAGTAAAAATTAAAACCATTTTCAACAAACGTCGATATTCTTGTACAAATAATAAATTGGACCAAATTTTGCATTAAAATATCATTGAATTAATATTCTTTATGAGGCTAGGACCAAAAGAAATGGGGAAGAAAAATTGTTCCGTAGGTGGCTATTTTTTGTTCGCCCCTGTACATCGTTGGAAAATTATGACACCTCAATAGTTTTCTGCAATGCACCAATTTTTATGAAGAATAAAATTCTGTGACAAATGGATAATACAAATTTTCTCATATGGTGCAGACTTTTTGAAACTAACTGTATATACGATGAAGAAGTAACTACTAGAGACTAAATATTCCCAGAAACATCATTCACAAACGTTTGTTGAAGGGGGTGAGAAAATTGATTTATGATTTTCATTCAATAAGCTTCAGAGTTTGGCAAGATATTTTCATCAACTGAGATAACGTGGATCTTACCAACCAGAATAAGACCAGAGCTTCAATAACGCAGTGCTTACATGTTTTTTCTACCAATCTGTTTATCTGAAATCGAGAATTCTACTATCAAGACATCTCTCAACCTTTCGAAATATCAGTTTTCAATGACAATATTCAACAAAAACTCATTTTTGTTCAGTCTTTATGTTGATATCTGTGACTGTTTGTTGTTATGAATATCTACTGAATGCACGTCATGGACAAGCATGGAATTAAACATTGTTTTTGAGGAATTTGAAGAACATCAGTGATATTTTGTGATATTGTCAATGAACATTGTGTCAGCTCGAACATTTCTAAACCATTGTTCTCGTTTGAATTCCGAGTGGAAAAATATCAAAATACAGACTCTCCTCCCAAAAATTGCTCGATAAAAACAATGATCAAACCAAAGATTATTTGACACGAAATTAAAGTTTTTTATCGAGGAAACGTTATCTGCTTATTGTTATAACGTTTTTCAAGTTATTTTTGGCTTCACAAAATAAATCCTCTAAAATTCCTAAGAACATCGAAAGAATGGAAAAGGTTGATGGCACAGAACTATTTTAATTCCAAACCTACCCACTACTACTTATCTATACAATAGGTACATGGTAGGTCGAATATCCATTAGAAAACAACTATTTTCCTGACTAGTAACTCGAGAAACACCGGATTTCACCTAATGGATAATCGTGCAAAGTTGCTAGCTCTGCAGTGTAGAAGCAAGCTCACTAAGTCTGTCAAATTCAATTAATTTCACAGAGAGTATCGGTTCTAGCGATTTCCAAGAACTAGTGAGAGTTGTATCGTTGATCGAACGTAAAGAGCTCTTTTCTGAATTAAATCCGACCATTCGGGTGACGGTGTGCTTTATGCCATACGTGACAACAATATTCCAGGACAGTTTGATCCCCGATTCACACATGATGAGACACTGTTGGGGTGTGAAATAATTATTGGCTCTGAAAAGAAAGTCGAATTTTAGTGGAGCTGTTTTTACAATGGCATGATCCTGTTATGAAAGGGTGTTGCTAATATTCACCCTGAACATAGATGCTGAATACCAGCTGATCGTTTCACGCTATATTGTAACACGGGGCTTTTCTGGGAAGGACAGAAGCTGTGATCTTGATCGCGTTGAACTCCATCAGGCCATTTCAAAACATGAGATCCTCATTCTCAGCAAGTTAGTTTTCTACTGCAATTTCCTGAGATGTTATTGCAGTTATCAAAGTGAAATCAGTTTGGAGGGTGAAATCGGCTGAGCAGGAGACACCATTGCCCGATTCCTACAAGCAAGTCATAACTGTGCAGAAAAAAATATGTTGGAGCCAGGATAGAGCCTGGGGAATGTAGATAATCAGAAGCATGAAAGAGTTCACGATCTCAAAACATATCGAAAGCTCTGAAAATATCTAGGGCAACAGCTCTCACTTAATCTTTGGAGGTATCCCACAAGCTTATTGCTGATGACTCTTTCCATCATTTCAGAGGCGACAAAAAACGAGTCTATACCCATCTGCACAAGATTTTTTTTCACTTGGTCCCTTCTGAAAATGGCTGTGTACTTTGATATTCTGAAAAAGAGCTTTAGTACCATGAACTCCCGCCTAGTGCTTCATTTTGCCGAGAGGTCGGCTTTTTCATTTCGTTCAAAGCCTTCTTCTCCAGAGGCCTATAGCAGAGTTCTCTGTTGTCCCTGCCTGGGCTCTCACGAAGTACTATACTAATCTTTATTCTACCTGACTTTGATGTCCGACATGATTTTGATCTATTGATTTTCACTGTTTCTGTTCAGTATTTTTTGTGGCAGGGATGCAATTATTAAGAAGTTCTTCGACTTTTCGGAACCCTAGAAGTTCCTGTCATCTTGTCGTTTTCAATGATTCTTCGTCTTCCCAGACGGCAGAACAGTTCTGGATGGTGCCCTGCTTCTCCATTCTCTTCCAATCGATCTCTCCTGGCACATAGAGGAATATAACCTCATCGTACTCATTCAATTTGGGAGGCATTTCCATACCATCATTGAGTCAATGCTGAAAGAGATCAGAGCATCGATGGCTGTTTGGGTTTCGTGAAGAACTGTAATATTATTATACCGGTATTTTCTGTAAAATTGGAACAGGACACATCTTTTGGTGCACGCGAGTTTACCATAGTATCAGAGCGAAGAATACCTCTACAGTTCTTTTGGGGGTCTTACCTAGATATGTATTTGTGTACCACTCTAAGGTAATGATAATTCCATTTGTTGGTAGATAGTACTCAGGGGTAATTTGCATTTTTTCTCAAGATCGACTTCAGCCAACCTGAGATGTTCATTTCGAATGGCTCCCCCAGTAAGTTGAAAGGCATTGCTCTTGTTATGCAGAGGCAAGCAAGTATCTGCACTTTCTCCGAAGTATTTTTGTTGTAGCCAGCCTGGTCTTATCATGACAGTCGCAACGACCCATAAGTGATTTTTGGGTCTCATAACTCTCATAGATCCTTCGAAGTTCCAAGAGAATATATATATATATATATATATATATATATATATATATATATATATATATATATATATATATATATATATATATATATATATATATATTTATATAAAGACTGTAGATTGTAGTGGGGTCGATATGGCTCTTCAGCCTCTCCGTACCTCGACCTATGAGATCTTCTCTACATTACCCTTCATCTATTCAAGACCCGGGATTCCGAAACTTTATCAGTTTCCTGGGAGCTAACGAATCCCCTTCGAGGTACTTGGGCGTTTTGCAAAACCGCGCTTGGCAGTTTCTCGTAGTAACGGCAGAGTTCAATGTCTGATCTACCTATTTTTCTGAGGTGGTTCCTCGGAGGACAATGCCCAGTGAGCAATCCTTCCACTAGTTTTGAGTGCAACTCAAGAAGCTCTTTAGCTTTCCTTGGCGGTCGGCTCAGAAGCTTTTTTGCTTGTCTTTGTCCTGGAACCTTATTTCACAAGGGTTTTCATTTTATCAGCTCCCCAGTGCAATGTGGGCTTTGGAAAGACCACAAAAAGAGTCTGGGTCAGAAAATTGAGTGTTTGCTGTTTCCTTGGTAAGGCTGTCTGCTTTCTCACTGCCTTTGATTCCCTTGTGACCTGGTACCCACATCAGAGTGACCTGTCAGACTAACCTCACGAGTGTGATTCTAGTGCTGCTTGCTATCTAAAGTAATAGATTCTTGCCTCCTGGAGCCTTTTGCAAGGCACTCTCGGGTGCAAATTTCTATAGCATGGATTTCTGTTTGGAAAATTGTTGGGAATTTGCCTAGGGAATTTGAGAGCCCAAAACAAGGACCCACTCCAGTCCTCTGTCTATCTTGGATCCATCACTATACCAAACTGATGCATCCCTTTCTAGTTCAGCCCGGTTCGTTGTGCGTATTTGGTGGCTTGTATTGACCACTTCAAAATGCCCTTCGGAGTCGTGCCTAGCTGATATCTGATGGTTTGTACCTGAATTTTAGGGGAATATTTTCCAGAATCTTCAGGAGTCCAGTACAGCTTTCAAGTTTGATGTCTGGTACAGTCTGAAGTTACTCATTGTCGCTTTCTCCATTACACACGAGTGCAGTTCCGGAAGGTTCAACATTACTTCTAATACTGCAATGGTGAGTAGATATGCTATACGGGTTCCAGCACAGTTGAAGGTGCGCTAGAAGCCACTCAAGGTTTTTGGGGCCCCTCGGTCCGCCACGATGGTCTGAGACAGCTGAGAACGTTACGAGGGCCATTTTGGGGCACAACCATATATAGAAAAAAAAATGGCCGCCAAATTTTTTCCTATATATATATATATATATATATATATATATATGTTTGGGGCCCATATAATGCCTCCAGCTATCTCCAACCACAAGGACCGTCAGCGGCCCCCAGAGCTGACATTTTTTCTCACCCAACCTACGGCGGCCATATTTTTTTCTATATATGATTTGGCCCTAAAACGGCCCCCATAACGTTCCCAGCTGTCTCAGACTATCACGGCAGACCTAGGGGCCCCAAAAACCCTAAGCGGGTTCTGTGCCAGAAGCCGTATAGCATATCTAATTTGGGACATGTGAGCATTGCTCCTGTGATTCCCAGACAGGCTGCACTTTTTGCAGCTTGATTTGTGCCAATTTTGACCACGATAAATGATGCATAGGCGACCATGGGTTTGATGATCGTTTGGTATAACCAATATATCATTTTTGGCTTCAAACTCCATGTCTAGCCAAATATTCTGCGGCATGTCCAGATTGCTGCTGTAGCCCTGGAAAGAATGAGATTGATTTGACTGTTCCATCTTAGTCTTTGGTTGATTATAACGCCCAAATATGTGACTTCTTTGGAAGAAGTTAGCTGAGTTCTATTCAGGATCGGTGCTTCCACTTGGAACCTACATTGTTTTGCTAGGATTTACATTTAGTTCCTCCTTTGCGCACCAGCTTCTGATTATGTTCATGGCTGCCTGCAAGCGATTGGATATTATGCCGTCATGTTTGCCCCCAATAGTAACGACCAAGTCATTGATGTAACCTTGAGTCGTAATTCCAGATTCATTTAGCTTTACTATTGATTATCCACTGTCAATGACCGCATCAAAGGCGATAGAACCCCTTGGTCGGTATACATACTTGAATTATTCTGATATGATGTGTGATTGTGTGTGATCGGAAACGACTATGAGTTACTTTTAATCAATGTCAATAATTATATTTTTGAAATAGAGTCAAACCTATGCAACTCTTGCTCACTTGACGGAACTTATAGAATTATTAGTGCGTAGCGAAAAATCCGATATTATTTCTAAGCGATCGAAAAATTGTACCAAAAACCTGCGTAGGGGGTCTTTATCCGGATATCCCGCTAAAACGTCTTCGACGCCTGACCTTACCAGAAAATTCTTTGCTCCAAGGACGCGTCCGAGATTTGTTAGACGACACATGATCCATCAGCCCCCAAAGACCTCTTTCGATGTCGTAACGCTAGATGTGTGCTAGATGTTGCTTGTTTTGATCCGACAACAGGACCAAAGAATTTTCTAAGATGCAAATTGATTTGTTTGGTATGGTTGTCTGCCGACACACACTCAACAGGACATGTGTTGCCACTAAAATCTAACGTACGGGCGTTGGTTGAGCTGTAGTTCTTTCGGTACTGGTGGGGATTCGAAAATTCCAAGACTTCGTCAGATGCAGTCCAGTAGCCAATAACTGCTTCTACAGTATCACCATTGAAACCCACATCATATCATCTCATTGTTTGATTTGTGAATAATTTGACTCTGCTACTGATCTAGGAGGAGTGATGACGTGATGTGTTAGGTATAAGTAAATCCCAGAACATTTTGGGGGTTAGATTACCTTTTATAATGATCCGAAACGATTCATGTTATTTGGACAAACATCAATCAATTCAATCGAAGATATAAATTTGTATTTCTTCCAGAAAATGTGCTTAATGAAATTGTAGCAGAACGCTTTCGACTGTAGTATATATAAAAAATTACATGCATAGTACATACAGAAACCAACAATAGAATAATAAAAAATATTAAAAAAGAAACACTTTCGTCAAACATAATTATCATAAAGTCTAATTTTGTATAAAATCACCTATACTATAAAAACATTCTTTCAATAAAATAAAATTCTTCAACTCATGTTTGAATGAAGAAAATATGTTAATACCCTTCAGTTCTTCCGGAAGATTGTTAAATATTTCGAGTCCAATATGATTAGGAGCACATGAATTTTTTTTTTCGAGATGAATTTACATGAAAATAGTGCTTGTTCCTTGTTTCATAACCATAAATATCAGAATTGCGTATAAAAGTTCTTTTATCTTGAAGAATTTAGTTTGGAACATAATTGTTGGCAATGAGATTTCCAGGAGAGGTTTTCATCCAGAGACACCCCCAAAAACCTAACCACACCATGTGTATTGCACATAGTGTTTCCTCCGATTTTAACTTCAAGGTCATCAATAGTTCTTTGAGTGAATTCTTAACATCTGTGTTTTTTTGATATTGAAAAATAAGTTTCTGCTATTGAAAAAAGATGATACTGTATTAAGTGTTTCAATACATTTCGATATTAGGTGTTCACTATCTGTAGAGGACAAAACCAATGAAAAGTTATCTGCATACGCAGTATCATCTGCGGTACCAATGATAGCATCTAGGTGATTTACATACAGAATGAATAAAATTGGGCCCAAGATGGATCCTTGGGGAACACCTATTTCGACTTCCCTACTACTCGAACGTATGGTTTTGATTTTGCTTTCGTTTTTGAACTGCATCGTGACAATTTGTTTTCTATCTTTTAAAAAGGATGAAATCCAGTTTAATGGTATACCCCTTATGCCTAAACTCTCCAATATATCTAGCAGCTTCTGATGGTTCACACAATCAAGCTCTGCTCAAGTCGCAAAATATGGCTACAGTGCATTCATCCTTATCGATAAACTGGGCAATGCGTTTATGGAACGAATACATTGCCGTAGATGTAGACATTTTATGACGAAAACCGTGTTGACTGTTGCTTATGACTTCGTGTTTTTTCAAGAATGATGAAAGTCTATCCAAGAATGCATTTTCAAAAATTTTTGCGAGACTATATGGTACAGTTACCGAGCGATAATTCTCTGATAGAGTACGATCATTCTTCTTGAAGAGACGTACAACCTTTTCAGTTTTAATGCTTTTTGGAAATGCTCCAGATTTTAAAGACATATTAACTAAAATTGTCAACGGCTCAATAATCACCCTCAATACTCTCAATAATACAAATCCTGGAACTTCATCCAAGCACGCAGATTTTTTGTTTTTTTAATCGAGAATTTAATAGAGTGTACAATTCATCCTCAGAAAAAGGTTTCAGATACAGACTATAGCAATTGAAATTATTCTTGGGCTTAGTAAACTTATCATTACATATATTTTCCATTATTTGTTTGGGTGCATCTATGAAAGAGTTATTAAATTTCTCGGCAATTTTATTAGGATCAACTTCCAAATAGCCATTCAAATTCAATGAAAAATTATTTGTTTCTTTGTTTGTTTGTCAAATCAGCCACTACTTCTCAGGAGGCCTTCATATTATTTTCAGCATTTGAAATGCGATTTTGATAATGATATTTAGGCTTATGTTTGATCAGAGAAATATGATTCCGCTTCGATTCCTTGTAAGCAGTGCCCAAGTTTGGATAAATTTTTTGTAATATGTAAAGAACTTTCAGAGCTCCACCAGAACGAATGACCTCGCTATCAACCCATTTTTTACCAGTATCGCGATATATGAAAGTTTCTGTAGGGAAAGCCTTGTCAAAATGATACATGAACGTATTATAAAAAGTTTCAAAAGCCTCATCGAAGTAACCAGCAGAATCAATTTTGGACTAGTCTTCATTCTCAAGATTCTTTTCAAATTGAATGATATTATTCATCCGGAAGTCTCTTCTCAAACATTTTGTTTGTTTTGGTTGTGATTGTTTTCGATACAGATCAAGTTCCAAAAAAATTGATCTATGATCTGATATATTATTATCAAATACACATGTTCCTTCATTTTCGAAATTTATAAAAATATGGTCAATTACCTTACATGAAGTGCTCGTGACACGTGTTGGCCATGTAATGATCGGACTCAAATTATACCCTGCTAATAATGTTGCTAATGTAAAGAAATTGCAGTTTTTATACATGTCAAAGTTGAAATCTCCACAAACAATTATATTGACTTTGGATTTATAGAGATGGTCCAATAAAGAAGACAAATTCAAAACATACGTTCATCGCCATATGGAGATCGATAACAATTCAAAATAATATATTGGGAGCTACCCTCTTTGAACGATACAGCACAAAATTCAGAGTGTTGTTCTACACAGTACTGCGATACATCAATATTTTTCTATTGGAAATTTAATTTTGTCCAAATACCAACACCTCCACGTTGTTTGTTCATTCGACAGAAAGAACCAATTAAATGGTAGCCTTCAATATGGAAAAAATCAAGTGAGCTTGTCTTTAGACCTGTTTCAACTAAACAAATGAATTTCAAATTCTAAGCATAATTTATTTCACTGATAATCGAAATAATTTTATCCGTGTTCAATGAATTAACATTCAGGAAAAACATGTTCGGATCAAATATTATCTTTCTTTGTTGATCATCCTGCGTTTCGTGAAAAAATTACCAATACAAGCGCCTTGAGGCCAGATTTGAGGATTCATAGCACTTTTGGAATGATTATCATTTATGGTAATCTTAAACGACGAATAAATATCAGGATTTCTGGAACTGAAAGCTTCACATTCAATTTCAGGAAAGTGTCCATTGAGTAGCTTCACGTTATCTTCAGAGGTAGTTCCTACGTCCATTCGATGAACATGTAGTAGTACTTTCTTTGGAAGACCTTTCACTGATATAGATCCATTATTATTACTTCCCACTAACAGATTCTTCTTTGGTTTATTAGCCGGCTTCCTTCTCACAACCTCCCGCCATTCGTTTTCGGATGAACTTCCTCCTCCCTTTCAGAAGTCAGATGGATATATTCATTCAACTTAGTAATATGTTCATTTTCCATAATAGCGGTCGAAACTGCAGATTTTGATACCACTCTTCCTGTACTAATTGGAGAATTCGTATACACGTTCTTTGGAATAGTCCCTGAGTCATTGCCTTTTTGATATATAGCATTGTATACCTCTAGTTTTTTATCAAGGGGAATCCTTGTCAAAGCGTTTTTCTGGGCATTGCTCTTCAACAATGACTATAGTTATATTGGTTTCCGATATTTGTAATCCATTATAATCTTGGATCAGGATGAATTTTGATATGTATGTCATGTGAATTTATACAACGTTGATGCAACAAAAATATTTTCATGGCGTCTTGTACACCTGACGAGTAAATAACCTATTTTTTCCAATTTTCAAAATGTTTATTAAAAATTCATATTTCTATTTTATATTGATAAAAAATTAATTATTACTTACTTGTAGGTAAGCACTCATGGTTACTTCAACAGTCGGAAGTGCTTTGCTACGATTTCATTAAATACATTTTATATCGATACGGGCACACAGCTCTAGACCTTTCAATTAATCAATTTTACCAGAAACATTTTTCAGGAGAAAGCTCATCTATATTGCGCAATTGGATGCAAATATACCAAAATACAACCGAATTGAAAATACCTATTGGAAAACACTATTTGAAAAATTTCATTGTCTTTGTGGAAGATATTGAACAATTGACGGTAATATTTCAAATAACTTTGAGTTTTATTTCGACATGCGGATATTTTTTTTCTTCCGACAATGTTAAAACATTTATTAATATTTATTATACATTTTATCAGTATTGCTCCTATATTCATTGGTTTAAAAAATAAAAAAAGTTTTTCTGAAGATTGTATTGCTAGAAAACAAAATCCATGCTCTCCAATTCGATGAATACACATGATCCTGTTTTGATATTCGTATTTAAAACAACACTGAAAATTACAGTATTATGAGGTCTTCAAGGGTGATACTGTATGAAATCATTTAGATTTGTAGAGATTCAACTATTTCAAACCAAAATATCCCTAGAAAAAGAGGACTGTGCATTCCTTCGCATTTTGGCATTCTTCATGAGAACTGAACGAACTATAGTAGCGGAAAATAATTGGATATCTTCGGATGATGGGAAGAGCATAATCATATCTGTATTTAATTTGGGTTTTTTGAAAGGGAATGGAAACTAACCCCACTTTGCTTTTCGTGCATTAACATTTTTTCTTGTGCAAACTTATATACCATTCTCCTCCAAAAAAACCAATGTGTTGTGTTGTCTCTTCAACCGAAGATATCTGAGGTGATTTTCTATCCACGAAATCTTCACTCGGATGTAGGAACAATGGAGAAAAATTCCGTGAAGGGCTAGTTGGATGGTTAAAATAAAAGATTCTTCATTTTGTTTTCTGGATAAGTGCGAAACTTCAATATACAGATATCAGAGAAAAACTGAAACATAAGCCATCAGAAATACATTTGGAATGTTACCCCTGAAATATCCATGCTACATTTTTCGAATACTGTTTATATACAGTGTATGTGAAAATACAAGTGTGTCCCAGTTTACACAGCACCACCCTTGTAGGTATCTTCCCTAATATGGCTTGATTTGTAAAATTTCTACTTTTGAAATAGAATATTCAGAAACATTCACCTTATCGTGAGAGATATCCATTTTTGATAGCTGAATACAACCAATAATAAATTAAAAAAATGGAAAATTATTTTTTGCTATTTTGGAAAATAGCAACATGAAACAATTCTGGAGTCATGAGAATTAACAGGGTAATATCTGCAAAATAAATCACTTCGATTATCTGATTTTTTATTATTTTTTTTGTTTCTTGGTAACCAGCAATCAGTTAACTTTCCGTTCAACAAATGAAAAAAAAGTACCAATAATAGTATAGGAGACCGTGGGAGGTCGACCTTCAACGATCTGATAACTCGATGAGACATATTTTTTATCAAATATAATTTATAAACAAATATGCCTATGATAACTTGCCTATCGAAAAGTGTTCATAGCTATTTTTAATTGAATTAATTTCAATCAATTTTCTTTCATCACCTTCACTCTTTTGATAACCGAAAGAGTTTCATGTGAGTGACAGTGACAGCATTTATTTACACTCGACAGTAATTTTGAACTTTTTTATATGCTTCGTAATAAACGCTTTTAACAACATAAATGTATTGAATTTCATTTTTCTATATTGATGATTTTTTTTATTTATTATAAATTATTCTTTCCCTTTACGGCATTTATTTGATTTTAAATAATAAATAAATTATTCTTTATTTAATTTTAAATAAAAAATATAGATTTTTTCATCATTTTTAAATTTTATAATTTAGCTTCAAAATAAAAATAAAATATTGATTTTTTTTTTATTTATTAATATATTAAATTATTTATTTTTGATTATTTAATAGCTGTAAGTATATCTAGTGTGAAATAATACAAAAATTGTGATCGAAATTAGAGTTATAATAAATTAGAGTTCAAAATTACTGTAGAGTGTAAATAAATGCTGTCACTGTCACTCACATGTACACGAGCATGCGCACTCGGATACATTCAACGGTCAGGTAGCATGCAGCTGCTATGTTGTGTCCTGTTCTATCACACGGACCTCGGACGCTCTACTTTCTCTCTCGCACCTATCAAATAGCTAAAATTCTAAGACTTTATAGCTTGGCAATAATATTTTATGTACGATTTTTTGCAGGCAAGCCTATACGATTGGTTTTGTAATTAAATTATCTTACCTATGATATCAATTTCGATTGGTTAACAGATCGGTGTAGTTACCTATATTGACTTACCTGTTCACATCTGCTTGCCAGGTAGCCATGCACAGAAATGAGTAGGCAAGCCTACCTAGGCATATTCTGAGTGTTAAAAACTATCAGTTGAGATGAAACTCATACGGTTATCAAAAGAGTGAAGGTGATGAAAAAAAAAATTGATTAAAATTAATTCAATTGAAAATAGCTATGAACACTTTTCGATAGGCAAGTTATCATGGGCATATTTGTTTATAAATTATATTTGATAAAAAATATGTCTCATCGAGTTATCAGATCGGTGAAGGTCGATCTTCCACCGGCTCTTAGACTAAAAGTAAAGGTTACAAAACAAACCGGCAAAGAAATTACTTGTTTATAAATCACAACTAAATATGCAATTTCATAACGTTAAATTCACTGATATTAAAACGATAGTTGACAACTTAAAACAATACGAGTCTTTTTTCAGAAAGGATGGGAGAATCCTAAAACTTTATATTCTTGAGTAGATTGTTAAAAAATTTGGTCCAAAAGAATTAGGTAAAAGTTTCTCCAAAATCCAACGTCTTTGAAAAAAAAAACAACTACAAACCAAATACCATTTTACCCGTACAAGTTTTAACAAAGACTCGTAGGAGGAAAAGGCTGGAATTTTTCCAACAGATGATTCAAAATTTGAATGAAGATTATTCAACTAAAATATTAAGTACTGGAGAGTCATCCTCTTCTACAGCAGGAGTTTTTGATAGGAAAAATCAAAGGTCGTGCGAAAAAAAGACCAACAGAAAAAAATTGGTAAAACAACTTGAAAAAACAGGAAGAGAAACTGTTAGCCTTTGGTGCAGAACTTTTTGAAATAAAATTGTTGGCCCTATATCTTATGATTATTTATTTATCAAGAAATACTCATTCCAGAAGTAGAAAGTATTCTTTTACAGAATTCTTCGGAAGCCAAACTTGCCTGTAAGATTTGGATGCAAGATGGGGCAACCCCGCAAGTATTTGATGGCCACCTGACAATCCGGACTTGACCCCTATCGATTCATTTTTCTGGGGATTCCTAAAAAACATTGTTAATAATAATATTCAACTCAAAAAAGACACGATTCGACTTCAAATAGAGAATCCGAATGTCAATAATAAAGCAAATTCCAATGCACTAATTAATTTAAGAAGACGTTATCAATTATGGATTGACAATAATGTTGGACACATTGAACATCTTTCATGAGTTATAGTGGTTTTTTTTAATATCCTAAATAAATCTTTTTTATGTATTTTTGTATAAATATTGGAACTTTTCTTCCTTACTGTAAACCATTTTGATTATTCAATTAAAAAATGTCACCAAACAAACATAATATAAACTTAATTTCCACAGCTTACTTTAAAAATGTTAACTTTCATAGGATAAGTATTTACAGTTACAACTAGCCTAAGTTATTCGACGTTTAATTATTCAAAAACAGTGTAAGATAGGGGTAACATATGGTATATTTCTGAAATCAGGAAAAAAGATCATTACAAAAATCCAATAATATACATGGTATCCCATTGAAAAAAATTATCACCTGAAATCTGCCGGCTACTGTATTTTTGTTGGCATTTTATCAAAATTCAATCATAACCACACAACTTTGGATAATTTGGGGAAGGATTCAATCTGTAACTGATAATAGGCACACGAGAAATAGTTTATGTGAAGTTAGCCACACTTTTCCAGCCACGGTTTCCGACGTGTAGACTGTCGACTGTGGGATGGCGTGTTTTTACTCGCAGTGTTGCCAGATTGATCAAATAAAATCTGAATTCGATGAAACAAACCCAGCCACACTTTCTAATTGAATGTGCAGGTATCCTTTGAACTCGCCATGTATTTGCCTCAAAAGATAACTTGCGAATGAGTGGGTTGCGCTGCCACGAAAATAAAAAACCATTGGAAAAAGGTTATCAAAAATGCATTTTCTGGAAGTCCGTGAATATGAGAAACAAAATTCTCGGGCTGAAGAATAGTCTAGAAAGAGTCGGGCTGCCACGAAACAATCATCAAAATGCAAGGAACACAATAAATGGATTCCTTTGGAGCCGTTTATAACAGCGATATTTTTAAAAATATTTCTCGGATTATAAAAATTCCAAGAAAAGTCTTGCTGTCATGGAAAGAAAAATACCATTGAAAAGAGGACATCACAATGCATAAAATACGATGAATGGAATTATTTGGACGGCCGTTTGTTACAAGGAAAAAAAATTGAAATAACTTCTCGGACTTCGAAAAGTCAATGAAGAGTAGCGCTGCAACGGAAACAAAAAAACCATTAGAAAGGGGACATCAAAATGCATAGAAGATAATAAATGGCTTTATTCAGACGGCCGATTATAAGAGATGAAATAATTAAAATAATTTCTCGCACTATAAAAAGTCAAGAAAGAGTCGCGCTGCCACAAAAACAAAAATACTATTGGAAAGAGGATATCAAATGCATAGAACACGATGGAAGGATTTCTTTGGACGGCCGCTTATAATAGATAAAGAAATTAAAATAATTTCTCGCACTATAAAAAGTCAAGAAAGAGTCGCGCTGCCACAAAAACAAAAATACTATTGGAAAGAGGATATCAATATGCATAGAAGGTAATCAATGGCTTTCTTTGGACGGCTGTTTATAACAGAGAAAAAAATTAAAATACTTTACAAAAGTCAAGAAAGAGTCGCGTTGCCACGAAAACTAAAACACCATTGAAAGAAGGACATCAATATGATTGAATAAAATCAATGGCTTCCTTTGGACGGCCGTTTATAACAGACAAAATTAATAATTTCGGACTATAAAAGTCAGAAGACGCGCGCACGAAACAAAAATACCATTGAAAAGAGGATATCAATATGCATAGAATGTGGTCAATGGATATCTTTGAACTGCCGTTAATAACAGAGAAAAAAATTAAAATTATTTGTCGGACTATAAAAAGTCAAGAAAGAGTCACGCTTCCACAAAAACAAAATTACTATTGGAAAGAGGACATCAAAATGCATAGAACACGATGGAAGGATTTCTTTGGACGGCCGTTTATAAGAGATACAAACATTAAATAATTCCTCGGACTATAAAAAGTCAAGAAAGAGTCGCGCTGCCACGAAAACAAATATACCATTGAAAGAGGCTATCAATATGCATATAATGTAATCAATGGTTCTTTGGACGGCCGTTTATAACAGAGAAAATTAAAATAATTTATCGGACTACAAAAAGTCAAGAAAGAGTCGCGCTGCCACGAAAACAAAAATCCCATTGGAAAGAGGACATCAAAATGCATAGAGAGAAATCAATGGCTTTCTTTGGACGGCCGTTCATTTATGGTATTTTTGTTTTCGTTGCAGCGCGACTCTTTCTTGACTTTTTATAGTCCGAGAAATTATTTTAATTTTTTTCTCTGTTCTAAACGGCCCCAAATTTATGTTATTGTTGTACTCGATTCTTTCGTGATCCTTTTAGTCCGTGATATTATTTTATAATTTTTTCTCTGTTATAAACGGCCGTCCAAAGAAAGCCATTGATTACCTTCTATGCATTTTGAAGTCCCCTTTCCAATGGTATTTTTATTCTTGTGGCAGCGCCACTCTTTCTTGACTTTTTATAGACCGATGAATTATTTTAATTGTTTTCTTTGTTATTAACGGCCGTCCAAAGGAAGCCATTGATTACCTCCTATGCATATTGATGTCCTCTTCTCAATGGTATTTTTGTTTCTGTAGCAGCGCTACTCTTTCTTGACTTTTCAAAGTCCGAGAAGTTATTTTAATTTTTTTTCCTTTTCAATGGTTTATTTATTCTCGTAACAGCCCGACTTTTTTTGGAATTGTTATTATCCGAGAAATTATTTTTTCTCAAATCGCTGTTATAAACGCCTCCAAAGGAATCCATTTATTATGTTCCTTGCATTTTGATGATTGTTTGCCCTAGTAGGTTTCGTTTCGTGGCAACCCGACTCTTCCTAGACTATTCTTCAGCACGAAAATTTTGTTTCTATATTTACGGACTTCCAAAAAATGCATATAGTGCTCTATATGCATTTTTGTTGACCTCTTTCCAATGGTTTTTTATTTTCGTGGCGGCGCAACACACTCATTCGCAAGGGGAGATTGTTATCTTTTGAGGCAAATTCATGGTGAGTTCAAAGAATGGATACTATACCTGCACATTCATTTAGAAAGTGTGGCTGGGTTTGTTTTATCGAATTCAGATTTTATTTGATCGAACTGGCAACACTGCGAGTGAAAACACGCTATCCCACAGCCGACAGTCTACACGTCAGAAACCGTGGCTGGAAAAGTGTGGCTAATTTCACATAAACCGAGAAATAATGTTTCTAAACTTCCTTCTGAGGGTAGTGCACCTCTTTGCCAGATAATGTATTCAATAGATCAAAAATTGTGTTTTTTCGCCAAACTTTTTCATTCAACTTGTTTGTTTCTCTGTGACTATTATTTATTTTTCGATATGTACGTTCGGGTGAAATTTTACGAATGAATTTTCAACCACTTCTAGACGCCCGATCAACTTTGGCAGGTGTTCATAATTCCGGTGGCAATCTATTATGAAATTATTTTTACAAAAAAAAAATGACAGACGAGTTTCGTGATTATGGGGCGCTTTTATTCAAAATTGGTATGTGGGTGTTTTTTGGGTAGAAGATAATTAATTTTTTGACAACATTCATTGATTTGAGATGGCGGCTCCAAGATGGCGTACGAGTTTTGCGACTATTGTGAAATTCTATTCAAAATTGGTGTGTCGGAGTTTTTGAGGTCGGAGATTATGATTTTTTTGTCACAATTCATGAATTTGAGATGACCAGTTTTGTGATTATGGCTCGATTATATTCAAAATTACTAAAAGGGGGTTTTTGGGATCATTGATTCCATAAAAATCGGTTCAGTCCAAACGAACTAACACAAAAGTAGTAGCAATCAAAATACACAACCTGGGATTCGAAACTAATATATGCCCGGTTGACGATGCGAGATTTTCCAAACACTCAGAAGAATATCAAAATTCAAAATCCAGTAACGATTCCTCTGCCGCTGGCGCTGGAATAATATATTCTGCCGTAAAATCCGTAACAAAGATGTTCTCGTTTCACCTTCACAGGACAACCCAACTGGCATGTTGCCAAACCCGTTGTTGGAAACATACTTTAAATTATTACTTTTTCGTTTTTTTAACTGGCTCATAAACTATTAATTTTGAACCATTTTTTCGACAGATTATTATGATTATGCAAGTGTCAGTAATTTTTGCATTTTGAATGTAAGATATATTTTTCAATATAGTTTTGGATTGATTTCACTCGAGTATAATTTTGAATAGAATTGTGCAGTGTATCTGTACACAACATGCAATAAACCATTCAATACATTCATGATGAATCGTAATATCAAGAATATCTACATCTTAAATTCCGTTAAAACAAGTATTGATGCAGTATATTTGGAACATCTATTAATACATGCAATGATCCATTCAATACATTAATGATAAATTTCAACATCAAAAATATCTACTTCATAAATCTAGTCAGAAAGGTTGAATAAAAATTTCGATACAATAAGTAACATTTGGTAAATGCAATCATCCATTCAATACATTAATGATAAATCCCAACATCGAGACTATCTACAACATTAATATTGTTCAAAATGTTAAATGAAAGTATCAATACAGTAATATTTAGAACATATATTGGTAAATGCAATAAATAATCCATTCAATACATTACTGATGAAAAATAATTCGGCAAATATCCCCACTTCATTTTGAAGAATTCATCCATTCTGTGTAAACTGTACAGATGCTAGATGAACATGAAAAAAAAATATTATGAAAGTAGTCCATGTCAGGTGGAGTTCTAATTAATTAGTAGAAAAAATAAAGTCCTCGCCACAGTAAAAAGCATTTATTTCTAGGAAATGCATTTCGGCAAAGTTATTTTCAGGCTCTCTAAATATACATAAAAACGATACAGGGGTGACCATCGTAAACATTGATAAAAAACTTACCACAGAAATAAACATAACATCAATGACTTACACAAACATTGAATTTAAAATGTCAACTGATTAATTTAGTCGATAACCTATGTTATATTGATCTGTTGACATTTTAACTTCAATGTTTGTGTAAGTCAGTGATGTTGTTTATTTTTGTGGTAAGTCTTCTATCAACTCTTACAATGGTCACTCTTGTGACCTATAAAACATTAATTTAAGTAAAGGATAACAAGAACTGCAAATGACTTGAGCGTAACTCAACATAGACTGACAATATTTGAGAAAAGCCCGGGATATGTCGGAGCTAAGCTACCAGTCAACATACAGAACATGAGTCCCAGAAAATACAAAGAAACAATTAAGAAAATAATGCTGGAGAAAGCATATTATTCGGTAAAAGAATTACTCAATGACTCGCTAGAGTGAATTAGTCATAACGACATTTTAATTTAATATTTATATTTTTTATATTTTACTGACTACTCTCCAATATGTATGCATGACCTGGTGATCTGGAGTTTGGCGGGTAGCTTCTCTTTTCGGATCAACGCACTCGCAATATAATTACGAATCTCTAGGTTAATTTTTCGTTGGACCTCATAATAATGGATATAAAAACGTTGGATATTATTTTCAAAGAATGTTATTTCAGAATATCTATTTCACGAATCATTTCATCATGATTAATTTCCAAACTGAATGATAATTGATTTTTCAAGACAGCTATTACATGGAGTACGTAACTTCATCGACAACGGTGCCCGCTGACTATCTCTCCGGCTATTGTCTCGTAGTAGAAATTAGTTTCGACTATAATTAGTCATGTGCACGGTTGGAGACTTGGAGAAATATCCACTATAATGCATGGTGGCTCCTCTATCGTATTAGTTTCACAAGACATATTTGTCGCCAACCTTAACGAAGCTGCGACTAAATTTGACAATACTCGATTAACTGTGTCCTTAAGTTGGCGTAGAGCCAAAGAACAATATGATGAAGGAACTACTTGTCCCGATGTCTCATCTAGAAAGAAGGGAAAATGTGGTCGTAAACGCAAAAATTATTCGAAAGCTTTGTTTAAAATCCGGGATATCCCGTTTAATCGTCGCCGTACAATCTGCAGTTTGTTGTTTGCAGCTTAAATTCCAAAATCAACCATTTTCCGCATTTTTGAAGAAAGTAAACAGTTGAAGAAAATATCTTCAACAGTTAAACCAATTTTTGCCAGAGTTTAGTTGTCATTGGGATCAGTATACGTTGTTAAAAAAACTATTGTTTTTTTGCCGACGTTTCGAATTCAACTAAGTTCATCCTCAAGGCTCTGTAACAATGGTTTCTCATATAATAAAGTATAAAAAGTATAAAAAATTGTTTGTATGTTTGTTTGTAAAACACACCATTGAAATTAAAATAACTTTTGATTTTTCACAACATTGAAAAACCTTGAAGAAGATGTTGAATGATAATGTAGTAGATTCTGAAATGTAATTCCACCTTTCTTCTATTATTCTTATTGTGAGATCAATTGGTATGTTGGTGAAAAGATAAACTACATCTAGAGAAATAAATGTGTAATTATTAGGATTTTTTTTTATCTCTGGATAGTTAAATTAAAAAAAATGGCTTTGGGGAAGATGAGTTTTATGTAAAAAACTCTTTGGAATTCTCAAATTTCAGAGATAAAAAATGTGGGTCAAACTGTTTGGTACCTAAAAAAACAAATGTCTGAACATGAGAGAGACTTAAAAAAATTAAGATCATCAAATTGATTTCATTACCCCAGTTTTTCTTGATGTTCAACTATATCTTTCCAAAACACTTTTAAAGTGAAACGATCCGAATTCTCAAACATGACAGCGTTAACTCTAGAAGAGACATCGATGGATTAAATACTGTCTTTTTCAATTTGATTAACCACATTCCTAGATGAATGATCATTACTATCATTATTATTGCCGTTAACACCTGCTTTCTCATCAATAAGAAAAACACTGGCATAGTTTCATTATTTATATTTTTTATTCTCAAATATTTTCCTAATCTTACATTTTTACTTCATTGTTCAGTTGTCTCGTTAGAATATATTATGTACTATTGTACCTGTGGATTTTCGTTTGTGTATCTACTACGTCTGACCATGGTTCATATTTTTGAGGATTTTAACTCGGAAAGAACTACTTTTGGTGAGTACTTTCCAAATATTTTACAAAACCGTTGATTACAGTAATATATCATGGCAAGTAACAACTATTTTTTATACTTTTTATACTTAATTATATGAGAAACCATTGTAACAGAGCATTGAGGATGAACTTAATTAAATTCGAAACGTCGGCAAGAAAACAATAGTTTTTTTCTTCAACGTATATTGATCCCAATCCCTCCTAAACTCCGACAAAAATCATTATTGGATCAGTATTTTATCTGATAGTGAAACCAATGTTAACTGAAGAAATTTATGACTCTGTATATAGAGACGACAAATGGTTTACTTGACTCAAATTTTGGCAGCTTTAGATCTAATTTTTTTGTGGTATATAAAGCAAAACCTATGTACATTTAACGAAACAATTCCAAACCACATGCTTCTGATAATGATGAATTTCTACTGAATGAATGCTCAAAAGAGGTATGGAACATTCAATTCAAATCACAGCCCCCAATACCCCCGACCTGTTTTAGATCTTGGTTTCTTTGATTCCATTCAATTCTCGTAGAAATTTGATTTACTTGCTACGCTCAAGAATCAATATATTTCCACTCAATTGAAAACTATCACTTTTATTTACATATAAAACAATCCATTTACTTTTAATAGGCCTGGATTTCGGAAGTGGTGCTGTTCACACTTTTTGTATAACATGATAGACACACAAAAAAGACCAAGCATTTTCAGTGCAATGGGCAGTATGGAATTTTCAGAATAATAACAAAAGGTGAAGTTTTTCCTACTCAGAAAACAATGAAATTGATTATATGTATTGTTCTCAAAGTCCTTGATCATACACTGATATTCGCTAAAATAGAAAACAAAATTGTTAACTATGTACCTTATGATGACTCAAACAATCGTGAGGTTATGGACTGCAAACATAATATATAATTATTTGAGATTCATATTCGTTGAGAAATATCCAACAACTAGCCTAGAAGAATATCACAGCTTTTAATGCAATTCCATTGAAAAGGGAAACGAAAGGTTCATGGAACCTCCACCGTGAATGATACATAAATGAAACTAGGACAGAAAAGTAGCATAGATCCCAGAGGTCAGAAGTATCGTATAGTGAAAGGTTTCAATACACAAAGCGTTTCTTCAAACTTTCAATTGCGGCAGTTAAGAGGTTTATTCAAGTTGACCATCTCTCATTTGGTTGTAACAAGACATTCGACAATGTTACTGGCAATGTATGGCTAGTAACAATTAGATAAAATAGTTGGAAGATTTTGCAACTGATTCGTCATGTCTCTTTGTGCCCCCACCTCAGAATAAAATTATATATTCTTGTTACCTCAAACATTATACAGCTTTTGCTTCGCCAAATCGCTTCATATCAGCTTCAGTTGAATCCTATTTGGATATTACAATATTTCCATATGGTTGGGAATCATTAATAATGCTTCTAGTGGACATTGCAATCATTTCGACTAGAATGACAGTTCCGAAATTATAATAAGAAAACACCGCAAAAAGGCTCTACGGATCTTGCAAGTCAAAGTACTAGAGGATTACCAGCCTTTTTTTGCCAATGTATGATCTAGGGTCACTACTCAAACTACATATATGAGCAGCTAGTGCTGAATCTTGGAAGTATATGGCAGATCACGACATCCTCACATAGCAAGTTAATCATTATTATCAACCACCAGAAAAAAGCAATTCTGGCCAAAGGACAATAGTCTCAAGCAGTCATTTTCAATGCTATTATAATTAAAGCGATTATCTGATGATAAGATGAGAATGGTTGGAATCATGAGATGGCATCTCGGATAGATTTTTTGTTTGTTCATCACTACTCACTCTTAGGGAGTTACCGTTTGATGATACTGACTCAACATGAATTCCCAGTAAAAATGCAGCACTCTCAAAAAAGATTTGATATGGATTTTTCTCAAACCCTAATAACTCTAGCAAAAAAATCCTCAAATGTCTCAGCACCATCTAAACACACCTGATCGACTTTCAATACTTTCAGAAACAAAAACACTGTGTTTTAGAATACATACTTCAAGAGGTACATACAATATACCGGGTATGAACTTATTCTTTAGACAAACCATGGTTTCCAGGGTGTGTGATCCAAACTTGGCAGGGGTGTTGGATTCAAGAAGTGTTTTTTTTTTCAATATTTCATGCTTTCTCATCACTTCCGGTTTTACCGGAAACGGCCCCAACTTGGGAGTTACAACCGGAACACCCTGTATATTTTTCCGCCTTTTGTTTTTAGGAACTTTTATCTGAGTGGAGTATTATGAATTTGAGGTTGGGTTTGTTTGTCAGGTTGATCTGTCAAAACAATCATATGCAAGAGAGTATGGTAACATATCGGTGAATCCGCGACATCGATTCGATCAAATAATATGATGAATGAAATTAACCGACAAAACCAAGAAGTAGGAGGTTCTCTAGTCGACGCGTCTATTTTTTTTAATTTTTTTTTATGTATGATCACGCATAACTTTTTACTGAGACTTCCGATTCCGATAATTCTTTTTCTTTTTCAGTGGATAGGGTGTGCTTCGGAGTTGGTCCCATTTGAATTTTAAAGGTGAAATCCACCCCTAAGGGTAGCAAAATGAAGGATATTGATTACTCACCCTCTGAATTCTGGTCCGTTAACCGATTCTATCAGGCATAACTTTGTACCGGGTACTTCGATTTGGATGATTCTTTTTTTAATAGATAGGGTGTACCTCATATTTGGATTTCGAATGAAATTATTCACCCTTACGGGTGGAAAAGCAGGGGATAATTGATTTTTCACTTGTGAACTTGGCACACACATATGTAGTTGACAATGACAGATCGCTACTGTCATTATTTTTGTTCCACATCCGTCACAATCATTATATTCTATGAGAGGATGGAATGAAATAAACTAACCAGAACAACAAAAATAATTCATATTACAAAAAATAGTAAAAGTAGATAATCATATTATTTAACTGGTAATAGTTGAAGTGAGGTGGGTAAATAAGTAACCTTGATTAGTGTACCGAGTTTCAAATTTTTTCCTTCGGGAATTCTGGAGAAAACAAATAAAATCCTATTTTTTTTCGTATTTTCGACAGCCTGTATCTCAGAGGGGATGCATTTTAGGACATACTTCGATGGTAACTTTTCACCTCGAAATGAGGTGAGGATTCGGTAGTCGGAGTTTTTCGGTCTTATTCTGACTCACCCTGTATATATATATATATACAGGGTGTTCCAAATTAAGTCGGCACCATTGCCAACTCCGTTATTATTGATGCTACGATTTCGGTTAAATGGGCAAACTGGTAGCATTTTTAGTGGCCTTCTCGATGCCGAAAACAAAAAAAAATGGACAGTCGCGTTGTCATAATATTTCATAAAATGATTTTTTTTTTCAATGGAACACCCCATATTTAGATTCATAATAACATTCTCAACAACAAAGCTCATATCATTTTTTTTCCTAAAGTGGAAAATGAGCGACTTATTTAGAAATATTTATTTCTTTCACTAGTACAAAAAATTTCTTTGTTTTGGCGAATGAAACCTCATGATTGTCCAAACACCCATTTTTTGTACTTATACGAATGACAATATTTTGTTACTAATAGCAACATAAGACAGTAAAAAGAAAACATTGCGCTGGGATGTGAACTCGTGAAACCCGTGATCATCATGTCGCACCACTCAATTGACACCACTAAGCTATTTGGTATTAATGTACAAAACGATAATTTCCATCTTAAAGCCATTCCGCTAGCCGCATTTATTTTGTGAATCAAAATATGTCAAATGAGCTTTGTTGTTGAGAATGTTATTACGAATCGAAATGCATGAAAAAATATAGGGTGTTCCATTGAAAAAAATATCATTTTATGAAATATTATGACAACGCGACTGTTAATTTTTTTTTTGGCATCGAGAAGGCCACTAAAAATGCTACCACTTTGTCCATTTAACCGAAATCGTAGCATCAATAATAACGGAGTTGGCAATGGCGCCGACTTAATTTGGAACACCCAAGAGGAACATCAAATGTTGTTGACTGTCATGCGATGTCAGAAATAAGAATTTGTACTGTGAAGGATTTTGATATTAAAACTAATATAACAACGATCGAGTCGTGCTAGGGCTCTTTTTTGTTTGCATTTTCATTCTCTACAAGTCGTCCATTGAGAGCATCGATATTGTTTCATTAGTTCTCATGTTACAAGCGAAGAACGAAAAAATAATAATAACGGATCGTTTTACGTATGATGGCACAGTCGATTTTATTATACTATTTTGGTCACGAAAAAATATCTAATGATTGGCCTAAGTAGTTTCACCACTTGGCAGAGGTTCAAAATAATTTTTTTCCTCTGACTGATATCCAACTCCTATGGCCAAAAAGTAGCCACCTAATATGCGTTATCCATTCCTGAGTATGTTGCAAATTTCATGTGTTGGTTCATTCCAAAATTTCGGAAAGCCGTAGCACGAACAAAAATATAGAGCAGCATTTTGAATTTGTATTCAGGATGTGGAAATACGTAACTCCTGAAGCAGTAGAACGAAACAAACAAAAAATGACACCATATGTGCAAATCTGATGGGAAATCATCAATCCTCATCATTTTGTCATCAGTTTTTATATAATTCCAGAATCTCTTGAAGAATGCAATAGAAAACTTTGTTATAACATGGCACTGATCTGAAATTCCAACTTTAGGAAGACCTTTTTGGGGCTCAAATTCAAATCTAGCGCACCGTCAAATCATTATCGATCCTGAAAACCTGTGAACATTGTTGGTCCTTCGAGAAAGACTCTTGGGCACTGGAAAACCATGGTGAATGCATTGGGGACTGAATCATTCTCCAGCGCTCGGATCGTGTTCACCCTAGGCTCTACTATTGATGATGAGCCGTTTGAGCACTGGGTTATTCTTGCTGGGCATTGATGTACACCTTCTGGTGAAAACCCTTTGGTCATTGAAAATAGGCAAGAGTCCTCTCCTTTCAAGTGGTAAGACTCGGATGAACATCCCATCCGTGGTACCGCGACAAAGTATCTACTATTATTGGGGGCTCCCTTTTCTGACTATTTTGAAGTTTCAACACACAGAACCGTAGATAATAATCATTGAAAGTTAACAGTTAGGAGAAGGACACACCTTTTCGAACCATCTACAGTACACACAACGCAATTCTCAGTAGTAGTCGGATATATTTTTATTTTTGTTGCTGTTTGGAGATCATGACAATACGTGTTTTTTTTTTTCATTCTGCATGATAACTGATATTTTTTTCCTGCTGTAACACTTCTCTTACGGAATGTTTGAGCTCCTGCATGATTGTTTCAATGGAATCCCCTATATGTTCTTCTTTCCTACTATACAGAGTTTGTGGAAGAACGTTGTGATTCTTATAGTTTTTTCTCAAAAGTCAATAGAAACAAAATTTGTCACCTCGACATATGCCAAGTCTAAACAAACAAAGTTTTGGATCCCTAATTGCAAGTTAATAAGTTTTTATCCCTCACAACTACTTGAATCGTACACACTCTGTATATGTTATTTATATATTTATACGAATCTTGTTTTCTCCTCAGCTGATGTTGCTTTTTGCAAAAAAAAACAGTTTAATGATAAATTATCAGAATTGATTCGTTTGAAATCAATGTATACAGGGTTGGATCGTAGTATTTCAGGTTCTGTTGACCGTAATCGGCAAAAATATCGAGACGTCCACGATAGGTTGCACTTCAGAGAAATCTACAGAAAAAAACTAATGTTCTGATAGGGGTTTCTTCCGGGTTCATGATTCAAATCGATTCCAGGAACGTTTTTCTATTGACGGTGAATTCCGACTTAATATCTTGAAATTAGATAAACACTTAAACAAAACAAAAATCAACCCATTAAATATAAATACTAAGAAACAAAAAGATTCATGTAACATTTGGATACATGAATAAACAATAACACGTTGGAAAAAAATCCTCAAGTTTTGCTATTAGTTGTGATTTTGTTAATTAAGTTATTTTTAGAATTGGGAAATTTACATAGAAACCCTGATAATTTTGAAACTAAAAACCTGAGATATTTTTCACTCCTTGGATCTACTCTTTGAAGGATTCAGTAGAGATCCCTTCGGAAAAATAAAAATAAAATTTTCCACTTTTTTATTAACAATTGAAGGTATTAAAAAATTAAAATTTCTAGTAAAGTTATATATTTTTTTAATATCCCGATTATTTCACTTTCTTTTTGTTAAAAACTACTTGAAAATATGTTTTTATTATTTTTTATTCCCATTGTTCGAATAATTGTTATAAACAATTGCATTGATTATGAGAAAATTGTTTTTTTCGAACCCAATCACTGATGAAATTATTAATTTTGAAAAAAAATAGTTTTCTAAAAAAAAATATTGCCTAAAAACCCAATTAACAATGTTATTTGCTGAATATTAATATTCAGGAACCGTTCTTTCTTTAAAAATCATTATTTGTATTGCTCCCTCACATTCTGAGAAAAAAAAATTGTTGTAAACAATTTTTTTGTCTATTTTTCATATAATTTAAAATATTTTCGTGTTCTTAAGCTTGTTGTCTTTCAGTTTTTCATTTTTGTAATTGAAATAACTTATAAACGATTGAAGATACGACAAAACACATTCTTTTTCATTCTCCGTTCAACAATAAATAAATAGAGCTTTTAACAAGCTTACGCATGAAAACAAGAAAATATTTGAAATTAAATAAAAATTCCAAAAAAACATCACAAAGTCTTACATAATTTATTTTTTTTAGTATCTGAAAAAAAATTGTGCGAAAATCCATTTATTCATAACAAATTGTTTATTGAATGAACAAATAAAAAATTGTTTTTTTTTTCAGAATATGAAAGAGCTATAGAAATAATGGTTTTGTAAAAGCGAACGGTCCCTTAATATTATTATTGAACAGAAAAAAAGAATTATAATTAACAAATGCGTTTTTAAGCAATAATTTAATTCAAAAACTATTTTTTTCTTAAAAATCATCATTTTGATGAATGATTAGATTTCCAGTAGAAAAAACAATTCTCTCATAAACAATTATAATAATTATTTAAACAAGAGGAGTAAAAAATCAATTTATTTTTTTAATGCCTTCAATTGTTAACAAAAGAGTGGAAAATCTATTTTTTTATTTTTCCAACGGGGATCTTTCTTAAAGTTTTTAAAGAATATATCTTAATATAGTGGAAAGAATCTCAGTTCGAAAACTATCAGGGTTTTTATGTTATTATTATTATTTCTTTCCAATTTGTAAAAATAACTTAATTAACAAAATCACAACTAATGGAAAAATTGCGGAAATTGTTTTTGTCCCCATGGATTATTTTTTATTAATGTATTCAAATGGTACATGATTTTTTTTGTTCCTCAATATTCATATTTAATGGGTTTTTAGCCCTATTTCCATCTATCAATTAAAATTATTAATATTGGTGGTAGAATTCAGAGAGGTGAGACTTTTTTCAAGGAAATTTCCTGCTCTTTAAGGATCTTTTTTCGATTTCAGGTATCTGCAATAGGTTTTAAGATATTCGTGAAAAACGAAAACCCATTTTTTACTTTTTATGACGTTTGCAAATTTTTTCGAGCGGAACTTAAATTTTTTCAAAAAATCCGAATAGCCCTGTAGATTACTACACATACACGTTCTTCCCGTGATCACCATCATGTCACAAAGGTACAGAAATGTCCGTCCTGATTAGAGTTGATGTCAAACAAATTGATTCTGAAAAAAACAGTAGTATCATTGAAAAAGAGTTGTTGACATCTTCAGAGTTAGTCCATCCACGAAGTATGCCGTTTTGTTGTTCCTTTCAAATATTGCAATAACAGTTTGTGAGTATCAAGAATATTTGAATGACTAGATTGTATTTGCAACTGTTGAACTCTGAAACCATTGAAATTCTTAAACATCTGCGCAAACGCACCATTTTGTGTCCACATATATTTTTTGAGTAAAAACAAGCGACAAGCTCCGATGAATACAGGCTAGTCAATTATTGATCTGCATTAGAATGACCCCTGATATAAAAGTGTGTGAAGTGATGAGTTTTCACGATATATCATTAAGATATTGTTGGTTGGAAGACCAATAACCGATTTCATATCTCTCCTCTATATCAGTGGCTCATGATTGCTCAAGCCTAGAATACCTGTATGCATCTTGACTTTCAATAACATATTCACATTTTGAGATCTAACAAAATACTCACGGAATGTAAAATACCAGAATAAAAAGTCAAGAATAACATAACTCTTCCTTCAAATATTTTTGCTGCATGACATTTTACGCTATTTCCAGTCATTCTCAGGGTACTTTGAGTACTTCAAAACGTTTATATTTTCCTTTCACAATCGATAGGAGAAAACGTATTCCAATGATTCGATTGAACTATTTTTTTCCAAATCTTCAATGTTGGTCGATGCGAAGAGGATCATTTTCCCCACAGCACCTATACATTTATCTGTCTCAGTTCCCTATGGTTACAGCTCATAGTGTTCTGGATATAGTATGTGCTCTTGGAATTTTCAATTCACATCTGTATTTTAGTTGAAAAAAAAAAATATTTCGGGGATGAATTGACTATTGAGAGTATTCAATAGCTCCAAGACTATCAGTCAGGTGAAACAACCTCTGTTATACAGACGGCATAGCTCAAACAAATATTTTCTGTTCACAGGCCAGTCGGAGTCTGGGGGAAAATCGTGGGATCGCTTTGTGCGATCGCTGGTGTGCTGACCATCGCCTTGCCAGTACCTGTTATAGTGTCAAATTTCAATTACTTCTACCATCGTGAAACGGATCAGGTGAGTCATGAAACCCAAATGATCATGCAACTGATTGAACGATACGTGCTCCGCCCCATTTCATCATTTAGTGACAAGTGATGTGTAGCTTGTGCCATAGAGAAACTAAAAATAAAGAGAGTTGTCAAAGATGCAGGAAAAGTTGGCACCATGATTTCTCTTCAGTTACCGATTGAGATAAGGCGGGTTTTTTAAATGTGTTACTTTTATATGGCTGATATGGTATATATTTTATAAGTGATCAATTTGCCATTCCTGTATTTCATATGAATGGTTGTATCATATGAAATAAAGGAATGGCGAATCGATCACTAATAAAATACATACAGTAATCGAATCGTAGAATCTCTCAGTTCGTTCGTGGTCAAAATAAAGTTACAAAATCAATCTTTGTTTCATGATATCAAAAACAAAATTGAAGTTCTTATAAAACAAGAATAATAAGTTAAACACTATAAATACACATTCTATTTTATATAGGACAAGATACAACTACAGACAAAACAATAGTATAACTCTGAAAAACAACAAAATTACAAATATTCTCCAGTCTTATCATGAAATCAATCAAAATAAAAACAAATTATATCTACAACAACTTCAATAATTTTGTTAATTTATGAGCACAAAGGAGAACGAGTAGGTATAACAAATAATCCAGTTTGATGATATACTTCGTACTTCCTCAAATGGTGATAGGAAATGGAAACTGAGGGATGGAAATAAGTATCAGTTTGTAAAAAGCAAGCTTATATTTCACCTTGTGGAACAATATTTCCAGGAATTTCAGCATTTCAACTCCAATAACAAAACATTCTATTTTCGACGTTGGGTTTATAATTCAAGTCCATAGTATAATTTCTAACATTAATTTTTCGATGACAATAACAGTAGAATAATTATTCTGAAATTATTGCCTGGTTTGTCATGATAAAAAATACATGTGTATACAATAAACTTCTATTTCCTGTCAAATGTCAGAATTGGGAAATTATCATGTCATCAGTCGTCTGTCGATTGCGGGCAGCGCATGCTCGACTGGACGTACCAAAAACTCTGCCCAATAACAATATAATATAGCTACGTTTTCCAATATTCCCGAAACTGACAAGCCGCCTCATAAACCCCTTCTTGTCTTTGCTCAGACGTCGAAGTACTCCCATATGGTTCCATAGTATTGTCTATTCTTTTTGACTTGATAAACACTTTTTCAGTGCTGGTTGAGTTTCTTTTCAGGCATAATTATATACAGGGCTTTTCACGATGAACGTTAATTAGACGTTTCTGGCAAACCAGACATCATATCAACCTGAAAATTTCACAGTATGCATAAATTAATATGATCTACACGCCTAAATTAATAAAATTGCCGTTGCCGCTTCTACTATAAAGTAGCGGCTACTTTGATTTTTCAAATGGAACACCCTGTATATAATATCATATGATGATTTCTTATCACTTTGTCAATAACTTCATGTACTATTTCCCTATACCTATCTATTACCGTTTAGAAGATATAAATTATTTTTTTTTTTTTTTACCAAACATGTACTTTTATACACGCTGATAATCTTGAACTCTCTGGTACTAAGACGATCAAATTCAAAATGGAGTGCAGTGATACCATGAGGATCTTCACTTCGAGTCATATTTTTATTTGCCTCATACAGGGTCTTTAAAAAATGCAGATACTTTGTTCACATGAAAAAATGAGTAGAAGTCATTTTTTTCAAATGGAACACCCTGTATATTTCCACATTTTACCCTACATCCTATTTTAGATTGGTTTTGTTCAATAATCCTATTTCGATTTCGAACCGTTTTCGAGATAAACTGTTTCAAACAGAAAATGACGTGGTTTCCTTGTATTCATCACTTATTTTTAAAATTTAACATCTATTGTATACTACGTAATATTTCTTTTCGATTTAGTTTTTCAACAGTCTCAAATCTGTCAATTCGAAATTGATATGTACCTTAGAAAAAGTTACAATTTGTATGCATTGAGGTATCGAGTGTCTCTACCGTACAACATAGCAAATTAATATTTTTTAATAGTGTGCTTTGGAAAAATGAATGATACAATTTTGAAACGTCAAACTTTCGTTGGTGGTTTTGACTGATTGTGATACCAATTATAATAGAAAAATGTCAAGATTAGGTTACAGGAATGAAGATTTCTTGAAATTATTAATAATTTATGGTGAGTGCAATAGAATTGCAAGTAGAACATGCCGAGTATCTCATGAAAGATATCCACATCTCCCGAAGCCGAATAATAATATGATGAATCGACTACTGAAAAACTGTAGGTTGAATGGAACCTTTCGTCCAAAAATAATTCGTAGAAAGCCTGAAGTGGATGATGATGACAATGGCATAACAGTTTTGGGATTTTTTCATGCATTTCCAAATGCTTCTCTACACGAGGCTGAAAGGGAGATAGGTATACCCTACGTGACAATTCATCGCATTTTAATAAGCATAAATGGCATCCCTATAAATTCTACTGCGTCCAACATCTGAAAGAGACTGATTTGCCTCGTAGAGTGGAATTCTTTGAATGGTTACTTGTCAAGACTCAAGAGGATGAACATTTGCTTGACAATATCACATGGACAGATGAGGTTAAGTTTACAAAAAATGGAATTTTCAATAGACACAACAGTCATTATTGGGCGCCAGAAAATCCCCATGTCGTTCGCCAAAGGGGTTTTCAAGAAAGATGGCAATTCAATGTATTTTGTGCCATAAAGAATGGGTCAATTTTTTATATCGAGTTTTATGATGATAATTTGTATGCAACAAAATATGAAGTTCTACTGAGAAATGGAATTCAAATGATTTTGAATAATAGGTCAGGAAGAGAACGTGTATGGTACCAAATGGATGGTGCTCCACCCCATAATTCTCGTTCAGTAAGCGAAGCTTGAACTGAAATCTTCGAAGACAGATGGATTGGTAATAATGGACCTTTTCGTTGGAATCCTAGAACACCAGATGGCAATCCAATAGATTATTTTGTGTGGGGTTTCATTGAAAATATGGTTTACTTCAACCCAGTAACAACAATGGAAGATATGAAATCGAGAGTTAGAACTGCTCTCAATAGTTTAACTCCAGACTCAATCAGAAGCGCTACACATGAAAATCTTCTGAAGAGATTACATGTTTGTTTAAGTAGAGGTGGAGATGTATTCGAACATATTCTGAAATACACTGACAATTGAATTAACTTACTAATTCATGAAATTATTTTCAGTTCGTGTGTCAGCGTTAATAAAACTATTGTTTGAAGAGAAGTTTCATTTGATGGTTGAAGAGTATTTTGATAATTATTCATTCATTGTTTTATCTGTGACTGATGAAGGAACATCGAACGGAATCTGTTGAATTTAAAAAATAAGTGATGAATACAAGGAAAGCACGTCAGTTTCTGTTTGAAACAGTTTATCTCGAAAACGGTTCGAAATCAAAATAGGATTATCTGAACAAAGTCAATCTGAAATTGGATGTAGAGCTCAAAAATATGGAAATATACAGGGTGTTCCATTTGAAACAAATTGACTTCCACTAATTTTTTCATGTTAACAAAGTTACTGCATTTTTTTAAAGACCCTGTATGAGGCAAATGAAAACATGACTGGAAGTGAAGATCTTCATGGTATCACTGCACTCCATTTCGAATTTGATCATCTTAGTACCAGAGAGTTCAAGATTATCAGCGTTTATAAAAGTACATGTTTGGTAAAAAAAAATCGAAATTAAATTATATCTTCTAAACGGTAACGAATAGGTATAGGGAAATAGTACATGTAGTTGTTGACAAAGTGATAAGAAATCATAATATGATATTATATACAAGGTGTTCCATTTGAAAAATCAAAGTAGCCGCTACTTTATAGTAGAAGCGACAACGCCGCAACGTCTAAACAGGCGTGTAGATCATATTAATTTATGCATACTGTGAAATTTTCAAGTTGATCCGTTGTCTGGTTTGCCAGAAACGTCTAATTAACGCTCATCGTGAAAAGCCCTGTATACTTGCGCCTCAAATATTGGGATGTTGCGGTCTTGGGTTTACACCGAGGATAATTTATTATCATTTTCCATTGAAAAATGTTCCTCCTTGTATTCATCTACGTGGAATCATTTTCTGTTCATATTGCTATTCATACCGTTGTTATCGGGAAAAACACTTAGGAGGGTCTATTGAAATCGTTTTAAATCAAGTTGGAATGCTGAATTCGCCAAACTATACCCGCCTTGAATCTATATCGTTGCAGGAGGAGATGCAGTCGCAGAACTTCAACCATGTGACCAGCTGTCCGTATCTGCCAGGCACTCTGGGACAGCATATGAAGAAGAGCTCGTTGAGCGAGTCCTCCAGCGATCTAGTCGAATTAGAAGAAGGGCTGTTGGTGACTCGCGACCAGCTGGCCCAAAAGCAGAACTGCAACCCGCGCCACAACAACAATATCAACGCCATGAGCATCGAGACTGATGTTTGACTACAAGGTGAGTGCATTTTATAACTCTGGTAGATATGGGATACCAGTTCATTCAATAATTGTTTAAACAAATCTATTATCTGTGACATGTTCGTTTTTTTCTTTTTTTTAGGTCATGCTAGTTTTTATATCGATATATTATCTCCGTATCATCCAAGTTGTGGGTGAATTATTTGAATAAATTGAAAAAAAAGTGGTCCTAGAACAGTGCATTGGGGCACATCGAAGATTACTGACTTATCTGGGCTCATTTCATTTTCAATTTCAACATGCTGTTTTCTACAGTGTCCGGCATAGAGTTCGCAGCATATGGAAAACGTTTCTATTATTGATTTCTCAAAAAAAATCATTCGTGATAAAAACCTCTGCTTCATCCAAAACCTGAATCGCAAACACCAAAATGGAATTTTATACGACCCTATACGAGGGAGATAGAAAAGCATGCTTTGTTTTCAAAATAATATGATCCCATCACTTTATTTCTCACGGTAGAATTCAAATTCATAGGGAAATATTGTTCAAAATCGAATGTTCATCCAGAAATTCGAATCATAGCCACCTATGACCAATTTCATATTTTAACTTTTTTTCGCATTTTTTCCTCATCGCCCTGTACAACATAAGGAATATTATACTAGACGAATGGTATATTGTTAGATATGATGATATCACTCTCCGAATGTTTCCTCATTTCTCCCACCCATCGGAAAATCACATTAATTGAATTATGTGACGGAATTTCACAAAATCTTGCTGCAAATAGTAAATAAAACTGCCTTGTCTCCAAGGTATGATGCCAAAATGCCAATTAATTTATTTTCACAATACAAATAACATTTTTTGAAACAAATATGTCCTATACTTTATTCTACGTGGAGTCCTCCATTCTCAATACACTGCATAGTACGGCGGTGCATTGCATCAAGAACATTTCTCAGTATCTGGGGAGCTATTCCCCGAATACAATCCCTGATAGTATTCTCCAAATGACGTATATTTTGAAATGGCATTCTTGAATATACCTTATGTTTGAGATATCCCCATAAGGAAAAATCCAAAGGAGTGAGGTCCGATGACCGGGCGGGCCAAGCGTTATGGGAATATCTTCCAATCCATCGATTTGGAAATGTTCCGTTTAATCACCCTCTCACTTCTAGCGTAGAATGAACCGTCTTGTTGAAAATACATTCCAGCTCTCATGTCCAGAGGAATATCATCTAAATAATCGGAGAGAAACGTCTGCAGCATTCTTAAGTATCTTGCAGAATTCAGTGGTTGTCTGAAAAATACTGGTCCAACAATAATGTTATTGAGAATTCCGCACCAGACGTTAACTTTGAAGTGATATTGGTCTCTACATTGTATCCTACAATAAGGATTATTACCTGCCAACCACCTGCAATTCTGGGAGCTGACTAACCCATTTGATGTGAAGGTTGACTCGTCACTGTAAAGATTTTTTTTCGAAAACTCTCTATTATCTTCCATCATAGACCGAAACCAGAAACAGAAATCCAAGCGATTATCCGGATCTCTCGGTTTCAAAGTGTGTATGAATTTTGGTTTATACGGTTTGAATTTATTATAACCTAGAACTCTTCTCATTGATCGATCGGATATACCAAGATTTTCTCCTCTTTGCGATAATGACATACTTGGATTTTCAATCGTAGACAGCATAATAGGCATAATATTCATAACAGTTTCTTCATTTTCAGTTATCGGTCGTTTATGTGTCACTTTGTATTTGTTCGAAACCAATTCAGATTCCCTGAATGTTTTAAAAATTGTTGTTATTGTCGAATTATGAACGTTTTTACCTGGATGTCTTGCATTAAAAATATTGGCAGTGTCTCTACAAGTAAGATAATTGTCACCATGTATCATTACAATCTCCACTCTCTCCTGTATACTCAGTCGAGCAGCCATGATTGAATTGAAAAACTACTGAAATTACTCTACAGATTTGTGAGTTATTCTTGATGCGTCAAAAATGGTTTGTTTACAATTAGAAATGAATTTGTTTTCAAAGCCAACTGTGATCGGCAAATGTTCTGTATCTCAATCATTTACAGTAATGTTCAAAGAACAAAACTATGGAAGCTTGGTATTGTTATCGAAGTCGAATGTAATAACTTAGATATTTTGAAATTTATAAATAATACGTGAATAAATTTTTCGAGTGGATTAAAACCTTAATTTTGTACGTTGAATGCTGCAAAAATAAAATATTGTAGATGAATTCTGATGTCTTGCTTGAAAAAAAACTACAAAAATTGTCATATTTTACAATTCCTGATTGTCTTAAAAATGTTATTCGTAGTGTCAAAATAAATTCATTTTCATTCTGGCATCATACCTTGGAGGCAATTCAGTTTCACTTACTATTTGCAGCAAGATTTTGTGAAATTCCGTCACATAATTCAATTAATGTGATTTTCCGATGGGAGGGAGAAATGAGAAAACATTCAGAGAGTGATATCATCATATCTAACAATATACCATTCGTCTAGCATAATATTCCTTATGTTGTACAAGGCGATGAGGAAAAAATGGGAAAAAAGTTGAAATATGAAATTGGTCATAGGAGGCTATGATTCGAATTTATGGATCAACACTCTAGTTTGAACAATATTTCCCTATGAATTTGAATTCTATCGTGAAAAATAAAGTGATGGGATCATATTATTTTGAAAACAAAGCATGCTTTTCTATCTTCCCCGTACAGGGTCGTATAAAATTCAATTTTGCTGTTTGCATTTCAGGTTTGGGATGAAGCAGAGGTTCTCATCACGAATGATTTCGTTGAGAAATCAATAATAAAAAAGTTTTCCACATACTGCGAACTTTATGCCGGACACTGTAACATGTAATTACCTTTCCAAAAGATAATTCGTTCTTCCTCTTATTTCTATATCCTCTGAGGCTTCTTGCAGAAATAATAGGAGATTCTTTCCCTAAGAGTTTGAATATGTATTGACCATGAAAGTGTTTGGCCAATGGTTAACCTTATAAATTTCGATTTTGTTGAGTATTTGATGCAAAACTTTCCAAATGTTAGTGGATCAATTTGTTTATCAGGAATGATTCTTTTTGAAATGTACATAAATGAAGATTTCTCCTCATGTAGTGTTCATTTATGATTCTGTAACCATACAATTATTAAACCTAGGTCCTCTTCCATTTGATTCTCAATCTCTTGTATATTTTTTCCATATTGAATTGAAGTAGTATCATCAGCAACTGATGGTAAAGGTCCTAGCAATTTGAAAAAATTGAAATAGAGTTGATTTAAATGAGAAACAAAATAGGTCCAAGGATTGATCCCTGTGGTACACCACAAGATATTTTTCCTGTGGAATATTTCGAATCTCCCATATAAACGAATTGCTTTCTATCGAATAAATAATTTCTAAACCAAGAATACACATCTCCTATTATGCCTATTTGACTCTGTATCAGTGAATTTTCGAAAGCCATACCTGGGGTTTATTCTCAAACGGTGTTATATTGTGTCGCATGCGAGATTTCTACATTGTCGAACGAAAAACGCAATATCTCATTCTCAAATGTCGCATTCGAACATTTTCGATGGACAAATGGTAGAGTGTTCTACAGTCGACAATTTCATGTCGAATGCGAAATGACATATTTGACAGATTTTCTTTAGCAATTTCATGGGTTAGAAATGACACTGGCAAACGTTGGCTAGCCACTGTCCTTTTCTTTTTTGAAGCAGTGGTTGAGGAAGGGATAATATCTTCTTTGGGGTATACAGGGTGATTCAAAAGTACTTTGATAAACTTCAGGGGGTGATTCCTTACAATATTCTAATATGAATTTCCCGAATGAATATATGTCCAGGAACGCTTCGTTTCCAAGATACAGGGTGTTGAAGTTTTATTTTTATTTTCGTTTTTTTCAAATAACTTTCGAAATACTTACCTTAATCAAACAAAAGTTGGTATCGAGAGATTTTTGAGGTGTCGAATTCGAACCTGATGTTATTATTGCTCTTACTCGTAGGGGGCGCCACCTACACGTCTTTTTCTTGTTTGAAGATTCATAACTTTTTTGAGCGTACTCCTAGCACATTTTTCAGTGAAAAAAGAAATGCTCCCATCATATCTACGAAAAAAAGCTACCCTTGTTACAAGTCGCTATAAGTAACCGTTTTCTAGATATTTGGACTTGGAAATTTCAAGTCGATTATTTGATAATCGATGCGTGTTATTTTGCATTTTTCACAAGAATGCTTAAAGATGAATTTGACGTTTAAGTAACTAGTTTGAGTGATTACATATTATGTGACAGTTAAACGTTTTATTGTTTTGTTGAAGTTACTGTAAGTTTTAAAACACTAATTTTGAAAAATGGATTATTGGCAATTCGCGCGAAGCGCATTTATCAGCAGCGATTTCCTAATCGAGTACTGCCATCAGCTCCAACATTTACCAGTCTCCACCGTCGTTTGGCAGAAACAGGTAGCTTTAGGAGGGCAGCTGATATTTTATCCATACCATATTCAAAGGGTACAAGCTCTTTTTCCACGAGACTTTCCTCAACGCATTACTATGTGTCAATGGTTTTTGAGAAAATTGGCTGGAAATCCCCAGTTTTCAAGATATGTTCTCGTCACGGACGAGACAAACTTCTCCCGAAATGCTATCATAAACTTTCATAACAACCATGTTTGGGCTCTGGAAAATCCTCACGCAGTTAGTGACATTATCAGTACCAATTTTCTGTAAATGTATGGGTGGCAATAATTGATAATTACTTGATAGATCCTTTCTTCCTTCCGTTCCGACTGAATTGCGCAACTTACAGAGACTTTTTAGAAAATGAATTGCCGGGACTACTTCAGAGTGTACCATTAGAAATTTGTATCCGCATATGGTTTATGCATGATGGGGCTCCGGCCCATTTTAGCGTTGTAGCCAGGGAATTCCTCAACACTGTATACCCAAATCGATGGATCGGTAGGGGTGTAGAAGAACCTAACCAGGCGTGGGCACCAAGGTCCCCAGATCTAAACTCGCTAGATTTTTATTTTTGGGGACATTTCAAGTCACTAGTTCATAAAACTCCAGTAGCAAACGAGGAAGATCTGAGAAACCGAATAGTAGACGCCTGTGAAACAATAAGAACCACACCAATAATTTTTGAGCGGGTACGAGATTCAATGACTTCGCTGAAGGTGGGCACTTTGAACAATTTATTTGAATACAATTCAGTTTCCTTTATTTTATTTTATTCTACATATCCAAAATTTCTTGAAATGAAATGTTCATTTTTCTTTCAAATTTCATCGAAACAAATACAGATTTTGCACCCTTGATACAAAAATAACTATTTTAAACGAGTAAAAATAAATAGAATAGGTGGCGCCCCCTACAAAAAACCAAAACAACCTACTTAAACGTCAAATTCATTCCCTAAGCATTCTTGTGAAAAATGCAAAATAATGGTAATAACTTCAACACGCATCGATTATCAAGTAATCGACTTTTCAAGTCCAAATATCTAGAAAAGGGTTGCTTATAGCGACTTGTAACAGGGGTAGCTTTTTTACGTGGATATGATAGAGGAATTTACTTTTCTACTGAAAAATGTGTTAGAAGTACGCTCAAAAAAGTTATGAATCTTAAAAAAAGAAAAAGACGTGTAGGTGGCGCCCCCTACGAGTAAGAGCAATAATAACATCAGGTTCTAATTCGAAGCCCCAAAAAACTTTTCAATACCAGTTTTCGTTCAATTAAGGTCAGTATTTCGAAAGTTATATGAAAAAAACAAAAATAAAACTTTAACACCCTGTATCTTGGAAACGAAGCGTTTCCGGACATATATTTATTTGGAAAATTCATATTAGAATATTGTGAGGAATCACCTCCTGAAGTTTGTCGAAGTACTTTTAAATCACCCTGTTTATGATCATTCGAAACTACCTCATTTCCTTCATTTGGTATGACATAATCTACACTTTGTACTTCTACTGGGTGATTCTCCATTATTATATCATTGAATGTGAAGTCAAAATCTATGGGGGTTTCACTCATATTGGTATCACCTGTGATCGATGTGGGTGCTATAGTACTCAGTATAAGTTCATCTGTAATATCACGTTAAGGTGGAAGTGGAGGACCACGTCCAGCACCTCTAGCATGTTTAATTTGTTCCGACTTTTTCTTTTTTGACCGACGAAACCAAAAAGGAGGAGGTTCTCTAGACGACGCGTATATTTTTACTTTTTTATGTATGACCACGCATAACTTTTTACTGAGACGTCCGATTCCGATAATTCTTTTTTCAGTGGATAGGGTGTACTTCGAAGTTAGTACCATTTGAGTTTAAAGGATGAAATCCACCCCTGAGGGTGGCAAAATGAAGGATATTGATCACTCACCCTCTGAATGCTGGTCCGTTAACCGATTCTATCAGGCATAACTTTGTACTGGGTTCTTCCATTTGGATGATTCTTTTTTTTATTAGATAGGATATACCTCATAGTTGATCATATTTGGATTTCGAATAGAATTATCCACCCTTACGGAAAAATAAGGAATAATTGATTTTTCACTTTTGTAGTTGACAATGACAGATCGGTATTGTTTATTTTTGTTCTTCTACATCCGTCACAATCATTTTATTCTATGAGAGGATGGAATGATACAATGTAATGAAATAAACTAACCAGAACAACAAAAATAATTTATATTACAACAAATAGTAAAAGTAGATAATCATATTATTTAACTGGTAATAGTTGAAGTGAGGTGGGTAAGTAAGTATTTTGGAAGTAATAAAAAACAAGTAGTTTGTAATTAGTATATTTCAGCCACAAAAAATTGAAAAATAAAAACTTTTTAACAAAAAATCAAGACTAAGAAGGCTTATTTTATTTTTTACTTTTCAGTTCCGTATTTTTTGTTAAAAAGTTTTTATTGTTTTCGATCTTAGATCCAGCTAGGACTGCAAAAAAGAAAATAACTAATCTATTAACGTTGGATAGGTTGTATATTACCTTTTTCCACTACTTCCAATCTTTGGATGCTCCTGGAGCCGAATTCAGAATTGAAGCTATATTCTGCCACTTACTTTTTGCATCTTGGAATGTGAAGGTTTGAGAAAATTTGCGTGATAGAAGTGGCTCAATTTCCTTCTCCTCCAACAAATTTATCAGGGATTGTCTCTATGATTGAGTACAATAACTTTGTTCATTTTCTTCGACAGCCATTATTCATTTGATATTCGAAATATTCAAATCAAAATGTTGTTTGCGTAAAATTGTAAACTGTAAAGCGAAACTTCTAACCGTATTCAAACTCAAATCAAAACCACTTAGGCACAGAACACATTCTAGAATAGTTCATTTGATGTTGCCAGCTCATGCTATTCGATAATTTTTGTCTCATACTTCTCGGATGTCAGAACCAATAGAGAATACCACAATTTCAAGTTGTGCCACAATTTCAAGTTGTGCCACAATTTCAAGTTGTGCCACAATTTCCATCGACAAATGTCGAATTCGACAAATTTTAGTCTACATTCGAGAGTAGAGGTATTTTCAAGTAGACTTTGAAACGCACACTTTGAACAAGCAGCCTTTGGACGACGCGGCGATAAAACAGAAAGAAAGTGTTCACTAGTAGCTATCAAATGTTAATAAAGCTGTTCACAGCACTAATTATAATTATACTATATTTACTACTAATAAATGAAACTCCAACAATAATAATAATAATAAAGAACAAACAAGAACAAAACATTTCTTTAGAGAAGGTGTTCGACATGTCTACCAGCTTCTCCTACACACAGGCGGTACCTTTTTTTAACATTGCCGAATTAATTAGTTCAATGGGAGTGAGAGAAGCAAAACTTTGCATCACTGCCGCTTCCAATTCGTGTCTAGAGTAGGTCGGCAATTTGAAAATAAGATCTTCCAACCTTCCCCAAAGGTGAAAGTCCATAGGCATTGAATCCGGTGACCTGGCCGGCCAACGGTTGGGTCCTTGGTTGGCTATCCAATTATTGCCAAAATTTGAAGCAAAAAATTGTTGGCAATTACAGTTTTATGAGGCAAAGCCCCGTCTTGCTGAAAATATATAATCCTGAGCTCCATTAGCGGCAATTCATCAACAAGGGATTCAATTTGTTGCCTTAAAGTTTCTAAATACCTCTGAGATGTGAGACTACATAAATGAACGGGCTGATAATTATACCCCTAAAAACACCTGCCCATACACTAAATCCAAATATTTCTTGACTTCTCTGCTCCACAATAGAATGAGGATTTTGTTGTGCCCACGTATAAGAATAGTAGCGGTTGGAAATGCCGGCCTTGCTTACACAAGCTTCGTCTGTCCAAATACAATTTAACGAAAAATCAAGCACTTGGTTACAATTTTCCAGAAACCACGGGCAAAAATCCATGCGGCGTCCAAAATCCATGCGGCGTCCAAAATCTCCTGGTCTGAGTTTATGAACTCCTCTGGTCCTGTATGGCTTGAATTTATGCTTTTTCAAAATCCGCTTAACGTTAGTTCTTGGTGGGTATGTTGATACTTTTAAATTTCGTGTTGGCGTTTTGGGATTATTTGCAATCTTGCGAAAATGTCTCTGAAAGGTTGTTTCTCTTCTGGATACCTATCGTGGTACAAATTGCTTGCTGCCTCTACATCTTCCCCGGTTTGTATAATACAGACTATCATATCCCATTTTTCATAATTCTCATACTTCATTGCGAATGTGTTTGGAAAATGAACGAAAACCACGAATTGAGGAGCGTCTTTACTGCTCAAATCAAAATTTGACAGCTACCAGTGAACATTTGCATTCTGTTTTATCGCCGCGTCGTCCAAAGCCTACTTGTTCAAAGGGTGCGTTTCAAAGTTTACATGAAAAAACCTAAAAGCTCTACATTTCAAAGGTGAATCTAGAAAAACATAAAGTGAGGAGCAACTGAGCAAAACGCATTACGTCCATAATATGTGATTTCGAGTAAATGACGAAAAACTAGTTGAATCACATTGATTTGAAAACGGTTATTCATTCGTTTACAAATTGGAATGAATAACACTTTTGAAAAGGTTGGAAAGTGATATTCTCCAAACATAACGTTATATATATATATATATATATATATACAGTGTGACCCATTTAAAATGGAACCACCCCTGTAGAATACGCATTTTTCAATCTCAATTTTTTTTTTTTTTATATTAGGCATCAAAAACTGTATCTTGACACAAATTCTCATAATTTTAGTTTCATTTCCAAGGCACTCTATGGTTTTTTTTCTTTGTCAAAAACGGCAAAAGTTTATTAGGCAATTTTTGTTTTCAAATTTACTACACCACTGGATTCGTAGTCGTTATAAATGAAAACCATCAAAATTTCATCAAAAAATATTGGCTAACAACGAAGTTACAACAACTTTAATTTTGGAAACAAAGTATTTGATTATAATTTTTATTTAGATTATAGACATATTTAAAATCTGGAAACACTGCCGATACAAAGTAGAACACTAGTGGATTCGTACAGCAAAAATCCGAAGACAATAGCTCATTCCGTTCTACAGTTATAACTCCTGAAAGTGTGGTAATGTGAGCGATTTGTGGTGTACTAAATCACAGCCTACTATTGATTTAGTACAATACCTATGCCTAATGTATTAGTTCAGCTTTCCTCAAATTATTGATACCTTCTCTAAAAGCTTGTTTTAGTTGAGTTTTGCAGAATTTGAAAGGAACATTTTTTGTCCTGCTTTCTGTTTTTTAATTATTGAATAAATAATTTTGATACTTTAAAACTTGATTCGGTTCATTTCGTTTTTATCGGCTATGGAAGACTAAAAATTTTTACTTAACTTAATTATTTTAAGGGAATATAATTCACAAATCCAGTGGCGTAGTCACATTACCATACTTTCAGGAGTTATAAGTGTAGAACGGAATGAGCTATTGACTTCGGATTTTCGCTGTACAAATTTACTGGTGTTCTACTTCGTATCGGCAGTGTTGCCAGATTTCAAATATGTCTATAATCTAAATAAAAATTATAATCAAATACTTTGTTTCCAAAATTAAAGTTGTTGTAACTTCGTTGTCAACCAATATTTTTTTATGAAATTTTGATGGTTTCCATTTATAACGACTACGAATCCAGTGGTGTAATCAAATTTGAAAACAAAAATTTCCTAATAAACTTTTGCTGTTTTTGACAAAGAAAAAACACCAAAGAGTGCCTTGGAAATAAAACTAAAATTATGAAAATTTGTGTCAAGATACAGTTTTTGATGCTCAATATAAAAAAAATGTACTTTTTTGAGAATTACTGAAAAATGCGTATTCTACAGGGGTGGTTCCATTCTAAATGGGTCACACTGTATATATATATATATATATATATATTACAACTTTTTTACTGGATTTATGCTGGTTTGCTCAACCAATGTGTGGATTTATGGCATTTGGCCCAATACATAAGGAATTATTTCGTTTTGCTCAACCTGTTTTTGTATTTATTGCAGTTTGATCAAATGAACAAAATTTATTTGAATTTTGGTTACGAAATAATACAATAAGTACTTGAAGAAACTCTTTGCTAATGAAAATATTTCATTTAAACATGTAACCCAACATCTTCTTCCAGGCAATCGCATTCTTCTTCGTTCCCGTCATCCTCATCCAAGTTATCTCCATCATTTTCTGAGATAGTTTTATACCATTGCAGGTCTTCTTTCCATTTATCCCCGAATTCTTGAGCTAATGAATGTTTTAGAGATTTTTTCTTCCTGTCTTTGAGTGGTCTTCCTAGTTTTGCTATATCCAGCCTCAGCTGACAATCGTTTCTTCCCTTATTGAGTAAAGTTTTAGGCTGCTCCGATGGAAAGGCCATCTTGTGATGATTCGTTCAAATATAGCATAACTGCTTTGCTCAGTTGCTCCCCAAGTGTGCTACATTTTTGGAATGGTAATTTCAACTTCTATTGAAATATGCAGGAATCTACAGGTTGTCTCATTTGAAACAATGATTTTTCCATTAATAACTATTGATATATTATTTGAAAAAATAAATTACTCAAACCATTGAATTATACGTAATAAGTGCTTCAGAAATATTTTTATAGAAACAAAGAATTTTTGACAGGAAAAAAGTTACAGCAACTTATCGAAAATGCACATTTTCGAAAAACATGGTTTAACTCAGAAACGATGAAAGATATCGATATGCGGTTTTCACCATTAAGTTTGTCATAAAAATTGACCCTCAGACACAGCCATCAGTTTTCATCTATCTAGTTTGAAAACAGGACTTACCCTTCAAAAGTATCCAATTTGGCTCACTCGGTACAACAAAAACTATTCAAAGAGCCAATATGAGAGAATGAAATCAGAACCTTCTTGGTTATGAATCGAATCTGAATTCAGTATATTTGACTTCCACCTGTTTCAGTGACGGATGCGCTGCGCCTGCAGCAATCAAGCTCTTCAGGGCGCTGCCTGAGCAGCGTCCAGCGCTACTGCGATTGTAGGCACTGCCCGCCTTGCTCACCGTTGTTATCTTCTGCATCAGAAGCATCGACGGCAACAACGAGTTCAGCAACAACATCCGCATCCAGATCGGCGAGATCAGCAACATCAGAGAGACCAACATCAGCGAGATCGGCAACAGCTTCAGCAGCCCCGGCAAGATCAGCAACAAGAAGCAATCGCGAGTGTTTGCGCGCAGTGATCCGTACGCTTATCGAACTGTTACATCAAATTCCTAGAACCTTTACTCGGTACTTTTGTACGACTATAACGATTGTTTTTGGGTGAGATATCCTGCCAAAAATATTACATAATTACATAATAAATACCTATAGATAATAAATAATTTTTAATGATTACGATTGAATAACACCATTGGCTGTCTATTAGACGGCAATGGGCCACTCATTCTGCGGGTTTTTGAGGCTTTGGGTTCGAGGAAAATGTGAGAGAGGTTTTCGCTTGTGGGTTCGCAAAAACGAACATATAGGCATTTTCTAACTTAATCGTCTTGGCACCATCCCGTAAAAAACATTGAGATATTTATCTTTTATGCTTTCCTTTTTCTTCCATTTTGAATGCATTATTTAGCTCTTTCTAGAACTCCATACAGGGTGATTCAGAAGTACTTTGACAAACTTCAGGAGGTGATTACTCACAATATTCTAATATGAATTTTCCAAATGAATATATGCCCGGAAACGCTTCGTTTCCAAGATACAGGGTGTAAAGTTTTTTTCAAAATAAGTGTTTTAAAACTTATAGAAACTTCAACAAAACGTTCAACTGTCACATAATATGTAATTACTAAAACTACTTACTTAAACGTCAAATTCATTTCCTTAGCATTCTTGTGAAAAATGGAAAATAATGTTGATAACTCCAACACGCATCGATTATCAAATAATCGACTCGAAATTTTCAAGTCCAAATATCTAGAAAACGGTTGCTTATCGCGACTTGTAACAAGTGTAGCTTTTTTACGTAGATATGATAGAGGAATTTATTTTTCACTGAAAAATGTGCTAGAAGTAAGCTCAAAAAAGTTATGGATCTTCAAAAAAGAAAAAGACGTGTAGGTGGCACCCCCTACGAGTAGGAGCAATAATAACATCAGGTTCGAATTAGACACCTCAGAAAACTTCTCAATACCGATTTTCGTTCGATTAAGGTCAGTACTTCGAATGTTATTTAAAAAAAAACGAAAGTAAAAATAAAACTTTAACACGAAGCGTTTCCGGACATATATTTACTCGGACAATTCATATTGGAATATTGTGAGGAATCACCTCCTGAAGTTTGTCAGAGTACTTTTGAATCACCTTGTATATATTAAGACCTGCGGAAGTATTTCTCAAAGTACTCCAAAAGCCTACTTTTCCATTCAAAAATTTTCAACTTCTAGCATGATATTTATCTTTAGATATCTACCCAAATTGTTATTATTTTGGATCGAATTCAAAACATATATAAGGTACCTATTATTTCAATGCGCTTCTCAATTTAATGATGGTTCATTCATAACGTCTCATTGTTTTTTCAGCTTGATCTTTTCCCTAGCAGTTCTCTAGTTCTTCCATGTAGTAGATTCCAATTTTCAAAATAAGCAGCGAAAATGTTTGCTGTGGAGAATGAACTGACCATTTCAAATAACAACCCTGCACGATATATAAAAAAAAAAAAACAAACTAGATCATGTAGTACTTCTCTCGAGGAAAATCAGGTAAAATTAAATTCGAAGTTAATAAACGATCCGTTTTTTGTAATAATATCGTGAAAATTGCTGGAAAATATAATATTCTGTTAGCAACAGATAAACTAAACGTATAATCGATTTTTGTTATTTCTATTTTCGCCGCAAATGTGAGTAAATATATATATTATTTTATGGAGGAGGGGTCTTGGCTATATGGTACAGAAATGACTTCTAGGAGTTGCCCAGTACCTGTGAATTTTCAAAAAAATCACGTTTCGACGAGGGGTCCCTCGCTTCATCAGGATACATAAACAGTGCAACTTATAAATTTATGAGTGTATCCAGAATATAAACATCTCTCATGCATCCGACTGGGTTGGTAACCCGTATTCCGGTTTTGTATTCCTTCATCCGTGAAATGCCCATTATGTATAAGGGAGGCTTGAAAAAAAAAGTTATGCTTTTTGTGAAGGCAGAAATTATTAGCATCATTGCCCTCGGGATTCACTTATTCAGTATAAATTATCACTATAATTACTGTAAATTTGTTTTTCCTGATTTCGTTTCCCACTTATGGTAACATTTAGATTGTATTCATGGTCAGCTGGTGATCAATATCAACTTTTTTATTTAATTTTTGAACATTAAAAACAGGGAAGCATTAGGTACTTCAGAACATATATCACATCAAGTTCAAAGTTTCAAGCAACAATTGTCTATTTTTTCCAGTTGTTTTTTAATTTTAACTTTGCCGAACATTCAATTAATTCATGTTTTTGGGTTAAACAATTTTTGGAAAATAACTCTTGAAATTCGTGCATTTTTCAGGAATGATACAAGAGAACCTAGATATCAACGTTTTCTACGAAAAAAAGTTTCATGTCATTTGTTTGAAAAATATTTAAAAAAATTGTATTGATTCTCAACACAATATTGCATAAAAACATTTTTTTTTGTGGAAACGTAACCCACAATTTTCTGCTTCCAGTTCAACCGGTTATGAACACCAAATTATAGAAATCATCACTCATGTTTACAGCCAAAAAACAAACAATAAGCGATTTAAAGATCTCATGATGATAACATAAACTAGTCTGCAACAGTTGAATTTCTAGGACTCTTGCTTTATAAAAATAAATTCTGGTAAAAGCATATTGAATCATTGAAGAAACAAATATCTGCAATGTTTGGAATACTCTATAAATTAATGAATTATTCATCTTCAGAATATTTCAAGTCAATATGCTTCTCTTTGGTCCATTCGAAACCTAAATAATCAGTTACAGATTGGGAATCAGTTACAAGTGGTCTACTGAAACCACTAAAAATAGACCTGAAAATCAATATGCAGTATATATCTCAACTAAATTATAAAGAACCAATATAATTTATATGAAAATTGATATTAATTCGCTAATGAAATATTGTATAACCGTTCACCCAGTCAAAATTCAATTCAGTTTTTAGCATTAATAGTGATTATTCAACTAGGCATTCCAACAACTTAACAGTAATGAAAATGAAGACAAATGTTGGCCAACAACCCACATTTAATTGTGATATCTACGAATACTTTGAAAAGTTATGGAATTATTTATAATCAATTTGGAAAAATTTTTGGTACTACAAATGTGACTACAATTGATATACCTTTTGATTCCACAACACATTTGAATAATTTATTTTTTATCATTATTGTACTTACAAATTTCGTTTCCTATCATGAACATTTATTTTTCCCTCTGAAACAAATTGCTTTTATCATTAAATAGAGACATTTTTCTTCAAGATGACATGGAATTGGTAGAAAATGTTGATATCTACAAAGAGTATAGGGGCACCGTTTGTGTAAAAAATCGTTGGACCCATATATATTTTCTTAACAGAAATATACTTTTTTCATCCAATATATTTATTAGATGGCACCAACATATACAGTTGAACGAATATTTTTATTTTGGCGTTAATTCATAAATGAATATATCATCAATTTATATTAACAGTTGAGAGCAAAATATTTATCAAGTTCTTGTTAACGATATATATGAAAATGAGCTCTCGAGTTTCACTGCTAGATGGCGTAAAAATCACCTATACGACGCGGAACTTCGGTTCAAAAAATAAATAAGAAGAAGCATGGTCGAGTTTCCCACAATAACAGATTTTCAAAAAGTATGAATGCAGATTAAAATGACAGGTTTGCAAAACAAATCTCAACCAACTAATAAATAATTAATTCAAACAATGAAAAAATGAAATGAATTCGTTGTGAAGAAGACTTTAAAGTTCCTTATTTTCTTATATTCCACTTCACATGGCTTTCTTGTTTGATATACACGCCAGTCGGGCATTCAGCCACTCCTACCGAGATGGAATTCTATTTATATAGATTCCTATTGAGATAGGGGAATAGTATGGGATCTTTCTTTCTGCCATTAGGTACCGCCGGTTGAAAGTTACTTTTTTCGGCTTACCTGTGGGTGATGTAGGCTTGATGATGTTTTCATTTATGTTGGGTCACGCTTCGGCCAGAGGTCTTCGGATCTCTGACTGGTGCCTACTCTGTATTGATGAGGGCCAAAAGCCTGAAACCGGTATACGGATTGTTAGGCGGACCTGGCACTAATCAAGTTTATCAGAAAGAAACATTTGCATTCAATTTTCATCTATGGAAGTTTGCATAGATTTTCAGGTGAATATCATTCAACGTTCTGCAAGTTATTTGCCACGAAAGTAGTTGTTTTTTCGCTTGTGGTCTATCAATTGTTTCAATTTGTATTGAATTCGTTGAAGACTTCAAAGTTCCTCATTTTCAAATAATTAATTACCAAACTTTATCACTTATTTATGCAGTGAGACAATATGTCTTGATTTATTTGAAATTCATTTTTTAATGGATTTGTCGAGTGTTACGAACATTTTAATGTCTTGCGGTGATGTAAATCTCACAGAAAAATCGAATATTCGATATATTGAACGTTATCAACTTTGAGAGAGCTTTTTACATCTTTTTATGATAAATTGTGATTTCTTCAACATAATATTAGAAGTTAATCAGGAAAATAATCAGCATTATTCTTCAATATGCACCTCCCACATTAAAAGTTTGTGAAAATGAATTAGGTACATTGCAAGTTGGAATCTAATATCAGATGTACTCACAATTTTTTTTAATTGCAGTAATTCTTTTAATTTTCGATTTAGAAATCACGTTACTTCTTGTCCTAGTCCTAGAAAGAGGAGTTTTACATTAGCCTACTTTCCAATATGGATTGCACACAACAGAGTTGCCACGTCGCGAAGAAATAGGTTACATGATGTTAGCTCCATCTAGTAGTGGAACTCGAAAGTTCATTTTCATGTATGTATTGGTAACAAGTAGTAAATAACAAATATACAAATAGTACTCAGATATTTGATACCAACAGTTGTCAATATAATAATAAAATTTAAAGATTACAGATAAAAAAGAAAGTGAAAGTGAGTGCAACAGAAATTTGTCTTGAAAAAAAGCACCATTCCCACTGTATTACTATCCAATCCTGGGATTCTCGTAACCCGAGGTAGTTTTTCAGGTGTGAAATTCTTCGCTGCTGCCTCGCAACAAGAAATGTTTTTTCTTCGTTGTAAAAATCTTTCTAGAATAACATTCCACCAAAAAAAATTGAGAAGATAAGAAACATAGAGAAAAAGTTATAAAGGGCTTCAAGATATGACAATTTGTAGCCCCATGAAGTGACCTGGTTCGAATGCACCAAGAGGGAGCAAGGCCAAAAAATAAAGAAGAAGTAGTAAATAGGCCTTTAATTTGAAAATTTCGGACACTTCAACTTGCTTGCTTGTTTTTCTGACCTGACTACTACGGACAATATACCAGTATCATGGATATCGCGCATAGTCACATGTTATACACGTATAAAGTGTCCGAAAAACATGGTGAAAGTTGAGGCATGCGCACAAAATATTTTCTTTAATGAAAAGGCCTATATATTACTCTTCACTGCAAATAGGGAGATTTTAAGCCCTTTAAAAAATCTTCGTATTTTGGCGTTAATGTGGTTATTTTTTGAAGCCCAATTTAAAACTTCATAAACTGACAGGTGACCTTAATTTTGTTTTGGTTTTCCTAACCTGGGAATTTCTGGTGTTTAGTTTATTTTGATTGAAAAAATATATATATTTTTTTGAATTGGAGGATGTTTTGGAAAATGTTATGAATAGAAGAGACCCTAATGCCCTAAATGTCAAAAACCTCAAGCAGTTATGTTATGTTTCAAACAATCTAAATATTATTTTCAGACGTTGTCAGATACTCAATTTAAATTTTATAATCACGAAATTGTAAAAAAACTTTGAACAATATTGAAAAATATATAACAATATCTCCATAGGTTTAGGAAACGGATGTTTTTCAAAAAGTTCAATCAGCACGTAAATGTGTGACATTTTACAAATTCAGATGAACATAAATCAAAGTTTGTGAAACATTGTGTCCACGCCAATAAAATATTGCAGTGAAAAGCATCAAGTAAAAAATACTGAATACTTCAGAAGGCATAAAAGTAGTTCTTTCTGAGCAGGAAATCTTCTACAACTCCACCTCTTTTTCTCTCATTGCTTGAACAAAGTTTAAGAATCTGGGCACAATCAAAGCCGTGCTTTTCCAATATTAACACTATTTAATAGTACTCGAAACAAAAAAATACAAATTCCCATTATCATTCATCCTAACGAATCAATATTTAAAACACTCCCTCGATCGCCACTAACCCGAATTCAAACCCGCAGAATGACTGGCTCTCGACGCGAGAATGCTGTGTAGTGCTCACACCGAACTTTTCCTTAGTCCAGCACTGTTTTAAGTGCTTGTATTTTTGGGCTGTGTGAAGCTTAATACCTAGGGTTGGATTAGCTTTAGCCCTTGTTACATATCCACCCGCGTAGACGATTCGACCGAGCGAGTGACATCTGCGTGGGAGCATTGCCTTTCGGGAAAGGGGTGCGAGTATGGCGGCCATGGTTGGGGAGGAGGGAGATTCGAAAATGTGTCTGAAGTTTTACCATAGAAATATACACAAAAGACAGATTCCGGAGGTTTCTCAAAATTATTAGTCATTACGAGAGAATACCCTAAAACCACGAAGAATCACGAATCGAAGAACATAGATAGATATATACTTGATTGTCCAAGAATATTCTCATTGACAAAGTAGATGAAAAATATGAATAATAATTTTGGTAGAACGTACAGTGCGCGGCTCAAATTTTGTCACTAGTTTTGACGTGGTGACGTAATCGGTAATTTTTTTAAATTGAAATAGATGTCTTGTGATACTTCATCTGAAATGTCTTTCAATACTGCATTCAATGATAATGAATAATTTGATTTGTTTGTACAGGGCAAATAAAAATTAATATTTTATTCGTTTATCTGACTTCTTGTCACTACACAATGTAATTAATTGTGAACAGTTTGGATTCCAATCGAAAAAGAACACCCATGATGCCATGCAGCGGTATTTTGTGATTTTTCCAATGCGTTCGATGGTAAAAATCATGAAATACTGCTCCGAAAACTGAACCACTATGGCGTCGATGGAACTGCTCATAAATGGTTCCGATCATACTTGACAGGTAGAAGTCAGATTGTAAAATCCTCAACACCTTCGGCGAAGGCCAATATAAATAGCGGGGTCAATACTTACACTTTTTCTGCTCTATATAAATGATTTGGCAACTATAGATATTGAAGGAAAATTTACTTTATTCGCGGATGACACGACTATATTATGGCACGAAAAATGTACGAACGAGCTTCATGAAACTATCAGTTCAAATGTAAAAAAACTTAAAGATAACAAACTTAAATTTGATGACCACATTGTTGAACTAAAAAAAAAACTCTTGTCGTGTTACGCAGTAATAGTAACCTTCATTGAATTGGGATCTTCTGCAGCAAAAACCGCTTATTTCTCGCTGGTAGAATCGCACTTGCGTTATGGAATTCCATTTTGGGGAGTATGTGCTGAAACTCATTTACAGTCGGTTTTCGTTTTGCAAAAAAGTGCAATCAGATATATTCTCAACGTCAAACGACGCAGGCCCCTATTCGTTGAAAATAAACTCCTTACAGTACATGCCATTTTTTTAATGGAAACGGTTTGCTTGATAAATAAACACAAATCAAAATATTCACGAGCAACTTCTAATTATACCACCCGTCAGACCGCTGATCTTAAACTCCCTATACCAACGTCTACTCTCGTTAAAGATTCAATTGTTTACAATGGCCTCAAGATGTACAACCACCTACCAAATCAAGTCAGGAACATTAATGTGCCCACTCATTTCAGAAAGGCCACCAGAGACCTTTTTGGTTTTCACACTTTGAGATGGGTTCTTAAATTGGACTGTTTGTGTTCAATTGTGCTATATATTTTTATTGTATTCACACGTACCTCATGTTTTTATGTTTTTTATACATATCTACATACATAAAATTAATATTTACTTTGTCAATAAGATTAAATCTTTGGACAATAAAGCATATTTATTATTATTATTATTACAGACTTGTCTGTGATTCTAGTTGGCTCGTCAATATGCATTTTAAGATTGAAACTGATCAATAAATTATGTAGGATATTACTAAATTGGCTATTTTGAGCAATCTTCATTGGAATCTCATGGAAAATGGGTGGGTAGATACGATATAAAATAAATGAGGCCATGCTATAGAATTTGTTATGTGAATCACCAATTTCGATAAAAACAAATAATGGAATCGACTGTTTCAACAGCATTTCCATTTTCATTTTTGGTGGGTTTCATCAACAACATTGAAAGGAAATATTTTCGAATCAACTGCGTACGCACTTTTCAAAATGGAATTAACTAGATTTAATTGAATAAGTTCAAATTATGCCAAACAACGCTTATAACAAAAAAAAATAAGTAACGCGGACGATACTTGATGAAAATATATATTGAAGCAAACAAAAGTCACTCAATTCACTGAATTATGTTCACTAAATCTTGTTTACAGAACCACGACACCTGTTCTGATATTCAATAGCTTTCGAGTATTATCTTCACCTGAAGAAGCTGTTTTAAAGCGAAAAACGTGTCGTGATTTTGTGAACCTAATTCATACGAAATCCATTAGTGAAGTGAAAGTCTTTCATTTGGTTTTATATAAAAAAAATCACAATAATGTCAGAAGGAAAACTAGTTGGTAAATTTAAATCAAACACCAGTTGTATGGATAACAGATTCAAAAACCTAAAATGAATTTACCTGGATCAAATAATGAATTTTCAACCAGAAAAGCTTCATAATTAGAAAAGTTCAAATAAACCCATTATAAGAAGAGGAGACTTTCAATAAGGATTATTAAATTTTTCATCTTGGTATTTTGATATACATATATTTTTAAGGTGATTTTTCGACTCTTACATCCAATATATTGAAACAAAATGTAACTTCAAAGATCTGTGACATCTTCCAAAAAAACTTCAGATATATTTTTATATTCCACTGGATTCTTCAAAAACTCAAGTTTTGCCCTTTTTTCCAAGTCACTACATACCTTAAGATAATATAAAATTGAATTTCATTGTATAGAAAAAATATAATATAATTTCGAATTCGACAAAATTTACGCATGGCTCGATACTTTGTAAATATCTTGTACATATAACTTAGTTCAATTAATTATATTCAGTGCATATCATCTTAACTTATATTCATAGGTCTTCTATATCAAATAATTTTGTCGAATCATTCATAATTTTTTCATTAATTCTCATGAAAAAACCATGGCTGCTATATTGTTATCATAATGTAGTGTGTTCCGAAAGTGGTCCCAATTTTTTGTGTAGAACCAACACAATCCTCTCTGAGATAATATAACTCGCAGAGTTGTAAAAATCCGCGCTCTGCTCACTAATTATTTGGCTCACTTCCAAGTATACGAGAAAATGATGTCCATACAGAATTGAAGCTCATAAAATTACCCACCTAAGAAATTTTCTGTCAGGCAGATACTTTTCTAAAGTAATGTTTGGTCATGTTTGTATATGTTTGTTCGTGTTTGACTATGTTTGGTCATGTAGAGATGAGATTCAATACATCTTTGGCGTTCTATTGATCAATTAATACACATTTTTCAAAAATTATTCGGTTGTAATTTTACGATTGATTTTGTTTGACAAACGTAAGTACTGCCTAACATTCTTTCAAATTTCTATACAGAATTGAAGCTCATAAAATTTCCCATCTAAGAAATGTTGTGCCAGGCAGAAACTTTTCTCAAGTGATGTTTGGCCATGTTTGGATATGTTTGTTTGTGTTTGGCTATGTTGAGTCATGTAGAGATGAAATTCAATACATCTTTGGCGTTTTGTTGATAAATTAAAACACATTTTTTCAAAAATAAATCGGTTGTAATTTCATGGTACATTTTGTTTGACAAACGTAGTACTGCTTACATTCGTCAAAATTCATCTATGTACTATGACATAAATGGTGTAAGTCAACTGTAAGATCCTTATCGAGTATTTTAATGACGAAATAATGAAATGTGTGAGGTTCATATCAGGTTTATCAATGAACAACCATGTCGAAAGAGCTTTCTAGACTTGTTGACCATTATCTTCATTGTCGTAGACAAAATGGACAATTATACCAGTATGAAAAGGATATAAGAATTATGTCATCAAGATAATATGTATTTCAGTTTTATTTAACGAAAACCATTTCTAATAAGGAAAATTAGCAGTTTTTTGGTGAACTGTTAGATTCGTACTAATTAAAAATATCAGGTTTACTCAATTCAATGACAATAAAGATCATAAAAAAACATGAAAATTAATTAATGAAGCATATACGTAAACATAACTGGCTGTAATGTGCTATCACAAAGGTCAAACAATAAGACAAAGAGTCGTTAAGAGTTTTTGTCTGATGAAAAGTATGCATTGAAAATTTTTGTTTCAGTTCTGTACATGGATATTCTTATCATAAAATGAATGGAAAACGCAAAAATAAATTGAAAACTAATGTGGCTTCCTCTCACTCTTCTCACCACACGATTCAATGATTTATTATCAAACAATTATATTTGAAAAACTCCAGACTGATTTTACTCTTCCAGAATTCCCCACATTGAACTTTTGTTGAAAACCAGTGAGGTAATTCAATATATCCTCTCATCTAAATGCATTTGGAAGAACCTCTGATTTTGATTATTTATGTAAAAGCAATATATTATGAGGAATCTCGAAATCATAGCTACTGAAAAAATCTTCCATAGGTATTCTCTCTGAATAAATAATCAATATGTTTTTATATTTGCTTTGGTATTCTTTTATTGTTAAAACAATATTCAATTGAAATAGCTCAAAACTTTCCTGGAATTAAGTACATTCTGCCAGGAGTAGTGTTTGAAGAAAATCAAGTTCATTGAAAAATGATCACAACAAAACAAGAATTCATGAGATCGTCTCTAAACCAAATCATATTTTATTTTTACTCTCAGGCGAAATATAAGTTTAGACATTGGAGAATATAAATGTCAACATCATATATTTATTAACTACCAATATTGATAACACTCATAAGACTCTGTATAAATGAAGTGAAGTCTGTCCTTTTTTATGCGGGCGCTTGAAAACTTTTGCGCACGCGCAACTTTTGAATTACGACTCATGACATAAATATTTAAGGTTAGGTTATGTATTTGACATTTTGACCAGAGTACCAAAACGACACGTGAATAGAATTTTCACAATTTTGTGGTTATGTTAGTATAATGAAAATTTGCAACGAATGAAATAAGCTTGTTATACTCCAACACTTTTTCACGTGATATAATGACTACTAGAACGAGATGGACCAACAAAATCGCGGCTTTGATAAAAACTCGTTTTTCTCCTGGCGCATGCACATTTATTAATGGGCACCCGATTTCAAAAATCTATGTTCACATAGGTTATCCTTATTACCAATATTTGAAGTTAATAAATATATGGTCAACATATGCTTTGAAATACATATACATTTCAGATATTCTCGACCATTTTCAGAGCTCCTGAAGTAAAGCAGGACAACTGAGGCAAGAAGAATGTTGAACTGCTATACCAAGTTTATGGTTTCTCGATTTTACGAGTTTTTATAGACTCTTTTCAGTCTCAAAATTGAAACAATAGTGAATTGATCCATATCAGGTATAACTTCAATTTACCATATGGGATGGACTGAACTGAAGTATCTAAAATGCTCAAAAATTCGTTGAATTTCACTGAGTGAACCCAAAACTATTCTCTGATTTTCGTATAATTTCTTGATTTTGACCAATCAATATTGGGAAAATGAAAGATTTGTAGCAATTATCAAAGCAACTTCCATGTTTTTGACACTCAAATAATTTGTAACAGAATTGAACATGAATTCGAAATTTTTCTATTGATAAACAAAACAAATATTTGTAATTATATAGCGTTCAACATGTCTTCGTCCATTATTTTATAGGAATCAATATGATTTTTCTAAGGAGTGCTTATAGGATTCTTATGATCGTTGAAAACTTAATTCACATTTGAAAACTGAGCTCTCATTAGTATCACATTCGATTGGTGTATTTCCAGAAATGAACGAAATACCGAATGAATTATCTTTAAAAAAAATTATTACTATCATATGTGGCTTCACCTATGAAACATCCGAAATGTATCATTCGTATTGGCAAAAACAAACGATATAACTGCTAATGTATGAAATGATCTGAAACGTCATTTTTTTAAAACTTAAACCTGGGACCACTTTTTGCGCACATTCCGTATACCTATGCTCCGAAATCACAGGTCGGGCCTTGAAACATCAGCACTCGCTCGGTCATCGCAAATATATCACTATTTAAATCGAATTCGAATGCTAATAATCAGTACTGTGTAGATAATCAATAATCAAAAACACCGATAATGATTTAATGTAATGCAAGCAATGAAGAGGTGGCTAAGAATCTTCATTGTGTTCGAATCTTGAGATCTGTTTGGTGTTAGTACATTATTCTAGTATTTGACCAACACCTATTGGAACTGTCCATTTCCATGATGTAAACTTTCAGTTAGATTCAAAACCAAGATCTGTCCATGATTAGCTTCAGTATACGTTAGAAGTAGAAGACCCTCTGGTTCCAGTTCGTGAAATCATACTCATGTTCATGTATTTGATAGGTGAAGAGAGATACAAACCAACTTTCAGCAATGAAATGGGATCCTACGCCCCCGAACGGTGGAAATAAAACCACACTTGTGGCTAATGCTTGGATTAAGGAAAGACGAGATGGAACATACATCGACGAAAACGTGCGCGAAGGCTGCCAAAAATCTCATTGCGAAGGGGAATTGACAAAGGTGGATTCAGAATAAGAGTCGCCACACTTCAAATATTTAGGTAGTCGCCAGTATTTTTTATGGAAATATGTTATTATACAAAGATCTTGAAGCAATTTTCTCATTCTCCCAATTCAAAGTTAAAATGCAGGGAACTTAAAATACTAAAACAACCGATGTTAAAAATAGTTTCGTATATTACATACGTATGTACCTATACATATTTTTAAATAATAATAAAATATTCCCTATATACTAAAAACCATAAAATAATGTAAGTTTATTATAATCACTCGTTTCACCTAAAAAATTCTCATTAGTAGTAGTGGTGAATTTTTATATTAGTATAATTGGAATCGATTAAAAAAATTGCACAAGTAACCCCTTCACCTTCAATACAGTTTGTTCTTTGAAATGATGAGTGAGCTTATTGAACAAAAAGTGATGTTATACTTGTGTTAGTAACGTATCGGGGTTGGTGTATTCTTTTTTGGTAATGTTATGCGGTAAAAGTTTTTCTGCATATTAGGATTACATCCTCTGACGGATACGTTTGAGAATTCTGTCTGCTTTTTGGTTAATAAACGATATCAAATAATCAGCTCTATCACCTACAAGACCATCAATGCATTCTCCACATTTCAAATGTTTTATGATTTCATACACAACAAACCCAGATATATATATATATATATATATATATATATATATATATAAAACTACTTTCACGTTATGAACGTGTTCTGATATATTTTCTTCCTCTTCTTGAGCGATCCTTTCCCTGCCACATGATTTATTTATTATATCAAGGTTTCAATCATTTCTAATGGTATACAGTTTCCTATAAAAGACTGTCTTAATTTTTTTATAAGCAGTTTATTTTATTTTGCTGTTATTATAGACTCCCATAGATCTAGTCAAACCAAAAACTAACTCTACATGATCTTGACTTACTTTATATGTTGGAATGTACACTAACGAATTTGTTGCGATTAATTGTTTGAACAAATGTTTTATACTTTCGATTCAAAATGAAAACCCCAGAATTCTCCATTCATTTCAAAGATTTGAAGTATAATGAGGTTTCTGTTAAACATTTATTAACTATTTTGATTCATAGGCTCTTTGTAATATTTCTGATACATATTTTTCGAAAGGAAAACATAAAAAATTACTATCCTAATAAATTTAACTGTAGCTGCAGAATCTTTAGATTGTTGGATATGTAGAGTTTCATTGAAAAATTGAATAGCATGTGCTACAGAACTACTAAATAGTTGCGCAGCCAACCTAACCTTATTGTTTTTATTTTTGTACAGCACATGTTACTCAAATGGACACCCTCCTGTTCTTGAATTTCATTCAAATCTATTATATATTCACATTTGATCTTCTCACAGTTTTCAACAATTAAAACTAATTTATCACCTAAGGTGTTTCCTATGCCTCTTTACTGAAGTGTAAGTTACAAACACGAAAGTGTGTAACAACATTTTCTTTAAAACCAACATGGTTGCATCATAAACGCGTATACAATTTCAAAAACATACCGCAATAAGTGAATCGCTTTCCTCTCTCGCATAAAAATTGCACTACTATAATACAAACAGTATCTTACAGCACACAGTAATATCACTTTCTACAAACACGAAATATTCCAAATAACTTCTTACATTCTCCAACAGAGAAATTCAAACATTGCTTGATTGGGCGCCGACGTCTGAGCGATTTAGGAGCGCTGGAGGGAGACACAAGTGAAAAATCATTGGCTGGACTCTTAGAGTGGGGCCTAAGGTGAAAATAGTCAGCATGCGCGATGGTCAATGTTCTATCTCATCTTTCATTAATCTAAGGACTGATGGATATTTTTTTCCAACGATTATACACAATGAAAAGGATGGCTTATTTCCTATCTTCATACATTGGCCAAATTTCAGCAGCGCACGCAGGAATTTGCATCGTCATTTGAAGTCACCAGGGAACCTGGACGGTTCGTCTGCCATAAGTGCCCATGTATTTTTTTACTTTTTCACAGCGGGGTTTTCTTCCTGTTAGTAACATTTTTCCGTCGTTTCTTCAGTGCTTATGTTTGCTGAATCATTTGACTTTCGTTTCAATGGATTTATAGTGCCATAAGCATCTATAGTTTGTCGTGAATAAATGAAAATTGAATCGACGGTTAGGTAAGTGCGTGTAGCCCACTTCAAATAATGCTGAAGGGTTGACATAGTTCTTCAGACAGTGTCAGTTCAAGCTGTTTCTACTTCAGATCATGCCTGGAAGCAGTAGGTTCTTGTGAGAACCATCAACAAGCTCTCAAAAACACTACCCAAATTTTCAACTCATAAAAATATCGTGACAACTCATTTAATTCCTATTCATTATAATGGGCCCAAAGTTTCCACAAATATTCTCTATAAATCGAATCAACAAATTGCCCTATCAGGAAATGACGTTTAGAACGCGCTTAAAATCAGTTCAAGTTATAGGTTATCCACAGAAAACGTGGGCATCTAGAGTTTTACTAACCAGAAACACCCAAAAAATCAACAGGTTCAAGTTAAAAATACCAAGATAAAAGGTTTTGAAAATCGTGAAAAATCTTATGGTAAATCAACCGTAGTGGTCCCGCGTTGATGTCACGCTGCTGGCGGAGAGCGGGGGGAAGGTAGATGAAATCGACGAATTCGGCCATCCTTTCTGGTGTATAATCATTCGTTGTCAACAAATGAATAATTCAGTTTGCTAATGCCTGTAAAGTAAGCTAACGTCATTTTGGTCAATTCGAAGTTGATGAGTCACATTAATATATATTATCCTGGTCACATTCCATCTATATCTTGATGAAATATTTTATTATTCTTTGAGAAATACCAAGAATAATTATTTAATTTTGGGGTGATTAGGTCGTGTGATAGTTATTGATGATTAGGAAACAAATTCTATAATCATCAATCAATTATTCTGACAATTATAAGGAAAAATCTCAAAAATTCGGTAATTATGTAAGAAATATCACAGTATTATGAAGCACCTTTGTAAGTGGCGCCGCAGTGGTGGAATCTGGCGAATTAGTCCATGTTTTTTGGATAACTGTAATCATTAGTTTGAAAAAATTTAATTGTGTATATCAATGTGAAAATACATTTCAATACATTAATGTCACCGAGTTTTTCAACCGAAATATGCACAAAGAAATTATGAATTGACTTATATATTATATACCGTACAAAGTAAATATCAATACTGCATTTGTTGCAATTTGTCAATAATTTTCAACAAAAAATTAATACTAGTTGCTAATTACTGTAAAATAATAACAGACTTTTCACTCACTTCGTCCCTTTTGTCACATTTATAGTTCACGGTAGGAAACCATAAAATTCTGTGTTCGGGGGTGCATTCAAACGCGTGTTTGTGCACCCTACAATACAGCAGTGGGCACCCGGATTTTTTTTTTACTTCTTTTACGTCAATTACATTTGATTCGGGGTTATTTGCGGCCGACTCGTTCACTGTCATTCATTTATTAAACGCGCACTTTCGAGATTTGGCCTCTCTTTGAAACAAAGCTTTTACCTGCCGAATCACAACACAAATGCCGTTTTGACGTTTGCGGCCGAAAAATTTAAACTCTCACACTTTGTAGACACCCTTTTTATTACAGCGGTAAATGGGAATGAGTGCTACTATCTGGACCAGTTTGTCCGATTCCGCTACTGCGGCGCTACACGTCAAACTCCTTCCCCATACTCCAAGTCCATAGTAACTAGCTAAAAGTACTAGTAATAATATGCAAATAACTATACTGATGACTTCTCCGACTAAGGGGGAACTGAATATGATAACAGTAATGTGATTTGATATTGTTTTATCTTTTTCACTGGATCCGCAGATCCAATGTTAGTAGTTTCATTCAATATTTCCAACGAAGTTTCTGAAAAGTACAAGAATATGGCTTTTTTGGTATTCATGTATTGATTGGTGTCTCCACTTGTTTCAAGGGCGTAGGATCAGGGCAATAATTGAAAAGAATCAAATTGTTTGTTTCCCTTCCACTCTATATCATAACAATATGATAGAATCTCATCCTAGTTCTTGGAAAAAAAGTGTCAACGTATATTATTTTTCTGTGAAACTATTTAGTAATTCATACGTTCAGAAGTGGGATTGAGAATCTATCCCACTCCTGGATGATTTTTAGCGAACAATTTGGCTTGCTCGGCATCAAAGGCGATCCCCAATTGTTTCAAAAACGACCCTTCACCTTCGTTGCTTGTATTACTTTTTGTATCAGGCAGTATACTTGTGTAAGTTAATGTTATTATGGTTATTATGGCTGTTTCGTTCGTTTGCATGAGCTACAAGAGAAAGAGAGAAAGGAATAGAGAGAGTGAGAACAGAGAGCGAAGAGAGAGGGAAGCCCGGCCGCTCTCGATTCTTGCAGCAAACCTACCAACTGTGAGCGTCCGAAAAGACGCCGCTCATTGTAATTTTTTTGTGAGTCAGTATGAATCTAGTCATGTTTGTTACAATTTAAAATATTTTATAAATGTTGATTAATATACGACATTCCTATTTCAGTCTACGGTGTTTTTATTTACACTCACCATTTCCTCTCAACGTAGCCCTGTTCTTAACTGTTCAATAGAGGAAAGATAATACAGGAAGAATAAGAACACTTGGTGGCTTTTAGGTGGATTGCATGGAAGTACTACCTATTGATGACGTCACCACATATATATATATATATATATATGTTGTTATGTTAGGAAGGACCAGTAATATATTTTGAAGATGAAAAAGAAATATTTTCTTAAAAAAACCACAAAAATAATAAATATTTAATAGTTAGTAGTTCATGAGAAATTGTTCTACATTTTTTTCTGAGATTCTATTTCCTTTATGAAGCATCTGTATAATATTGATAGGTAAAAATATGCAAATACTATAATGCAATCATTTTCATACATTGTCAAAATGATTACAACCTATAATTGTTTAAAATACAACAAAAAGGTCTAGATTTACAAAATTATTCTGAATTAAATGTGATCTAACTAAAAATAGCCAATGGGAGAACAAGAAAATTCTTGATGACAATAGCCAATCAGGGAACAGAGATGGTGAGATAAAAGATTTGAAATTGTGGAAAAGTAAGAACTGAGAAACGTCAAAGATAATTATCATCGAATATTGTATTCAGTTCATAAGAAATGTAAAATATATTAGTTCATAAGTTTTCTCAAATAACACCAAATTAATGAAAGTGCGACAAGGAAGTGCGCGAGTTTGAAAATTCAAATAAAATAGACAAAACAGAAATGGTATCCAGGGAATAAAAAAACAAAGGGAGAGAGATTGAAAAAAAATTTGACGAGAAGCCAGGTACAAAAATTGGAAAGAAAGGAATTCAGGATTTTATTAATGAGAAGGTAGTTTTTCAACAATAAAAAACCAATACAACCTCTGAATAATCTCGACACAAAATAAACAAGGATAAAAGAAGATTACCTTTTTGGTTTTCCACCTGAAAACTTGTCCAAGCTGATTTCGTGGATTTTGGATGGTTTCTTTTGAAATGGTGAGTTCCTGAGAGGAGTGGATGAAACAGGAATTCAGATTATGCCAGGTATTGCATCAGCGACATTCCAGTTCCAGGTATAAACTCTTTTAGTGCACATCACAAACTGAATCACTGCACAAAATAACTCGTATATCTGGAGAACTGTATAATTTGGTATTGAACTATAAAAAAATTCTTCCAACTCAAAAGAAAAAAGTGAGGTTATATTTACATATCCATCACTGTTTTCATTATTTTATGAAAATTTGTCAATTGCTCATAGTTATAAGTTATCTATCGCAAGCCAGGTTAATATAAGTTTTCCTGAACAAAGGAAATAATTGTTTTTGATAATTTTTGGTTTATTTTCCACAATATGCTAATATTCTACTTATAAACACTGAACTGAAAATAGTTCGAGTGACATCAAGACAGGCAGTGGCTCTATTGCCAGTACCGACTCCTGAGGCGGAGGCGTACCAACTGAGATTAGTCGTGGTAAGGAAAATAATAATAATTGACAACAACGTGGCGAGAAAACAGTAACGTTAGCTGGCAATTATTATTTCATAACAATTAGCTATTATCATATCACAATATAACAATTGTCTTCCCATTGCGGAGCTGAATTGCCTACATATTAGTAGTATGCCAAGTATTAGAGGTATATCAAAATCGAAATCAAAATATTTATACAGGGAGAAAATATTTGTGGGGCAATAACAATAACGCGGGATAAAAACACCTATTAGTATTTCATAACAAAATGGCTCCCAACGCGGAGCGAAAATAATTAGCTATCAACATTACATAACAATATATATATATATATATATATATATATATATATATACCGGGTGACCCAGAACCAATTTACCCCCCTGTATCTTCGTTGTTCGGTACTTCGATTTGATGTTATGAATGTACAATTTAGCAAGTATCAAACCAAATATGACACTTCCGGTTTGACCCGAAACGCATCCAATTTTTATATTTCAAATGGAAAGTATATATTTTTTTGAAAATTGAGATTTGGTATAGCATCACCTTTCCAATGATATATCACAATCATACTTCCAATTCACCATCTGCTGATATAATTGAAATTTTATAAAAAATTACTTTTTTTATTTCTCTCGTAACGGAACATTTTCATGAAAGTATGCTATGGAAGATTGAACAATATCATCTAAGTAACAATAATTCATGGCCAAACTTTTTACACAATAAGTTTTGTGCAGACTAACTATTTTTACAATTTTAGTTTTTTTTCATTTTTCAACATCAATACACTCATTTCTTTTAAATGCTAATATAGGAATTTTTAAAGTTGGTTAGAAACTCCAATACATATTGAAATACAAAACATGAAAAAACCTCCATATTTTTGTTTTATATTTATTTTTTATGAAGATAATTTCCATGCTATAACTACATTTGTATTGAACCTTTCAACTTCATCTCAATTGGCTATGATATTGAATTTCTTCTATAAGTCTGGAATTATTTTCAAAACTGCAAAGTCGGACGCAACAAAATATTTATTTCGATAATTTTCCTACAAAATGGTAGACAGTTTTCTAACACAATTCAAAAGAAATTCAACACCTATGACAGACCCAATTAATCTAATTGTTCAAAATGTCTCCTGTTAACATCAATGCATTTCTTATTTTTTCGGAGCATGCCCGCATAACATTCACTAGTTGAGCCGGAGTAATTTCGTTGATGACTCTCCTTACCCTGTCTTCAAGTTCCTCGGGATTTTGAGGTCTATTATGAGCATAATCTTTGTTCTTCAAATGAGCCCAAACAAAAAAAGCCATTTGCATGAGGTCTGGTAACCTTGGTGGCCAACGAACTGGACCATGAGTACCAATCCAATTGTCTTTGAAAGTTCTAGTTTTTTATGTCCTCGAACTACGTTCGAATTATGTGGAGGTGCTCCATCTTGTTGGAAATACATAACGAGACGTGTCGCTAAGGGAATGTCTTCCATAAAATTTTGGATTTCATCATTTAAAATTTGTAGGTACCTTTCACATGTTAAAGCTCCATCAAAAATAATTGGTCCCACTATTCTGGTTCCAAAAATTCCTTGCCCAACATTGAATACGAATCTTTTCGGGTGTCTTCCTTCTCTTAACACATGCGGATTTTCTTGTGCCCAATAACGTGAATTATTTCTATTGAAATGACCATTGTTTGTGAAGCGTGATTCATCACTGTATAGAATATTGTAATGAAAATTTGGATTTTCTGTTTTTTTTCCTATAACCCAGTTACAATTCACAATCCCCTGCGCATCATTTTCATACAAATATTGATGAATTTTTTTTCCCTTTAACCCAGTTACAATTCACAATCCTCTGCGCATCATTTTCATACAAATATTGATAAATTTGATATTTGAATTAACGATACCGGTGTTTTTTCAAAATTTTTCTTGCTGTTTCTCTAGGTACCCCGACCTCGTATTCGATCTGCCTTAATGATGTATTTGGATCAATTTCAACCGCTGCTAGAACAGTGATCTACAATAACATGTTTCCCATCATGATTATTCCGTTCTTTCCTGAACTGTGACTCCAATATTGCAAAATAGTTTCTACTACTAGGTTCCGAACGGTTAGGATATCTCTCCTGGTACAGACGCAAGGCTAAACAGGAATTTTTCCTTGCTTCTCCACAAATCAACAGCATATCAACTTTTTCAGTTTGGGTAAATCGGTAGTAGTTGTTCATTTCACAAATGATTATCTTAGAAAATTCAGAACATTCGAAATGTCAACAATTTGGCGTAAAAACACCGACAGAACAGAAAAATGTCAACAATCTTTCTGGATAAGAACGTTGATGATATTCACCTGAAATTCATGCATACTTCCATATATCAATGGACATTGAATGCAAATGCTTTTTCGATAAGCTGATTATGTTTAATTTATGCGGCTAACAATGCATACGGTTCAGCTTGGTCATCGTAGGATAGTAACCAGCCAGGTCAAAGAACTTGTCGAAGTGAGACACAACAAACAAACATCATCGATCTTGTAACACCTTAGGTACGCCGGAAAGATGAACTTTAACTGGCGGTACCTAGTGACAGAAAACGAAATCTCCCCCTCGATAGGTTTCTAAATGAAAGATTCTTTCAGTAGTGGTAAGCCGTCTAGCATATAGCGAGAGATAAGTGCCATGTGAAGTGGAATGAATGGAAAAATCGAATTTAAACGGTTTTCTTCACATAAAGGATTCAATATAAAATTGAACCAGAGAAAGGTAGATCTCAGGTGAAAAACAAAACATTTGCATTCAATGTCCATTGATATTATATGGAAGTATGCATGGATTTTCAGGTGAATATCATTCAACGTTCTGCGTGGTATTTGCCAGGAAAGTAGTTGTTTTTCACCTGAGATCTACCTTTCTCTGGTTCAATTTTATATTGAATCCTTTATGTGAAGAAAACCGTTTAAATTCGATTTTTCTATTCATTCCACTTCACATGGCACTTATCTCTCGCTATATGCTAGACGGGCTTGCCAATTCTACTGAGAAGGAATCTTTCATTTAGAAACCTATCGAGGTGGAGATTTCGGAGTGTTTCTTTCTGTCACTAGGTACCGCCAGTTAAAGTTTATCTTTCCGGCGTACCTATAGGTGTTACAAGATCGATGATGGTTTGTTTACGTTGTGTCTCACTTCAGCCAGAGTTCTTTGACCTTGGCTGGTTGACTACTCCGTACTGATGAGGGCCAAGAAGCCTGAAACCGGTATGCGGATTGTTAGGTGAACACGACATAAATTAAACATAATCGAGCTTATCAGAAAGAAACATTTGCATTCAATGTCCATTGATATTATATGGAAGTATGCATGGATTTTCAGGTGAATATCATTCAACGTTCTGCGTGGTATTTGCCAGGAAAGTAGTTGTTTTTCACCTGAGATCTACCTTTCTCTGGTTCAATTTATATTGAATCCTTTATGTGAAGAAACCGTTTAAATTCGATTTTTCTATTCATTCCACTTCACATGGCACTTATCTCTCGCTATATGCTAGACGGGCTTGCCAATTCCTACTGAGAAGGAATCTTTCATTCAGAAACCTATCGAGGTGGGAGATTTTCGAGTGTTTCTTTCTGTCACTAGGTACCGCCAGTTAAAGTTTATCTTTTCCGGCGTACCTATAGGTGTTACAAGATCGATGATGGTTTGTTTACGTTGTGTCTCACTTCAGCCAGAGTTCTTTTGACCTTTGGCTGGTTGACTACCCGTACTGATGAGGGCCAAGAAGCCTGAAACCGGTATGCGGATTGTTAGGTGAACACGACATAAATTAAAACATAATCGAGCTTATCAGAAAGAAACATTTGCATTCAATGTCCATTGATATTATATGGAAGTATGCATGGATTTTCAGGTGAATATCATTCAACGTTCTGCGTGGTATTTGCCAGGAAAGTAGTTGTTTTTCACCTGAGATCTACCTTTCTCTGGTTCAATTTTATATTGAATCCTTTATGTGAAGAAAACCGTTTAAATTCGATTTTTCTATTCATTCCACTTCACATGGCACTTATCTCTCGCTATATGCTAGACGGGCTTGCCACTCCTACTGAGAAGGAATCTTTCATTTAGAAACCTATCGAGGTGGGAGATTTTCGGAGTGTTTCTTTCTGTCACTAGGTACCGCCAGTTAAAGTTTATCTTTTCCGGCGTACCTATAGGTGTTACAAATCGAGGTTTTTTTTTTGAGACTCGAAGCTATGTTGTACACTTCAGCCAGAGTTCTTTTGACCTTTGGCTGGTTGACTACTCCGTACTGATGAGGGCCAAGAAGCCTGAAACCGGTATGCGGATTGTTAGGTGAACACGACATAAATTAAACATAATCGAGCTTATCAGAAAGAAACATTTGCATTCAATGTCCATTGATATTATATGGAAGTATGCATGGATTTTCAGGTGAATATCATTCAACGTTCTGCGTGGTATTTGCCAGGAAAGTAGTTGTTTTTCACCTGAGATCTACCTTTCTTGGTTCAATTTTATATTGAATCCTTTATGTGAAGAAAACCGTTTAAATTCGATTTTCTATTCATTCCACTTCACATGGCACTTATCTCTCGCTATATGCTAGACGGGCTTGCCACTCCTACTGAGAAGGAATCTTTCATTTAGAAACCTATCGAGGTGGGAGATTTTCGGAGTGTTTCTTTCTGTCACTAGGTACCGCCAGTTAAAGTTTATCTTTTCCGGCGTACCTATAGGTGTTACAAGATCGATGATGGTTTGTTTACGTTGTGTCTCACTTCAGCCAGAGTTCTTCTGACCTTTGGCTGGTTGACTACTCCGTACTGATGAGGGCCAAGAAGCCTGAAACCGGTATGCGGATTGTTAGGTGAACACGACATAAATTAAACATAATCGACCTTATCAGAAAAAAACATTTGCATTCAATGTCCATTGATATTATATGGAAGTATGCATGGATTTTCAGGTGAATATCATTCAACGTTCTGCGTGGTATTTGCCAGGAAAGTAGTTGTTTTTCACCTGAGATCTACCTTTCTCTGGTTCAATTTTATATTGAATCCTTTATGTGAAGAAAACCGTTTAAATTCGATTTTTCTATTCATTCCACTTCACATGGCACTTATCTCTCTACCGACAGAACAATTCAACAAATTTAATTCCATAGCCGACATGACATGAAGTTGAAATGTTACCGACATGATGTTGAAATGTTCAATACAAATGTAGGTATAGAATGGAAATTATCTTCATAAAGAATAAATATGAAACAAAAATATGGAGGTTTTTTCATGTTTTGTATTTCAATTTGTATTGGAGTTCCTAACCAACTTCAAAAATTCCTATGTTAGCATTTAAAAGAAATGAGTGTATTGATGTTGAAAAATGAAGAAAAACTCAAATTGTAAAAATAGTTAGTCTGCATAAAACTTATTGTGTAAAAAGTTTGGCCATGAATTATTGTTACTCAAATGATATTGTTCAATCTGCCATAGCATACTTTCATGAAAATGTTCCGTTACGAGAGGAATAAAAATTTTTTTTTTAATAATATCTCAATTATATCAGCAGATTGTGAATTGGAAGTATGATTGTGATATATTATTGGAAATGTAATTCTATACCGGATCGTAATTTGAAAAAAAGTATATACATTCCATTTTAAATATAAAAATTGGATGCGCTTCCGGTCAAACCGGAAGTGTCATATTTGGTTTGATACTTGCTAAATTGTACATTCATAACATCAAATCAAGTACCGAATTTGAAACATCCATATGAAATGACAACGAAGATACAGGGGGGTAAATTGGTTCCGGATCAACCGGTATATACAGTGACCGGCAGAAAGTACGCATCATATGGAAAATTCGGTTATTAATAAATTTTGACAAATATCGATACGTGCAATCGCTTCTGCATCAAAAGAAACCCCAAAAGACGTTGTGAAGTGCCGTTCATCTTCTCGAGAAATTTGAAAAAATTAAAAATTATGTCTCAAAACACACTTATTTGGGAAAATATCAAAAAATGTTATTTGGAAAAGTTATTCAAAACGACATTTTATATCAATGTACATGATTTGGAAAAAATCTGAGATAAAAAATAAAAAAAAATAAAAAATCTTAAAAAAAACAATTTGGAAAAATTCATTTCGGACAAACAAATTTGCAAAGCCAACAGTAATATTCTAAATGATATTTGGTAAAGATTCGCAAGCTATTTCCATTTCATTCGGAGAAAATTTGAAATCTGTTAATTTGCCATGTGTCCAGCTGCTTCATAAGAGGTCATTGAAATATCTCCAGGACATTATAATCCCTTACTGTTCATTATTAATGAAGGTCCTTGTACCTACACAATTTTAATTTTAATTTTTTAGTCGAACAAAATATAAATTGATTTTTGGCAAATTGTTAGAATCATACATAACTATAATATTATCATTGTTGATGCGTGCATCGGCAGATTTCCTCATAATCGAAGAGGCCATGAAACAATTGACTAATAATTTTAATATATTATTAAGAGTTGTCAAACGATTTAGTAGAGTTATTATTTATATAGGTATTTTTATCGTCTTTCTTGTATAGTTTTTTTCATTGTAAAAGTTATTATACATTTTGTTGTGCTTTAACAATAATTTGAGATGCCCCAAGAAAAGCTAAGTTTGCAAGAAAAAATTGAGCTCGTTTTAATATGTGGCAGCAGATATATCAAATGCTAGATACCCAAATGAGAATATCGATGGATTCACTGTGTTGCGTGTTCACCGATGGGGCGACTTTTACATCAAATGGTACTGTCAGTTCCCAGAACTGTAGATGGGGGGCTGATGAGAACCCAAATTGGATGACAGAGGCAAAAAAATCACTTTTTCTTCGAAAGTAATGTTTGGTGCGGCATATTAGATACGCAGATCGTTGGGCCTTACTTTTTTTGGGGGAACCTTAATTCACGAAATTATTTAGATTTTTTAAATAACGGGTTTTTTTATTTTTCACGTGGATTATCACTGCAAAGAGGAAATGATATTTTTTTCCCACAATACATAGTACCCTTGATGTCAGAGCGTACTTAACGAACACTTTCCCCATAAATGGATAGGTCGAGATTCAGAAAACCCGTTGTTAAGCCATGTAATTACAGAGAAACTTTCTTCCCTACAAAACAGCATAATATTCTCAAACAATATCGTGATAGCCAGAAAAAGTTCAATAGGTTCACCATGTTTGACTGAAAGAGCTGATAAGCATACGCTCGTTAAACCATACGTTGTTATTGGAAGACAATTAAAATGCACTTAAAAATAATTATCAAGAATAACCCTTGTACACCGGATTCATAAATAACTCATCTAAGAGAGTAAACAAGATTATTAATTGCCACTTGTTTATTTCACAGCGCGATCATAAAAACGGATTCAATGTAATTGTACCACAGATAAACACCATCAATTCGACATTTTATGACCGACAATCATAAATAAATGGCAGTCATTGAAAATTAACCCATTAAGACCATAGATAATAACCCGCGATTTATTCGTGAGTGCATGAGAAAAACAAAACTATTATTTTTACGACAATATTTCATTTTGACAAGAAAAACAACTAAAATGCGAACGAAATAAAATTTTATCTCATTTTATAGACCACACCCCCAAATACCGCGATCTGAAGATCTTATAAAAGAGCGAGTTTGATATCAAAATAACATTCGGGGTTCAACAGTGAACCAAAGAACATGTAACCTCAAAGTAAGGTTAGAATTCAATTCAGTGTTAAACAGTAGCAAAGCCAGTCATATCATAGTTGTTATACGGTAAAATGTTTCTCTCTAAAGTGAAGTTCAGAAGTCCATCGAATCACAGTATCGTACAATAATGATGAAAGTTGCAAATCAAGTATTGAAGCTCCAAGTGAACGTACTAGTGAACAGTAGTTTTTTTCCAAAAATTGTCGATTTTTGTCAACGCTTCCAGAACAGAGATAATACAACGGGAGTCCGCAATTCAATGGTTCATGATCTCTTAGAAAAACCATAGCCATATTGCGCTATACTAAAATACCAGGCGAATAAAATAGAATAACCAATTGACGCGGAACTAATCGACATAATAATAAATTCAAGACTAATTGTCGTTAAAACCCTACTCCAGTGAATAAGTGTGAAACAGGGGAAGATATGTAAGTTTTTCTATATTTATGTTTATGGCAAGCCCAACCTTTTTCTTATGTGCACGTGTATGAAAAAGTATCCCCTAGTTTCAAGATTACAAAGGTCTCAAAAGAGAATTATTTCTAGCCGTTTGTGGCAATTGATTGCAAGATTGTTCTTTTAGTAAAATTATTTCGATTTTGTAGCAAATTGTAACATTAACTGCCAATAAGTTACACCCGTTTTCGTTGTATGAATATTTGTTGCATATCATTCGTCCATAGAACGATTGAGAAAATTGTGTCAATTTTTATTAAATATATATGTACATTCTTAACATTTTATGAGTGCATTTTTATTATTTCTTGGTTAATTATTGTCTTTCGAAATTCCTCCTGAACGGTAGTACTTCCTGGATAAACAACCCATGTTCCAGTATTTGAGAGAAATGAGATTTGTTCTGAGCCGCTCCAGAACATAGTTTCAGTTTCGACCATCTTCAGATAGTCGATGCTCTCAATACTGTTTTTTCCAATCTAACGAATAATGTCTGGTATTACAGGTGTGGTGTGTTAAGTCATAACACTCTGTAGTCTGGGCGTATCAATTGGTGGTAGGGTGTGTGGTTTTCACAACACCCTGTATAGGCCAGACTTATAACACCGTGGCCTCCAAGAAAGGTTTATAAGCATCGGTCATACTATAATATCGACCATTTAGAAGAAGTAATACTACAATGTATTAACATTACACCACGAATGCTGCGAAATGTGTCCAGAGAAATGAAATCCCGAACAACTACATGTAGTGAACGTCAGGGTAGACATGTACATGAGTAATGGATAATTATAAAGTTACGAGTATGTATTAAATTGTTTGGTTTTTAATTGAATAAGCTTCTAATTTTATTATAAAGTGTTTGAAAATAAAAAGTAAAAAATTTGTGAGTTCTTGTTACGTCAAAAATTAAATAAATTTTTTGTTCTAATGAAAAATTCGAATTAAAATTGTCTAGATACATGGTCCTTTATGAATAATAAACAGTATAGGGATTATAATGTCCTGAAGATATTTCAGTGACCTCTTATGAAGCAGCTGAACACATGGCAAATTCACAGATTTCAAATTTTCTTCGAATAAAATAGAAATAGCTTGCGAATCTTTGCAAAATATTATCTTTAATGTAACTTGGTTTTACTAATGAGTTTCTTTGTTAGAAATGTATTTTTACAATTATTTTTTTTGACAAAAAAAATCATTTTAATTTTCTTATTTCAGATTCCTTTCAAAATGTCGTTCTGAACAATTTTTTCCGATAAAATTTTTCGATATCTTTTCAAATAAGTGTATTTTGAGACATATATTTTTTTTTATTTACTGCCAAACACGAAAAAACCAACGGTACTGTACAACGTCTTTTGGGGTTCCTTTTTATGCAGAAGCGATTGCACGTATCGATATTTGTCAAAATTTATTAATAAAGTAATTTCCCATATAATGCGTACTTTCTGCCGGTCACTTTATATATACAGGGTGTAATCAACCGCACCCATGGATGACGAGTGTATAATGCCATTTTATAACGCATTACAGTGGTTAAAAATCCGAAAAAAAAATGTTGTTTTGTTCTTCGTCAAATTTGACGCCGCTTGCCTAATATCAGCTGTCCTAATCAGAGTTGTAAGTTAACGGAATTTCCGATGCAATAAACATTTAAATAATGTGGAATATCGAATTGATCATGTGGTAAATGAACAAAAAAAATCTAGACATTGCTTGCAATAGATATTCAGTTTCAAAGTGATGAAAACAAACAAATTCACTGTATCCAAACTGGTAGATTAAGTCAGAACTAGTAGATCAGTTGTAAGTACACAAAAGACACAGTATTGTATTGTTTTCAAAATAATGTCGGCCATCAATGTGACCTAATGTGATTCAGAATAACACGTGAACACTGTTGCCAAGTCGAGTCAGAAAAATACTGTGCATATCTAAAATGAGTAAACGCTTCTGGCGTTTTCGTACTGGAAATATTAACATAATATAAATTATTATATGAGGCTCCAAATTGACTTGAAGAGTTATATAATTTCTTCTTTCAAAATTGCATGGTGCATTAGTGGTAAGCTTTGGCTTTAAAATGCAGTGTACGAGTTTCACATACCTACTACAGGTGTTTTGGCTTTAAAATGCAATTGGTGAGTTTTACATACCTACTACAGGTGTTTTGTGATTTGCTCATATTATTGTATCTGAAATATGAATATGAATTCAAGGATTAAAACTTCTGATTAGATTCTCAGGGAAGTTATATGATTCACCGCCGATGATATAATGGATGCTTTATCATTTTATATGGATATTAGATAAATCCATGTTCCTTATTTGAGATTCAATAATATGAGCAATTTTCAAAACACAAACCTGTAGAAGGTATGTAAAATTCTTCGTTAAAGCTCACCACTAATGAATCATGCAATACTGAAAAAAGGAATTGTAGATATCTCTTCAATATAATTTTTTAAATATGCCTTTTTATAAAAAAATTGTTCATATTATGTTAATATCTCTAGAACCGAAAACGCCCAAAGCGTCTTCTCATTTGAGATATGCAAATTAATTTTCTGTCTTGTGATTGGCGACTCCAGAACCCAACCAAAATTGAAATTTATTACTTTATTCCCAAATGCACCGAGTTAATCCTCTTGTCTTTCACTCTTCAAAATACACACGGAAATTACATCATCCACTTCTCATGGGCACGAGCTAAGTCAGCACTTCCCACGAAGCGGCCATCCCGAGCCTTTCAGATTCCAGGAACCGAATCAGCATTTTTCTCATCCACATTCATTTCTGCTTTTTCTCATAGATTCAGTCTTGATGTAACTCTTGTTGTATTCACACCTAATTTTTGTACTTGTAATTTTTAATAAAAGTTTTTTTTGAAAAAACTTCGAAACGAAATACTTAATTGGCGCAGTCGGTAGGATTGTTACGAAGAATCCATCGTGGATAACTTTCACTATTTCAATAGTCAAGTGACAATCCGAAAGAACACCTACGATTCCGGACATTCGATCGTGAAAGGTTCGGTCATCAGTGGCGTGCAATCAGAAAACTATATTTGTGGATACCAAAGGATTACCAATCGCTGCAGATCTTCAATGAATGCGAAAGTACTGTAAGTGATTCAATTTTTCATGTCAGACTCCTCAACTTCTGTTTCCTCATCCTTCAGTGATCGTGAAAGCAATCTTGAGTTAGAAATAAGTGATTTAGCAAATAGGATCAATACCATTAATTTTCGGGCGAATATATCCCCAGATAGTAATAATTCACCGATAATTAACGATATCCCAAACCTCGAAATGTCTACCCCAAGTTTCACCAAAGTTCACGCTGAAACCATTCCAGATTTTGATGGTGATGTGAACGAACTTCAATTCTTTCTTGAAAGCGTTGACAGTATCATTAAGCATTTTTACGATACTTCAAATACTGCTAACTTTCAAAACGTAATATTGTTTCGTACAATAATTAGTAAACTTAAGGGTTCCGCACGTGAAGTTGTTAATATTAGTTGTGCTACTACGATTGATGAAATAAAAGTCGAACTTATTAGGAACTTCAGTGACCCTAGAAATGAAAATTGTCTATCTCTTGATTTGAATAACTTAAGGCAAGGACCTAACGAAACCCCTTATCAGTTCCACGATAGAATCAGAAAATTATTGAATACTATATCAAATTATCTGGCTATTCACGAAAGGGACGTCAACCTCCGCAAGTTCAAACAAAACATGTACAATAACCAAGGTTTAGAAGTATTTTTAGCCGGGCTTAAAAATCCTTATGGCCTCATGGTCCGTACAAAAGAACCAAAAACTATGCTCGAAGCTATAAATTTCATTAGGAAAGAAGATAACATCAGATATATGCAAAATGCTACTAATCACGCTAATTCTAACCAAAATAAAAATAATCCAGTGAAACAGAACACATCTAGCAATAAATTCCAATCATTTCAATCGTATCAGAATAGACCCCAATTCAATAAAATTTAACCCCATCGCAAGTCAACAATTTCAAAATTTTGTTCAACCTCGACTAGTGGTCAACAAAAATATTTCCCTACAGGGCCAGTTAATGTTCAACCGAAACAAATCAATCACATTCAAAGATACCCCACCAATCAGCAAGTTTTCGGGAGTCCAAAGAATGTTTGGAAACCGAATCCGCAATCTAACCAAAATTTGCCCAGGTCTACGCCTATGAGCACCACCACTAGGCAATTCACAACAAATTCTAGACCCCCAATTAATCAAAAATGGGTAGCGGAAGAACTGTACAACACGGAACAATACGATTTCCAGAACGAAGAATATACCGAGTATCCCCAAGAAACCGACTATGAATTTTCAGAACCTTCGACTTCTCATGAAGAAACTGAGGATTTTCAGTCGGACAGTCAGATAACCTTAGAAACGTGATAGAATTCAACACTCTATCCGATAAAAGGGAATTGCCCTATATCATTATTAACGATCCCCCATTGAAATTATTGATCGATACGGGCGCAACTAGATCGTTTTTATCACCAGAATCAGTCAACAAATATTTTTCAAAATTTAAAACGACAGATCCCTTTGTTGTTTCTACCTCATTCGCATCTTCAAAACATGATTTCTCAATAACGATACCAGCTTTTAGGGAATTTAGTGAAAAGAAAAATATCAAATTCTACGTTTACAAATTCCATTGCATTTTCGATGGATTGATAGGTATTGATATATTGCAATCATTAAAAATCAATATCGACATTCCAAATTCCCAAATTATCCTTCCAAATTCAAAAATGCCAATAAACTATTTTAATGCTCAACCCAATCCTAAAAATGTTGCCGAAAAACAACTACCAGGCAACACCGTTTCGCAAATAAAAATTCCAGTAACCACAAAATCAGGGGAAATATTAGTTCCCAAGCAAGTTATTCAGAACTGCGTTATACCAGAAACGCTAACAGTTGCTATCGATGGATGGGCAACCGTCGAAATCTACAATATTCACCAGAGGACACAAATTTTATCGTATTGTATCCCATCGAGACAGTTCCAGTGAAAATAATTTTGAATTTTATCACATGAACTTAGAACAAAATTCAGTTTTCAAAAGAAATAATAATATTGATAACTTAATTAGAACAGGTCATATGAATATCGAGGAAAAAACCCAAATTTTATCCTTGTGTCGAAAATATGCCGACATCTTCCACACTGACGAAAACTCGCTTAGTTTCACCAACCAAATCAAACATAAAATTCAAACTCGCGACGAAGTACCCGTATTTACTAAATCATACAGGTATCCGTTCATTCACAAGGAGGAGGTCAATTCGCAAATTCAACAGATGTTACGACAAAACGTGATTAGACCGAGTAGTTCCCCATGGTCATCCCCTATTTGGGTGGTGCCAAAAAAAAGCGATGCGTCCGGGAAAAGGAAATGGCGAATAGTGGTAGATTATCGAAAGGTTAATGAAAAAACCATAGATGATCGCTACCCAATACCAAATATCACCGACGTGCTTGACAAGCTAGGCAAATGTAACTACTTTTCCACTTTGGATCTAGCTAGCGGTTTTCATCAGATAGAGATGCATCCAGATGACATTCAAAAAACTGCATTCAATGTTGAGAACGGGCATTACGAATACCTCCGTATGCCTTTCGGTCTTAAGGGAGCTCCTGCGACCTTCCAGAGGGTCATGGACAATATTTTAAGAGACCTCCAGAATCACGCTTGTCTTGTTTGTCTTGAGGACATAATTGTCTATTCCACCTCCCTTCAGGAACACATGATAAATCTAAAAAAGGTTTTCAATCGCCTCCGTGAAACAAATTTCAAGGTTCAATTGGATAAATGCGAGTTCCTGAAAAAGGAAACCGCTTATCTAGGACATGTGATCACCACGGAAGGCATCAAACCAAACCCCGATAAGATAAAGGCAATTAAACAGTTCCCCATACCTAAATCAACCAAGGAAATAAAAAGCTTCCTTGGATTATTAGGGTATTATAGGAAATTTATACCGGATTTTGCAAAGATCACCAAACCGATGACGTCATGTTTAAAAAAGGGTTCGAAAATAGAATTGAACGCTGATTACGTTCAATGTTTTGAAACTTGCAAGAACCTCCTAATAAACGACCCGATTTTGCAATACCCCGATTTTACTCAACCTTTCCTTCTAACGACAGATTCGAGTGCATTTGCTATTGGAGCGGTTTTGTCTCAAGGACAAGTTGGTCGAGATAAACCTGTGGCATATGCCTCAAGAACAGCTTCTTGCGATTGTATGGGCCACCAAATATTTTCGTCCATATTTGTATGGCCGAAAATTCACCATTTATAGTGATCATAAACCACTGCATTGGCTATTCTCTATAAAAGACCCCAATGCTCGCCTCACACGATGGCGACTCAAACTCGACGAGTTTGATTACACAATCTTGTACAAACGGGGTTCGTTGAACCTCAACGCCGATGCACTTTCTAGAATCAAAATTAACGAAGTCAACACCAACGACACGAACGATTTATTCCAGTACATGGAAGACTTCAATAGAAACTTTCTCATGCAAAACCCTCTCCCTTCAACCTCAACACGACCCGAAAATCTAAACATAGACGATACCCTATCGATAGATGGGAATGTAGGAGAAATACCCAATATAAATGACGTTGACCCTGAAATTATTGAATCAATTGAAAACACAGATAACGAAACAGCCCACACTAGCCAGGAAAACCCCATTCTCGATATTCCGATCTCGGAAACGCCTATCAATAATTTCCAAAATCAGCTTTTACTTAAAATTGTTTTCCACTCTCCAGTAGTGCCAAAAATCATCAGATTATTCGAAAACAAAACACGAACGATCATACAAGTATCCAAAAATAATTTCGAACAAGACATAATAAACATTTTTAAAGAATTCACAACGACAAAAAAAATTTCAAACTCATTCTGTGTAATACGGTGTTAGAAGACATCAAAACAATCGAGTCACAAAACGAAAAATAAAGTTATATCATGAAACAAACCACAGGGGAATTCTAGAGACGGAGGCTCAAGTAAAACGCCGATACTATTGGCCAAACATAAGAGGAACCATAACGAAATACATAAATAACTGTGAAATTTGCCAAACAATGAAATACGATAGGAACCCTCCAAAACAAAAGTTTGAACTAACTCCAACACCGAATAAACCATTCGAAATCGTCCACGCCGATGTCTTCACAATCAAAGGTCAAAAATTCTTAACCATAATAGATAAGTTTTCGAAGTACGGCCAGGCCTACCCCTTAGCAGGGGTCACTGCCATTCATATTACGAGAGCCCTCATAAACTTTTTAGCTCATCACGGTTCGCCAAAGTTACTTGTACTCGATCGCGGATCAGAACTAAAAAACCAAATCATCCAAGAAATGGCCACCTTACACAAAATCAATATCCATTACACTACACCTCTCAATCCGAATTCGAATAGTATAATCGAACGTTTTCATTCCACACTCATTGAACATATTAGAATAATTCAGAAAACGCGGAAGGATTCAAGTATTTTGGATCAAATGCCTTATGCAATTCTCGGGTACAATCACGCCATTCATTCTGCAATCAAACAACGCCCTATAGACGTAATTTCTGGTCATTTAGACTGCAACAGTCCTTTCGACATTGACGTCACTGAAAAATTGTACTCGGACTACATAAACCAACATAAAGAGTGCACCACGGAAATTTATAAGCAATTAAATAAATACATGTCCGAGCATAAAGAAAAAGCCCTAAAGAAGGTAAATGAAAATCGCCATGAACCCCTCAAATATGACCCAGGTACTATGGCTTATCAAAAAACCAGAGCGCGGAATAAAATCAGCCCAAGATTTAAAGCACGCCCAGTAAAAAAAAATGATAAAATTAAAGTTCGAATTCAAAAGTTGAAAACACCATCGGTCAAAAGCAAATCACATACAACTACGAAACGAAAATTGCAAACTTTAACATATCATAAAAATAATTTGAGAAGACCTTTATCTCACCAAAAAATTGTACCTTTACAGGTTGCTTCTCTTCCTAGCTGCAGCCAAGAAGGGTAAGAAATCAAAATAACTAGTTTGGAATCCAATCCCGGCATATTACCATATAAATTGGGAAATGCCAAACTACAAACGACCTACCATACTTTTATCCATTTTTTCGATCTCAATCCATTGGAAAAAGAACTATCCGTAATCAATATTCAATACAAAGACATAAGAAAAACAATTCAGAATAAAAACAAACTCTTCGCCGAAGAGTTGAAAAACATTGATAACTCAATTTCATTCAAAATCAATATAATCAAACAAAAATTAAACTTTTTACACTCTCATCAAAGAATCAAGAGAGGTATTATTGACGGTTTAGGTACTATTTTTAAGAGCATATCAGGTAACTTGGACGCCGAAGACGGCAGAAGGTATGATAACGCTATTAAAGTCCTTGAAGCAAACCAAGAAAACATTGCAAGCACTCTGAACAAACAAATTTCGCTGAATAGTAAGATAATTGATGACTATAATAGCACATTGACCTTAGTTAAGCAAAACGAGAAACAGATAGCGGACAAGATTAACGAACTTAATTCTAAAAACAAAACGAAGAAATAAATAAACTAAATCCCTCACTGGACGAGATAATTTACGATTTTGAAGGGTATTTGACTGCTAAAAATGCGTTAGATCAAGTCAGTGCCGTACTTGACATACTGAACGAAATTCTCCTCAATCTGGAAACAGCCGTCACCTTTGCCAGACTGAAAACAATTCATTTTAGTATTCTAAATTTCGAAGACCTCGAATACATAATTCAAAAACTTTCAAAAATGTACTCCTTAAATGAATTATTATTTGGACATAATCCCTCTGATATTCATAAATATTATGAAGTTCTGAACATAGAATCATATTATTCAGACAATAAGATTGTTTTCATAATTCACTTCCCGATTACACTTCCTCAGACATACTCATACTTTCATCTCTATTCAATACCCTCCAAAAATAATACGATCCTTATACCTCCCAAAACTTTTCTGGCAATGAAAGATGATCATTACGAGTACGAGGAAGAAGAGTGCAAAAATACTCACCCACTGTACTTTTGCACAAATCGATCGCCACTTCAACTGTCCAAACCACAGGATTGCATTCACCAACTCCTTCAGCTGAGAAACGAAGAACCGACCTCATGCGAATCAACCCTCGTAGAAGTCAAGCGAGAGATAATCGAACCAATCAATACAGCCCACTACATAGTGATATTTCCGGAAAATACCAAACTGAGGACAAACTGTTCCAAAACGGACTTGACTACACTCAAAGGCACATTCCTAATCGAATTACCACCAGGGTGTAGCTTCCAAACACCCAAAATGAAGTATACCAACAACGAGGACCTTATCCCCGGACAACCGTTTCTGCTTCCCGAAGTCAAAGTTCCCCGAATCACTATGGGTCACCTGCAGGGAATACAACTTCACGATGTACCTTTGGACCAAATGCATCGTCTGCGGAAAGAACAGCTCGAAATCCATCAAGTCGCCTTGAAAAATCCTTCCAAAATCTGGCATATATCTGGTCAACACCACTGTACATCATTCTGACAATCCTTTTGATTATTGGTTTAATCAAACGCTATAGGACGAGATGTTCAAAGCCCGAACAGCATCCAGTCTCGAAGGACCGAGGCAATATCCAGATACCTCTCCGAATTCAAAGGACCGCCCCCGATGAAGACGACGAATAGGGATCCACCCCATCTGTATGGATCTTTCTGATGAGGGAGGAATTACATCATCCACTTCTCATGGGCACGAGCTAAGTCAGCACTTCCCACGAAGCGGCCATCCCGAGCCTTTCAGATTCCAGGAACCGAATCAGCATTTTTCTCATCCACATTCATTTCTGCTTTTTCTCATAGATTTAGTCTTGATGTAACTCTTGTTGTATTCACACCTAATTTTTGTACTTGTAATTTTTAATAAAAGTTTTTTTTGAAAAAACTTCGAAACGAAATACTTAATTCGGAACAGTTCGGTGTTCAGTTGTAACACTACTTGGCAACCGTATTCACGTTTTCTTCTGAATCATATTAGGTCACAATGATGGCCGATATTATTTTGAAAACAATACAATATTGTGCCTTTTGTGTTCTTACAACAATTTTTTTTATAATTGCGATTCGGTAAGTGCCTCAAAGCTGTGTTGACCTCATCTACCAGTTTGGATATAACAAGGTTCGTTTGGTTTTACTTTGAAATTGAATATATATCGCAAGTAGTCTCTCTTTTTGTACATTTACCACACAATCAATTTAACATTCCACATCATTCAAATGTTTTTTGAATTGGCAATTGCGTTAACTTACGGCTTGTATCAGGATAGCTGAGATTAGACAAGCGACGCTTCCCAAAATTTTGTCGAATTCGACAAAGAACAAAGGTACTTTCCATAGAAGCTTCCAAATGTAACCACAATGTAACAATTTTTTTTAACTTTCCACTTAATCAATTTTCACAATTTTGAATTTATGACACAGGCCATGAGAACTTCAACAATATATTCTATTCACTAATTTGAACAGACGAACGGAAATTAATCAGTTTATAAGTTCCAACAATGAACATAAACTAGAACACCTCTAACAAATAGTATATTACGTATCAAGTGTTGTATAAATCATATTACGCACAAATGGAAAAATTGCGCATGAGCCGCGTAGCGGCGAGTGCGGTAATTACATGAGTGTGTAATTGCTTTGCATTACGCAATACGTACTATACTTTTTCTACGACTTCTATATACTGGGTGGTGCGTTTGTTTAAGCCTTGAGTAATACAAAAACTAAGGTAACTAACGTAGTTTATGGTTTAATTTTCAACAACAACAAACTAAATCTAAGAAAATCTTAATTTATACTATATAGTATATAAATGCTTAATTCAAGAAATTAAATTTGTATGTAAAAAAATAATTAAGAATTATTAATTATTATTATCAGTAGTATTGAAGTTTTTTTACAGTATTTTATTAAAATGGGAGCATTTGATTTTTCCGATGAATTATTCATTGTTGAAATATTTGACGAAATCTCATATCATTATTCATAGTCGACGTGGATGGTAAATTATTGATGGATTGCAATATTCTTTCAGAAGTTGCTGTTTTGTTTACAGTGGATTCTACGTATCCTTCTGCTACGGTAGAAGACGTCCACCCACCGAGTAGTTTCAGCGCCATTAAATCACCCCCTGCGTCGACCAAAATGGTAGCCTGAAGCAATGACCGGTGTACAAAGCAGCATCGGGCAATTTCAAGTACTCTACAATTTTTTTCGGCTCTGCTCCTAGTTTATTCCCACTATCTTGTCAGTTTTCCATTTTGATCATTTAGGAAAAACTCACTAATACCCCTTTACAACATTTCTCATTTCCATATATTTCTTGCAGATATTGTAGAAAATCTCGGAAACAATGAACGATTGAGATATTTTAGTTTTCGTATCAGAAATTCTTATTATAAGAGTTATCCCATTAGAATCTTATAAATAATTTGTTTTCATATTCTAGAGTTCTTGTTTTCCACAAGCCCCAGATATTCCAATAATCAGGGCTACTTTCATAAAGAGAAATTCCCGATCCGGAGCATCTTGCAAATTTTTTTAAATTTCTTCCTCCGTAAGAATTTTTGTTTTTTTTTCTTGTAGCCGTCAAACTGCCTCTTCAGATACGTTTTCAATTTTTTATAATTTTCGATATTAACATCGTGCCTTATATTTAACAAAGTTCGTAACATCGAGTATGTTGCCCAGAGCGAGGAGGGTTTAAATGTTTTGGTCAAATTATAACAAATAGGCGAGCAAAACATTTTCGGAGTACGTACTTATATGGTTATCCATACCCCATTCCATAAACTTTTGATAAGCCTTTTCATATCTATCCTTTGATTTTTGCGGCAGAATATTCTCTGCAGCAGAAGCAGCCTGAAAAACAATTTCTGGTGGCGTTGCCCTTCAATATCGGAGCTCATATTAAAGATCGGTTCATAATTTATAAAGTATCGATCTGAACTTTAAATCTCAAATAATAACAATGTCACTGTCAGATATTCAACAGGCAAGACAGATAAATGTCACGATTTGAGTGGTTCAATGCTAACTTGATTGTTATACTAGGCATCATAACGCACAGTTGTGCGTTTTTATTCTTTACGAATCTAATCTCTGTTTTATGAAGGTAACGTTCAAATTACCCAATATAACCCACCAAAACGGTTTTTGATTCAACATGCGTATTTTAAAAGCAAAACCATAGGAAGTTTTTTTATTCCCAGGCTACCGGCCATACGTATTTAAACCTTTAATTGTGATAATTATTGATCGTTTAATTTTTCTACACGTTGTCTTTAAAATTGTGTCTCTGCAAAAACGTCAATTTTTCAGCATGTATTAAAACAAAGTACCTACCATACATACCAATTTCAAAGCACGAACATATAACAAAGCTGTGGGAAGAAATTTCACTTCCAGCTCATTTCCTCCCCTAACCAAAGAAGATGGAACACTAGCAACGACTGCCCAGGAAAAGCCAATATCTTTGCGCACCTATTTGCTGGAAATTCCACTCTGGATTCATCGGGAAAACAACCCCCGAACATTACACCTATTGACAGTCACATGCCCGAGATCACCTTTCGCCAACGTACTATCAGAAAGATTTTGCTGGGTCTCAACACCAACAAAGCCTGTGGATCTGACGGAATCCCGCCGATTGTTCTCAAGAAATGTGCCCCCGAACTAACACCTGTTCTTTGCAAGTTGTTCAACCACTCTTACAATTTGGGGGTATTTCCGTCCAATTGGAAAATTGCAAGAGTACAGCCAGTCCCTAAAAAGGCAAAAGGCCCTACCTAGCAACTACAGACCTATCGCACTGCTATCTATTATTTCAAAGGTCATGGAAAAAGCCATCAACATCGAGCTCATGAAATATCTGGAAGACTCAGGAATTGTCAACGATAGGCAATATGGCTTCCGCCATCAGAGATCAACTGGTGACCTGCTCGCTTACGTCTCACATATATGGCAGCTATCTATTGAAAAGCATGGAGAAACTTTAGCTGTGGCATTAGATATCTCCAAGGCGTTCGATCGAGTTTGGCACCAGGGACTCCTCGCCAAGCTTCCGTCTTATGGCTTGCCCCCTCAGCTGTTTTCTGCTTGCTAGTTTTCTCACAGGTCTCTCCATGTAGTGGTCGATGGAGTTTCATCTGACACTCTACTCATAAATGCTGGTGTTCCGCAAGGATCCATTCTCGCACCAACACTATTTCTACTTCACATCAACGACCTGTTGAAAGCAACTTCATGTCCAGTACACAGCTTTGCCGATGATAGTACCCTCCATACCGCTTTCTCTTCCAGGGCCCCTATATCAGCCCGTGAAACCAGAAATGAACGAGGAAGAAATGTTAATAATATAAATATGGACTTGGCAACAATTCTCGAATGGGGATCTAATAACTTGGTAGAATTCAATGCAAACAAAACACAAGCATGTCTTTTCTCTAGAAAAGCCGATCTCACTGTGCCTAACATAACTTTGTCAGGAGTAACCATACCACTGAAGCCATCCATATCGATGCTTGGTATTACTATCAGCAATAACCCTTCCTGGGAAAATCACGTGAGGTCCATTGCCAAAAGTGCATCCCAAAAACTTGGTTTTCTGTTTCGTGCCAAGAGCTATTTCACCCCCAGTCAGCTGCTTATGATCTATAAGGCACAGATCCGACCTGTCCTGGAATACTGTTCCCATATTTGGAGTGCGGCACCTAAACATATCCTGAGGCTATTGGATGCTGTCCAAAAAAGGGCAATTCGTCTCGTCGGTGATGCCTCGCTTACAAACTCGCTCACTTGTCTGGAACACCGTAGAAAAGTTGGCGATTTGTCTCTATTTTATAGATATTTTCATGGGCGATGTTCTTCTGAAATATCAACAATCGTTCCTGCTTTGGCAGTCTCTTCGAGATTAACCCGTCAAGTTCAGTCATCACACCCCTTCGTGGTCACTTTGGAGACCTGCAGAACATCACTTTCCAAAGACTCGTTCACCAACGAACAGCGAGGCTTTGGAACTTCCTAGGAGGTTCCCCAGGCATACAAAGAAATTTAAAGAAGAACACCAACTCCTACCTTATTTTCCTAGGTTCCCACGATGTTCTCTGAACATTACAGGATATCCCTTTTCGTGGGAACCAGAACATAAAAAAAAAAAAAAAAAATAATAAAAAAGTTTATTCACTAAGAAACATGAATGTTCATATAATAAAGGTGGTTATAGTAAATAAACATGGGGTACTACAGAAACTTTAGTTCTGGGGAACTATCGCTTGTACGTGGTTTCGTAAGTATACAATGTAATGATGACAAAGGTAATAATAACAAGTTAGCGCGTAAGAATGGATTCACTCATAGAGTGAACTGTACGTGAAACAATGTTTACTAATAGTGGAGTAGAAAAATATAATTACACAATATCTTTGAGAGATATCTCACTTGGTCAACCCGGAGACCCATTCACCTACTTTTTTACAATCTAAGTTCAGAAAGTGATTTTTTTCTACCCCCGTATTATAATATGCGAATTGAATATCTGCTACCGATCAATTAATATTGTCCATTTTAACACGGATTTTTATTCCGAAATAGATTTTGACCAATAAAAACACGTACTTTTCATTATGAAACGAATTTTCGGCCTATAGAAATACGTATTTGGGTATAACCAAGTGGTATGTTTCTACATACTTGTTTGACATTTAATTACCATCGACATTTATTCACAACGCGTCAAAAGTACCTATTAGTATGTCGAGCAGTGGAGAATTATCTTGTACACCACCAGAAATTCTTGTTTTTATTCTATTATTCATTGGTCGTAGAAAAAATGTATGCAACGATCATGTAATGACTATTAATACGCTCGCACACGGTTTACGACACTCGCCTTCGGTTCTTGTCTTAACTTACCTTGTGCCCATGTATTGATAGCTATAATTACATGATCGTTGCATAATATACTATTTCTGGTGTGCCTGGCAATTGAAGTCATCCACTTCAACTTTATGGCTCTATAAATTCGTCTTAAAACAAGAACTTCACGGGCTCCTCCCAATATTTTCTTTGAGCTTCACGGAGAGAAAACTGCACCACTTTAATATCTTGCACCACCTTTTGTCAAAATCCAAACTGCAGTGTTATCGCACTCCTGATTTACCCCTAGCTAAGTATCAATCTTAGCCGAAAGCAGTTATATGCCTAGGATTCTGCGTACGAGACATTAACTTGTATCACTTATTTTATTCACGACTACTTCAACTTATCAAATGCAGGTATCTTATAAAACCACCTTCAGGAACTTTGTTCTGAATTAAAAAGCTCCAATATCTGTATATTAGCCTTATTGTCATTTCAAAATGAAAAACGTTCATCTGCAAGTATCTTGAGAAAAACAAAAAAATTGTAACTTGAGATCTGATTTATTAGTGTGCTGACTGTGTAACGATATATCTGTTACATTTCCTATTGATATGCTCAGAGATACAAAATAATTAAGAGCAGCTCAAGTTATCTTATTAACTCCAATCTAAGAATCACTATTGCAAATCTTAGCGCCATCTAAAGGCGAATAGTCATTAGAGTTGAGGACAGATGAGCGAACGCGAAGCATTTGACAGGACGATCTGGTATTAAAGAATGCAACGAGCGATCTTCGTCCCCTAGCGATCCATCTTCGATCGAGAGATCGTGTGTTCTGAAGCTTGTCAGGCATTGAGTAAATAAATAGAATTGGTTCATGTTTAAATAACTAATGAATTAGAGCATGTCCCTTTCTTCTGCGGAAGTGATTTCAAAGCAGTGAATAATAGTGTGATATCGAGGTATGTAGCAATATTTCTGACCATTTTAAATATATGTCATGCTGAAATCTTTTCTAATGAGAACGTGGAATATTTCCTCATGAAGTTCCGTTATCTTGATTCATCAATAGTCCTTGCTCAGAAAACTGCGATTAAACTTATTTGGGTCAAGCAGATAATTGATTCCAGTGCAGTACTATATTTATTTTTCAAATGAGTTCAGGTGGAATTATAAATATCACATGTAATATTATCGAATTTAATCAAGATATATGTGCTCAGTCTCATCTGTTTTAATTGGTTTGTCTCACAAAGGTTCATTGGGGTTAAAAGAGGGTGTATCAAATATCATGGGGATATATTTTGGTATAGTTTCTGATTTGGTGATCATTATCACAGAGCTGTGATTTTTGCTTCTGACCTAGGTGAAGCGAATATATATATATATATATATATATATATATATATATATAATCGCTTTTTTACACGATAAAACTTCATTTCTAACTTTTACGCAACTCTAGGCACATGAAACATGCTGTACATAGCTTGCTTTCATTTGGGATGAAATGTGTCTACTGATTTTGACCAAGTGAAAAACTTTGTTATACGCACTTGCACGTTGAAAAATTTCATAATATTAGAAAAAGAAATTTGCGACTAAATGTTCGTATCGTAAACTTTTTCAAATTCAATAATTTTTCCAAATGGGGATTTCTCAGTTTAATTTCGGGACGGAGATAAAAGTTCATATCGTATAAAATATATTCATAGCTAAGGAGATTCTTCCGAACGAAATTGGGCATGATTTGTTTAGATTTGGATATGTTTATTTCCAATCCCATGTCTGGAGGTTTGTTTGAGTATTGGCGGCGTTCTCATGGAGCCGCCGCCGCCTTGTTCACGTGCAGGTGTTCTTCTCAATGGTCAGCGTTATTTTTTAACGGTCGACGCTGAGCAAATTCAGACAAAGAAGCTTTGTTTTTTTTCGGAGTCGATGCCGAAACATTTTTTTTGAAGAGTTTCAGTTTCAGTTTGGGTTGGATATTCACATCGTGTGGATGTCAACCGGTCGAGCGTTTCCAAAGCGTACCCTGTCGACAGTGCCTCACCGTTGAGGACTCTACGTTTGAAGATAAAAGGACCAATCTTATTTCTTCGCTTCGTTTTTCGGGTCTGACTTAAAAGGTGAAGAAGTGTCAGAAGAAGAGGATTAGTTTCCGCCTGACAACGGCGGAGGGCAATCTTAGGGGAAGAAAGAAGATTTCCACATCTTTACACGTTTAACGGAAATTTTCATCCTGGCCAATTTGGTATACGAGGGACATCAGAGAGTTCTTCAAAGATATTCTTCGCATTTTATCATCTAGGAATTTCCAGATCGGCGATTTTCTACAAGTCCTGAGAAGCTACTCCAGGGAAATAGCTGAAGCAAGAAGACATCTAGATCTTTCCTTCTTCGCTCTCTATCAGGCATCAAGTCAATAAAAGGGGCCCGCGAATCTAGAGATCAATTTGTCCCGGGGCAGGCTAGTTACTACGAGTCTATATTTATTGGGATTAAACATCCTTGCCTGTCAAGACATCATTAGGGATTCTTCGAGAATACCCCAACAAAGTGCACCCCTTTGGACCCAGAACAACAATTCGCGTTCCTACTTTCCACAAATCCTGCAATGAAAAAGTTACCTTCCTGCATCTTGTTTGGGATAACGAGTTAAAGTTGAATATTCCTAGTTATGCGCGATTCACTACGCTCGTTATCCACCCTAGTTTTTGAAAAACCGTGATCCTACCTCCAGTCCTCCCAGGCTGGTCTTGTTTTTTTTACAGTAGTTATAGGAATAACATTGCACATCGTTATTCCTCGCGAAACCCAAAATCCATGTCTGAAATTCAACACCTCTGTTAGGCGACGAAAAAAAAAACAATTTTTCCAATATAAATTTCACTGGCATTCGGTATTTGCGGCTATTAAGGAAGAATCCACGAAAGAAATTGACGAGTTTCAAACACGGCTTTCAATTATTCGAACTCCAGTAGGCACGACCAGCCAGAGTCGCTTGCCTACAGACAAACAGACATAATTCGCAGCGAATCTGTCTAATGAATTGTTATATTTTGCAAGCTTTCCAAAAGCCGGTTCCTTGGTAGATGAGCCCGTCTACAATTTAATTAGGTCCGAGGAGCGTTTCTACAGACATGAATCGCAAATTTGTTCGGCTCTTTTTGGTAACAATAATGGCTCAGAAAGCCATCCAACTCGAGTCACGACACCAAAATTAGATTCAGATAGAAATTTAAATACTCCCCGAAAATATGAAAGTATGTTTTCTGGAAATGAATTGTATTTAAACGAAATGGGATCGCGAGAGGCGAGTCTACAGAGAGTGGAAATTCGGGAAAATCTCCCTTCGAGATTTCCCAAAAATTTGTCAGAAAAACCCTCTTTGGGATTTTTCAATGATTTAGAAACTGAAAATCCCACTTCGAGATTCTTCCATAATTTGAAGAAAAAAGTTATTTCGGAACTAGACTCTGTTGGCGAGCTGACCGACAGGGCTAGCAAATTGAAACAGGATCTGACAAAAAAAATTTGACTCCGCGAGATTTCGGAAATAGCCCGTCGGGTAGAAATTCTCAAAAAGACATTGTCGTTCACGAAAATAATAGGTTTCAGCCGGCATCTCGCACATCGGGCAAGATTACGGGGAGGCAAGATGAGTTTCCAATGAAACCTCCGCGAAACTCAAATTTTTCCAAATTGGGGCAAAATTTTTTTGTTGATCAAGAGGCCTACGTGGAGAAACGTAGGGGTGGTGGAAGGTTTTTCCCCGACTTCCGTTCCAAAAGAGAAGCGGAAGTAGGGGAGAGATGGGCCGAGACGAATAGGGGGGATAATGGGCCTGAAATGTTTGAAAATTTTTTTGGCATAATACATGATTCTTTAGAAATTATTAAAGATAAGAGTTTTAGGCCGGGTAGTTTCCGCAGTCGCGAGGAGTCTGTCGCCGGAAACCGAAATCCCTGGCGAAAAGCGGTTGAGGGCTCGGCGCCTATTATGGAAATTACCCCACGCGAAGGTTTTTCCCATAATAGGAATATCGACGCTCGGGAGACGGCACGAGAAGCGGCCGTCCGGGAATTTCCTCAAATTATGGGACCTCCCCGTGCAGAATGGGCCTCGGAGGGAAAAAATTGCGAGCGGGTTTTTGAAAAATTCAAGTATACGCAACCCCCCGGAAACTGTTATACGGAACAATATATATATATATATATATATATATATATACACGTATATATTTAATCCTTGGAATTTGGAATATTCTTTACCTCACAGAAAAACTTTATGAAGAAGTATTTGACGATTGGTCAAAGATTATTCTCAAACACTTTTTCTGAATATCATTGCAATTGAAGTCATTTTCGGATATAAAATTCTTCTAACACCATTGTGCTGAATTCTGATTTTCATTTTCTTTGTAAAACATAGTCTTGGCTGATCAAGAACAGAACAACCTCTTTTATTTTATATAGAGCAAAGATAAATTTTTGTCTATGTCAAAATTTAATATTGATTCTTCAATTTCAGTATTGAATATAAATGACAAATCTCAGCACAGGCTGATTTGTATGTTCAAATAATTTTAAGCAAAAATCTCTTAATCAGATTATACTCATACGTAACAACCATGTGTTGAAGAGTGTATTAGGAAATTCCAAACTCCACGATGTTGAATGTTTTAGCAAACACGAATTCTGACACCAACAATATTGTTTTTCATGTTGTATTGCTGAGAACAATCATTCCATGGATAAGAAGTTGATGCCTGTCTGTTCAACCTGATCGGTCGCCCAGCAGCCATTGGTACCCCCTGATTGCGAGCCACACAACTACGCTTAGTCTAGCTACGAGCTGCACTACTCAATCAGAGGTACATCGTCGTCGATAAAACCGTCAGGTTCAGCAACCCCAAGCAATATTCTTTGGAAACTCAAAACTCAGAACTTTTGTACGTATTTGTTATACAGCAGAAACTCTTGTACATATTTGTTAATAGACTAATATAAATTTCGTATTTGTTTTATTGTTGTAGTGATTTACAGAAGGAATCATTATTTGATTTGCAATTATTATTGGCTGGGAAGTTTGAATTTTTATCCTACTTGAACAAAAAATTCTGGCGTCCATTCAAATTTACAATTTCTTGAAACCTTTGCTTGAAACATAAATAAATTTGAAAACAGCAAGGCGGTCCAAAGAACTCCCCACCGCTCTTCACTGAATAGTCTGGGCATTCTATTACATAATTAACTTGTTACAACTGTTACCCCCGACAATATCCAAGAACGTAACCCGGGCACTGTGGGATCAAATGGTTCATCGATGTCTTGCTATAGGATATTGAAACTCCACAGCAGCGAAATAGATGCAAAATGTTAAATTCACTATATCGTTCAATCATTTACCAGGACGCTATGAATTATTATACTCCAAATACCTGCCAGAGTAAAAAATAAAACGAATGCCGGTGGCAATCCGTCCAAGTACGGTAGGATTGTCAATTAATATAAAATAAATGAAGTCACGGCGGTCAGTCTATCGTAGTGATAGGAATTATTAATCTATATTCTTGGTTAAACAAAAATACCCCACGACATGAATAAATCCGAAATAACAACTTAACGCATAACTTGATTTATCCTGAAAGTCACTGGACTTAATCGTTTTTTCAATGAAATATTTACAATGAACGAAATAAAATCAATCAGGCGTTTCGCCAACCTGATAAACTAAATTTTTTTTTTTTTATGTTCTGGTTCCCACGAAAAGGGATATCCTGTAATGTTCAGAGAACATCGTGGGAACCTAGGGAAAGAAGGTAGGAGTTGGTGTTCTTCTTAAATTTCTGAAGGTTGTATGCCTCGGGGAACACCTCCCTAGGCAATGAGTTCCAAAGCCTCGCTGTTCGTTGGATGAACGAGTCTTTGGAAAGTGATGTTCTGCAGGTCTCCAAAGTGACCACGAAGGGGTGTGATGACTGAACTTGACGGGTTAATCTCGAAGAGACTGCCAGGAACGATTGTTGATATTTCAGGAGAGCATCGCCCATGGAAATATCTATAAAATAGAGACAAATCGCCAACTTTTCTACGGTGTTCCAGACAAGTGAGCGAGTTTGTTAGCGAGGCATCACCGACGAGACGAATTGCCCTTTTTTGGACAGAATCCAATGGCCTCAGGATATGTTTAGGTGCCGCACTCCAAATATGGGAACAGTATTCCAGGACAGGTCGGATCTGTGCCTTATAGATCATAAGCAGCTGACTGGGGGTGAAATAGCTCTTGGCACGAAACAAAAAACCAAGTTTTTGGGATGCACTTTTGGCAATGGACCTCACGTGATTTTCCCAGGAAAGGTTATTGCTGATAGTAATACCAAGCATCGATATGGATGGCTTCAGTGGTATGGTTACTCCTGACAAAGTTATGTTGGGCACAGTGAGATCGGCTTTTCTAGAGAAAAGACATGCTTGTGTTTTGTTTGCATTGAATTCTACCAAGTTATTAGATCCCCATTCGAGAATTGTTGCTAAGTCCATATTTATATTATTAACATTTCTTCCTCGTTCATTTCTGGTTTCACGGGCTGAAATAGGGGCCCTGGAAGAGAAAGCGGTATGGAGGGTACTATCATCGGCAAAGCTGTGTACTGGACATGAAGTTGCTTTCAACAGGTCGTAGATGTGAAGTAGAAATAGTGTTGGTGCGAGAATAGATCCTTGCGGAACACCAGCATTTATGAGTAGAGTGTCAGATGAAACTCCATCGACCACTACATGGAGAGACCTGTTTGAGAGAAAACTAGCAAGCAGAGAACACAGCTGAGGGGGCAAGCCATAAGACGGAAGCTTGGCGAGGAGTCCCTGGTGCCAAACTCGATCGAACGCCTTGGAGATATCTAATGCCACAGCTGAAGTTTCTCCATACTTTTCAATAGATAGCTGCCATATATGTGAGACGTAAGCGAGCAGGTCACCAGTTGATCTCTGATGGCGGAAGCCATATTGCCTATCGTTGACAATTCCTGAGTCTTCCAGATATTGCATGAGCTCGATGTTGATGGCTTTTTCCATGACCTTTGAAATAATAGATAGCAGTGCGATAGGTCTGTAGTTGCTAGGTAGGGCCTTTTTGCCTTTTTTAGGGACTGGCTGTACTCTTGCAATTTTCCAATTGGACGGAAATACCCCCAAATTGTAAGAGTGGTTGAACAACTTGCAAAGAACAGGTGTTAGTTCGGGGGCACATTTCTCGAGAACAATCGGCGAGATTCCGTCAGATCCACAGGCTTTGTTGGTGTTGAGACCCAGCAAAATCTTTCTGATAGTACGTTGGCGAAAGGTGATCTCGGGCATGTGACTGTCAATAGGTGTAATCCAGAGTGGAATTTCCAGCAAATAGGTGCGCAAAGATATTGGCTTTTTCCTGGGCAGTCGTTGCTAGTGTTCCATCATCTTTGGTTAGAGGAGGAAATGAGCTGGAAGTTAAGTTTCTTCCCACAGCTTTGGCGAAAGACCAAAATGAACGGGATCCGTTAGGACATTCAGCAAGTTTTGATCTTATTTTGGCATTGTGGGCATCTTTTGAGCATTCTATTGTCTCTTTGCATATGCCTCTAGCCTCGACATATGCTGCTCTGGTCTCAGGGCCCGGATTTTTTAGCCATCGATGGTATGCTGCCTGTTTGGAAGCCACAGCTCTAGAGCAGTTTCTGTTAAACCAGGTCTTATCGGATGATGTTCTTCTTTCGGTATTCGGTATGTAAGTTTGCATCCCCAACATGATGATTTCAGAAATTGTCTCAGCACATCGTGTTGGATCTACTGAAGAGAAACAAACTCTCTTCCATGGAAACGCTGAGAAAAACATACGAAGACCTTCCCAGTCGGCCGAATTGTAATGCCACATGAGACGGGGTGGTATTGTGCAGCTCGATGGTAAATGGAAAGAGCATGTTGTGGAGATGAGGGTGTGATCAGAGTTTCCAAGTGGGGCACAAACTTCTATTCTATACGGGTCAGGATTGGTGGTGAGGAAAAGATCTAGTGTATTGGCAGACTGGTTGTTGACATCAGGGATGCGGGTTGGTAGCTCGACCAGTTGTTCTAGACCATGAGTGATGGCGAAGGCCTCGGCTTGACGACCTGCATCATCTGTTTTGTTAGAGAATTTGAGCCAGGCAGCGTTATGTACATTAAAGTCTCCCATGATTATGGTTTCAGCAGAATATCCGGTTTTTTCGTCTGTAGGTGATGGTGGACGTCATTGATGTTCTTGTTGAGTCCGCGGATGTTGCAAAAATTAATCTTCAATGTTGAGTCCCCTCGAGTACCTCTCGCCCGGAAATCCGAATGGAGAGGTATTTTGCTTCCGGAGTGTTTTACTCTAGGAGACTTCATCATTATTACTATTAGGATGCACCTGAAAATAATGGAGGAATTGGAGAAAAGGAAAGAGGGAGACTGGAAAGTATCGACCGAACACTGAAACATGGAATGATCCATTTCACAGCACACAAAGTCGATATGGTGGTATTTCACCGGGCGATGAGACCATCTTCCACCTACGGTTATCCTATTAGTCGCCTCTTACGACAGGCAGGATTTACCATGGGGCTATTCTAAAGCCGACCCCAAACAGCATTGATTGAGAAGTATCCTTATCTGTTCGGTTCATGTTACCCGAAAAAATTTGAAATTTCAAGTAAGTAGTTTTAAGTTAACATTATACCCAATTAGGATAGGAACCAATTACTGTTAACCCTCTGGGGTATTTGGGCATGAAGTGCCATATAAGATGTATGATTCTATCGAAATAAAGTGGGAAAAAAGCCTCTTTCAAGGCGTTAGTGGTTGTGTTGGTGATGAATATGGTTGGTACACTTGTTAAGCGTCCTTTTCAGAGGGTGTCGTGAAATGCCGCATTTGGACCATTTCAGCAAATGAATGTTGAATATTATTTTTCATAAAATATATTTTGTATAATTCGGTAAAAAGTTCGAATGAAATCTAGAGTGGAAACACTCGAAATATAGTATTGTAATCGCGAATTGCAGGGTTACGCCCCTTTTGACAATTCCGACCAATGGCGAGCCGCCATTCTAGACAACATCTTATTCAAGCGTGCGAAGTTACCAAAAGTCAGTTCGATAGGATCAGTTTGAGTTTTCGAAGATTTACACGCCACCCTTATGCAATTTTTCTGTAGATTTTTTTTTTCGAACGATTTCAAACTTCGTACAAAGACTAACATGACCCTTCTGAATCGATTGGCGTTCGCAGAATCGCTGTATCTATCACCGTTCTCCAAATGGCTATCAAACACAGTAGGGGGAAATATACACAACAGGGCAATATGGTTATGAAGGTGTTTTAATGACACAATCAACTCAACAGGTTATCAAATGTTTATACACAATGTTTCACTTACGGTTACCTCACTACTTAAACATAGCTTTTGCATTAATGCTTATGCTTTACGGAAAACTATTTTCTTTGACGGTCACGAGTCGCAGAACGATTTCAATCACTCGTTCTGGAGGAAAAAAAAAACTTATTCTCGGAATGGAAGCCTAAAGGGCTTGTTCTCGGACTGGCAGTATAGAGCCCGCTTCCGGAACGGAAGTCGGAAAGCGATCCTAATCAAATCTCGGCTTTTATATCCACCAGATTCAAAAGAAATATCGGACAAAAACTGTATAAAAAAAGACGCTCTTTTTGTCTGATTGACATAAGAACTGCTCTAAAAAGCAGCTTATCTTTTTGTCTCCTTATGTAAAAGCATACTACGTTTTTATTAATATCAATTAACCTTTTTCTACCATCATAGTAAAACCTGTCAGAAAAGTCTTTTAGTATTTTTGAACGGTGCAAAAAGGCATCAGAACTTTCTTTTGCTCGGTTTTGTGGTCGTTCCAGTATTTTTGTATATTTACACTAATTTCCTAAACGGGCATTATTCAGTTGCCAGAGCATAACTCATATCAAACCCCAAATAGGCAGGGACGTACCAGAGTTACTCCAAAATTTTGGTTAGCCGTCCTTAATAACGGATCTAGGAAAAAATGCTTCGTTATATCTGTAACGGAATTTGAAATCAGTCTCATCTCAAAATTATTTGCTTACTACAATTACTTATTGGTATACCCACATTTGAAATATTTAATTATCTTCTGGGGTTCGGCAGTCGATATGAATCGAGAATTCATCTTGAAAAAGAGAATGATCAGACTGATTTTTGGTCGCCCGATATTTTCAGTTAACAATATCATGACCATTTCCAATAGAATGTTTTTGGGAGCACCTTGTTTCGTGAAAAAATTATTTCTATTCATTTCCACTAAATAACAATATCCACAATTAAAAACACTAGGAAAGCCAATAACATACACATCACAAATTTCTAATCTAACAACTTTCGAGAAGGACTTTTGTATGTATGTAGCACAATTCACAACAAAATACCATACGGAATCAAAAGTATCGGTAACATCACTCAATTCAAACAATTCAAAAAAAAATTGAAAGAAAATGTGTTTTACTCAATTAAGAAATACCTTGAGTCAGGAATGTATTTCTATACAGTGAAGACCGAAAACTATGGACTTCACGTAGCCCCAAAAAAAATACTCAAGAGGTGTGAGGTATCGTGAGCGAGCTGGCCACTCTGTTGGACCTCGAAATTCAATCCACCTACATTTCATCTAAATAATTTCTCATCTCACTAAAATACTATGGTGGGGCTCCATCTTGCTGGAATGTTACATCCAAGTAAAACTCATGTGGGTTATGCACAACAGTCTAATTGATACTGGGACCATTTGTTTTTTTTTTGGGATATGGGACCTGTAATGTGGTCACCCAAAATACCAGTCCAAACATTAATCCTTTGGGAAAATTAATTATGCCCCACGCGAAATTCATGGTGATTCTCATTACTTCAATATCTACAATTCTGGGTATTTAAACTTAAATTTAGGAAAAAAGTGCTTCCATCGCTAAAATAAATAAATAGGATTTGCAACAATTCTATCGGTCATGGTCTCGCAAAATACAAGTCGCCGGTCCGGATCATCTTCAATCAATTGGTGCAAATTTTTTATTTTGTAATGATGGAATTTATTTGTTTCTGGAAACCTCTTTACTGATGTTTTACAAATTAAATATGTCTCAGCTACTTGTTTATTTGATTGTTGCGGGCTATTTACCATTTCTGCTTGTACTTGAATTTTAACATCTTCCGTAATTATTTTCGGGCTTCCAGATCTTGGAGCATTTTTTATTTCACCCCTCCTAAGAGAGTCGAGAAGAAAAAAAGTTAGTTAAGAAGAGAAAAAAGAGATATTATTCAACATACCGAAGATCATTTATACAGTATGGAAAAAGAGTGACTAAATGTGTATATATGTATAGGTGATAAGGACACATTTCCACACCATCTTGTTTGTTCTAGATGAAATAGAAAAAAATGTTTTTATCAGTTTTATTTTCAATTCGAACATTCATAAATAATGTGTAACATTTCTTCAGAATAATTCATAACAATAATTCCTGATGACTTCACTAAGCTGTCCAGAAACTCCGAAAAATTTTTTTTTTGCAAGCAAATCAGAACATAGTCTGTTTCCCCCAAAGTGAGTTTTCGCAAATGATATTTCCTTAAGATTTAAATTCACCACTTCACTAGAGTCTTGAAATGAATAACACAATACACAAAAAAAAACTGGAAAATAATACCAAATGGAAATATTCCGAGAAAAACTGCAAACACAAGTGTATATCCTCGGAGAAAATAGACAAACAATGTACGTATGTCTGGTTTGAATTTTCACCACTCTGGCGCTGACATCTGATTTTGAATTCCCAATTAAGAAAGCAAAAGTGAAGCCAAAACTAATGAAGCATGACGATCGCTCGGGCTCTTTCTAATCGGAAACGTTGAATTGATGCGCATGCGCGAAAATGTAGGTGTGACATGTTGGTTGATGTTTGGTTGCCCTAACAACGTGCTGCCAATATGACGAGGGAAGACATATATAACCCGACTTCACTTTCATTGCGTTGCTCTTCTGGCCAGTTATCAGTATTTTTTGTTGATAAAAGTATGGTCCTGACTGACGATTCACTGACTTATGATCAAATCAACCACAAGACCAAACCGCTGAACCTAAAGAGCTGAAATTTTGACAGCGTATTCCTATGAAGGCATAGATAACCACTAAAACTAAGGATTTTTTTGATATTCGATCCCTACGGGTGTGAAAAGGGGTTGAAAAGGGGATGAGAAGGGGGGTGGAAGTGAAAGTACCGTAAGTTTTGAAGATGAAGTCATGGACTTTTTTTTCGATTAAAGGAACACTTATTCCAAAGTTTTTAAAATTCAACCCGAAAACGGTTGAAATGGGGGTTGAAAGTTTGTATAGGAGTAACGTTAGTTTTTGAGTTGGGGTGATGAAAATTGGTAATTGAGGTCTTTGTTACAAATGAAGAAATATGTGTTTCTGATTTTTGGGAATTCAACCCTTGAAGGGGTGAATTGAGGGGTGAAATCCTGTTCTATTAAATTTTGTCAACAATTTCTGCAGATACGGTCGTTTCGGAAAACGCTCATTGAAATTGCGAATAGCAGCGTAATTTTGATTAGCTTCACCAAATATGATGAGGGCTTCAACTTTGTCTTCTACTGAAAGAGCAATATTAATCAACGAGATAAATTATTTAAAAAAAAGTAATCAAAAGATCTCTTGTTGTCTGGATACAATATCCGCGCCTAGCGCACAGCTTACTTGATTGAACTCCCTTTTTTCACTGGCAGCACGACTTCGTGGTCTCAGGTATAAAATAAACATGAACCATAGGCGTTACATTTCTTATCAAAATGTAAGACGGAAATTCAATGATACTTATTACGAACTTTTATACTGTAAACACGGATTTACTTAAGAGCAAGTTATGAGAATATGGTTAAATACCTACAAAATGGATATAATAATACTAATACCTATTCCCCTCACCACTTGATATTATGAAGGAATTGAAGTAAATATTTGAGTACAATTACTATAGTAAATAGTAAGGTCGGAATAAAATATTTAGATGGAAATTTCCGAAATACACTTCAGCTGTACATTCGTTTCTAAGAATCGTACATTATTACGAAATGAGGTTTCTTAGTTAATACCTCATAATTGAAATTTGCTTACTCACTACCAATACAATTCGAAATTTGTTATTATGAAGGATAATGAATGCAAAGTGGATGTACTTGCCCCATTATAGGATCATTAGTTGGTATTAAAAGCAAATGAATGAAGGAATTCGGTGTTTCCCCCGTCGGCTAGTTTCTACAAAATACAATAGAATACTGTTTTGCTGTGGAGGGGAGTCCGTGACGAGCTACTGCTTATTCTTAATACGTTTGTGATCTTTTGAGTAGTGTTTATGAAAATGGCATCGGGTGCAAACTTTACACAAGTTAAACCCAATACATTTGTTGCATACTCTGTAAGAGAAAAACCTATGGTGCTTAATGTGCATGATACACTTGTTCATCAACAACCCACGAATTCCGTTCGCCAAATAGTGTCTACTTGTTCTAATACGAGAGTGGGTGAAAAAACAATTCACAGGTTTTTGAACGAGAGGAAAAGTGGGGACATCAGTGCACCAAAACAAAATTCAGGAAGGAAGTCACTAGGGATCGATGAGTTCGATAGGACCGCCATCCGAAGGAAAGTTCACTCTTTTTATATAAATGAAGAGATTCCAACAATAGACAAAGTTCTACAGTCAATTTAGGAAGACGACGATTGACCACAAGTAGGCAGAACCAAATTATGGAAACTTTTACGCGAGATAGGCTTTTCCTGGGAAAAGCAGAATAGAAAGTCCCTCCTTATAGATAAAGACGAAATTGTTCGTTGGAGAAGAAATTATATAAGGACGATCAGGACGTATCGATCTGAAGGAAGGACAATTTATTATTTGGACGAAACATGGCTCCATGTAGGACATACTGTGCAGAAAACATGGGTCGACATTAACATAAAAACTTCCCGCCAAGCAAGCATGGAAGGATATTCCATTGGGTTACCTGCACCGATCGGAAAAGGGGGTGGATTAATTATCACCCTTATTGGCAATGGGCATGGTTTTGTCGATGGTGATTTGCTGCAATTCGTCTCGAAATCAACAAAAGATTACCACGAGGAGATGAATGCGGATTTGTTTGAGGACTACTTTTCACAAATGATAGAGCTGTTGCCTGCGAATGCCGTTATTGTCATGGACAATGCTAGCTACCATTCCAGGCTTAAGGAAGCGGTGCCAACATAAAAATGGAAAAAATAATATATTTGATTGGTTACAGCAGAAAGATCTCCCACATGATAAAAACATGGCAAAAAAAAAGAATTACTGTCCATTGCGAGGCAATACAAAGCAAACTATAAACAGAACGTAATTGACAAAATGGCTAGAGAAGAAGAGGTGGTTGTACTACGATTACCTCCGTACCATTGTGAGCTCAATCCTATCGAGCTCATATGGGCTCAAGGGAAAGAAGACGTTGCTAGGAACAACAATACTTTTTAATTGGATGATGTACGTCAGCTTCTTCTAGCATCGTTCTCCATAGTGACAAGCGACAATTGGAAAAATGAGGTGAATCATGTTTCAACAGAAGAACAGAAGATGTGGGATCTTGATGATTTAATTGATCAAACTGTGGAATCTCTAGTAATTTCAATAGAAATAGGAAGATTCATCTGTTCGGATACCGATGATGACTGTGGAATGGACATTTAGGTAAGTAACTACATACATTCATTACCATCACTATTTGCAACTAAAACATTTCAGGTGAGCTGCCGAAGTCGCACACAGGACGCAGTTATGATAGTTTGACAAGTGTAACTCTGATACATCCAATAATCGATGAATTGTCAATTATTACTCTAAATTCAATATTGTTATAAACATATATTGTTTCTTGGAAAGTTTTATATATAAAGAAATATTGAAACATGGTTTACAGTACTTTTACCATCGATGCTTTGTAATAATTTCATCATTCTATTGTTATTAGAGATAAAACAGAGTGGACTAGAAAAGTAAACTCGAAAACACAGGAAGTCCTATCAAAACGTGTTTGTTACCATGAAATTTATTTGAGCCGACGGTAAACAACTTGTCGCAGATTTGCATTTATAATGAGAGTGTTTAGCTGCCAGTGAAAAAAGGACAGTTTTGATCAACATGTTTCTTGGAATCAGTTGAACTTAGATATAGGGTAAGCTACATGGAATCTGTTTCGAGTTTTACGTAGAATCCAAAAATCCAGTTATATACAGGGTGTCACATTTAAAAAATCAAGTCGCTGCACTATATGACGTACATTAAGTATACATTTTGTACTACAATACTCTGGCTGTGACTTTTCATATCCTCTGAAGGCATACGTGAACAAAGCATCGAATTGAATATACGAATCGAGATTCATGGGGTCTCAAGACTCATGCGCTACTCTGGATTTGAATTATTTCGAAGAAGTTTCGAGAGCAGACTGTCCTTGGTCATTTTCTATTCCTCTCAGGTGCGAACATCTGAAAAGACCACACTGTATTTATCTGAATATAGAAAATCGGAAGCTCTCAAGATCGTTCAATCAAACGTGCACTTTCAATGAGAGTCCCAATATCGGCTATCGCCTTTGACTCGCCAGAGACGAGAATAGCTGCTCATACATCAGGATGGGTACAAAATAACAACTGAACAACCAGCCAGTAAGCTCCGAACGATTCGCCAGTGTTTACTGAAAGTTCCCTCGACTTTATTTATAGCTGTCAAGATGGAATGCTGAAAAATCAACTTCAGGTGCGTAAGTATTATCAAGCGTGGGTTATGAATGGGCTACTGATGCGGAGTGTTTATAGTGAAAGAGGGAATTGTATACGGCGTTGTTGTCGCGGAATGTCAACAGGAATTTGTCACGAACTTTCAACATGGCTCCTGAGGAGACATATGTCATTGAACATATAGTATCAGATGTGATGGACTATAATGAATTCATGAAGAACAGCTATTCACCTTGCAATTCTTTCTTTCTTGAAACTTATGATGAATCTGATTTGTTTAATTTGTTGCAACTCAAGCTAAAAAATGAATGCTCATCAGGATCCGATGATGTTCCAATGTATTCCGTTAAGAAAAGTTTATCTGTGATCCTAGCGACTGACATTTTTAGTCAATCTATCTTTAACTACGGGAGTCTTCCCGGACTTAATGAACAATGGCAAAATAACTATTGCCCCATAACGGTAACCTGCAGTTTTTCGAAAGTGTTCGAATATAGTTACTTATATCGACTTTTATCTTTTATTGACAACGAAAAAATAATATCAAATAACCAACATGGTTTTATTGACAAAAAATCGACGGCTGCAATACTACATTCGTACTACCACAAAATAATTGTTTCCCATGAGGCTGGCGAGTGCCCTGTTGGGATCTTTTGTGATCTAAGTCATTTGACTGTGTAAACCATGGCATATAAGAGACTCTCCTTTTGAATGGATACAAATATATTTTTGTAATAGGGAGCAATACGTCTCAATACAGAATGGAGTATCCGAACATATGGAAAATGATATGAGAGTCCCCCAAGGATCGGTATTGGACCCAATCCTTTCCATCATCTACATATACAGGGTGATTCAAAAGTACTTTGACAAACTCCAGGAGGTGATTCCTCACAATGTTCTTATATGAATTGTTCAAATAAATATATGTCCGGAAACGCTTCGTTTCTAAGATACAGAGTCTTAAAGTTTTATTTTTATTATCGTTTTTTTTTATAACTTTCGAAATACTGACCTTAAATAAACAAAAATTGATATTGAGAGGTTTTTTGAGGTGTCGAATTCGAACCCGATGTTATTATTGCTCTTACTCGTAGGGGGCGTCACCTATACGTCTTTTTTTTAAGATTCATAACTTTTTTGAGCGTACTTCTAGCACATTTTTCAGAAAAAAAATTAATTTCTCTTTCATGTCTACGTAAAAAAGCTACCCTTGTTGCAAGTCGCTATAAGTAACCGTTTTCTTGATATTTGAATTTGAAAATTTCATGTCGATTATTTGATAATCGATGCATGTTGAAGTTATTACCATTATTTTGCATTTTTCACAAGAATGCTTAGGAAATGAATTTGACGTTTAAGTAAGTAGTTTTGGTTTTTTGTAGGGGGCACCAACTATTCTATTTATTTTCACTCGTTTGAAATTTTTGTATCAAGGGTGTAAAATCTGTATTGGTTTTGATAAAATTTGCAAGAAATATCAACATTTTAATTCAAGAAATTTTGAATATGTGGAATAAAATAAAATAGAGGAAACGAAATTGTATCCAAATAAATTGTTCAGCGAAGATACAGGCGTTCAGTCTTCTAGTCATTGAATCTCGTACCCGCTCAAAAATTATTGGTGTGTTTCTTATCGTTTCACAGGCGTCTACTATTCGGTTTCTTAGATCTTCCTCGTTCGCTACTGGAGTTTTATAAACAAGTGACTTCAAATATCCCCAAAAATAAAAATCTAGCGAGTTTAGATCTGGGGACCTTGGTGCCCACGCCTGGTTAGGTTCTTCTACACCCCTACCGATCCATCGATTTGGGTATACAGTGTTAAGGAATTCCCTGGCTACAACGCTAAAATGGGCCGGAGCCCCATCATGCATAAACCACATGCGGATACAAATTTCTAATGGTACACTCTGAAGTAGTCCCGGCAATTCATTTTCTAAAAAGTCTCTGTAAGTTGCGTCATTCAGTCGAAACAGAAAAAAGAAAAGACTTATCAAGTAATTATCAATTATTGCCGCCAATACATTTACAGAAAATTGATACTGATAATGTCTTTCACTAAGTGCGTGCGGATTTTCCAGAGCCCAAACATGGTTGTTATGGAAGTTTGTGATAGCATTTCGAGAGGAGTTTGCCTCGTCCGTGGAGAGTACATATCCTAAAAATTGAGGATTTCCAGCCAATTTTCTCAAAAACCACTGACACATAGTAATGCGCTGGGGAAAGTGTCATGGCAGAAGAGCTTGTACCCTTCGAATATGGTATGGATAAAATTGTTGATTATGGATAATTCTCCAAACTGTGGACTTAGTAGAATTGAGAGCTTCAGCAATTATTCTTGTACTTGTTTCTGGATTCTCCCCGAGAGCGTTCAAAACAGCTTCTTCCAATTCTGGGGTTCGCACTGCTCGTGGTCTTCCAATAATATCAGCTGCCCTCTCAAAGCTACCCGTTTCTGCCAAACGACGGTGGAGACTGGTGAATGTTGGAGCTGAAGGCAGTTCTCGATTAGGAAATCGCTCCTGGTAAATACGTCTTGTTTCGCGCGCATTGCCATCCGCAAGGCCATAAACGAAATGCATTATTGTTTAAATAATCAATTCTTTCAAAATTAGTGTTTTAAAACTTACAGAAACTTCAACAAAACAACAAAACGTCACATAATATGTAATTACCAAAACTACTTACTTAAACGTCAAATTCATTTCCTAACTTTTCTTGTGAAAAATGCAAAATAATGGTAATAACTTGAACACGCATCGATTATCAAATAATCGACTCGAAATTTTCAAGTCCTAATATCTAGAAAACAGTTACTTATAGCGACTCGTAACAGGGGTAGCTTTTTTACGTAGATATGATGGAGGAATTGATTTTTTCACTGAAAAATGTGCTAGAAGTACGCTCAAAAAAGTTCTGAATCTTCAAAAAAGAAAAAGACATGTTGGTGGCGCCCCCTACGAGTAAGAGCAATAATAACATCAGGTTCGAATTCGACACCTCAAAAATCCTCTCGATACCAATTTTTGTTCAATTAAGGTCAGTATTTCGAAAGTTATTTAAAAAAAAAACGAAAATAAAAATAAAACTTCAACACCCTGTATCTTGGAAACGAAGCGTTTCCGGACATATATTCATATTAGGATATTGTGAGGAATCAGCTCCTGAAGTTGGTCAAAGTACTTTTGAATCGCCCTGTATGCTATTGATAAGCTCCAAATGCCAGCCACTTTCACAATTTATGCATCATATCTGATCTCTTATAAAACTCGTTAAGAGGAAAATGTGGAACCACTTTGAATGAAATAATTAACTGGTTTTCAGCAAACCTTCTCTTTCTCAAAATCGAGAAAACACATTGCCTGAGATTTTACAACCCTCAGGAAATCTGGGAAAAAAATTCAGTTGGATCTCCTGAAGTTTCTACAGTTGCTACCAGGGCTAAATTCTTAGGACAATTGGAAAACGCAATGACAAGACCTCGTTACCTATCAATTCAGAAAGATGAGAGGAATTTTAAACCTGATCAATTGTTACAGCTCTATTATTCACGAGTTGTAAGTAGGCTTCGGTATGGTATAACCTTTTGGGGATCATCAACTTTAGCACCGAATTTTTTTCGCGCAAAAGCGTATTATTCACTCAATGTTGGGACTAACCAATCGGACCCCATGTAGAAATGTATTTAAAGATCTCAAAATTTTAACCTTGCAATCAATCTTCATTTCAAAACTATGTCTCTATTTGTTTAAAAACAAGAATGCATTTTTTCGAAAAGACACCAAGCATGGTTACAATACCCGTACTAAAGATTTCATTGTACCTTGCTCGAGAATACGGGTAACTCAAAATGCTCCCAATTCCATGGCACCAAATATATATAATTTACTCCCTGATAACATCAAAGAAAATAGTTCAATATATATTTCTGATCAAGAATAGTTTCTATTCAATAGAAGAGTTTTCAAATCGTCATTTCTGAAGAAATTCGATATAGATATTATTATTATTATTATTATTTATATAATTTTATCTTCTTTTTGTTGCATGTGCATTGTGCTCTCTGTTGTCTTCAACCAAAGATATTTCACTGCTACAAGTTCTGACCTTTTCCATTCAGTTTGTACTGTCTTAAGGAAATGAACAATATTATTATTATTGAAAAGGGAAATATTCTCAATTGAATATTGATAGAAAGATTTTTCTGTGAATTGAAAAATCCACGATTAAAATGAAGTTATTTTTTGTGAATGTCTAACAGAAAACAACTACTTCCCTGGCTAAAGCCACGCTGGATATTAAACTACATCTGATAGATATTCTGAAAAGGCCCTAACTCAAAAGAAAAAATCTGAGATTGAAAATTTGCATTTTCATTCAGATAGTTATTTGATTTTCTATTTCTATTTTCAACAAATCAATTATTATTATTGTTATATGTTGTGAGATGCTGAACATTCACATGCATTTGGTGTTCAATCTGTCAGTATGATATTTTCCTGAACAGTAAACTTTTTGACAATATCAAATATTATTGAATCATATTTCCGGGGCTGTTAGTCCTTAATAAAACTGAAAATGAAATGAGGGATTCAGGGATGATTTTGGATTATAATTAATAAATTGGGAGTCAGACAGAGTTGTTAAAGTAGGTTCTTCAATTTATAGAATTCATTCTGGAACTTCTCAAGAATTCAATGATTCTGAACCAATAATCGTACAATTCTGTGGTCGTCAATTGGAATCCTATCAGAAATATAGATTGTTTGGAAAAAGACGAAGGAAGGCTCATCAAAATTCTGATATAGAAAATAAATCTCGGATTTTTCCTTATCGAATTTCCTGACTTTTATCTTTGAAATGTTCAGTCACAAAATCGATTGTGGACAATTCATACCTGTCTTCTCCGATCCCAGAAAAATGTACAACTTTTCAGTGCATTTTGATAATACAAAAGCGTTCAGTATATTCAAACTGTAATTAACAATCAAACATAACAGTACGAGAATATGTTCACCATTCTAGTTTTCGATTTCTCTATTCATTGTTGTTTTGCTCAATTTGTCCTTCCATTTGTATGCGACCCACGTTGCATCGCTACAAGCGAAACACTGGTCGAAACTCGAAACAAACGAACACACTACACACGACGAACACGCATCTATTTCTCAACGCATTCCTGGTTAAAGTCACACCATTCACAATTGCAGAAGCATGAAAAACAAGTTTCCCGTCTTGAGGCGGAATCTTTTGAGCAGCAGAGGCGGATATTTAAATATTTTAAAAATACGTTAAAATAAAATAATATGTTATAAATGAGGAAGTATGTATCAATAGGCAATCGGATCACCATAATTCAATTTTACCATAGTCGACAAAAAGCGATATTTTCCATCAAAACACCACACAACTATAGAATATTTTAAAACCTATTTCGATCCCAGACCAGAGACGCTACTGTCTTTCATTTACTCAGGCTTCCTGAAACTGGTGATTTATTAGTCTCAACGTATAGACACACCTACAAGCATTATCATTGGCTTGCGGTCACTCAAACAGCTATCACTCAAACCCACGTTGACTAGCGGCTCTTTTGATCTTTTTTTTATCTACCTTTCGCCGACGGAGGATGTTTACGAGTAGTATAGTTCATCCACTGCAGAATCAATAGACAATCATAATTTCATTTTACCATGGTCGAAAAAAAGCCATATTTTCCATCAAAACACAACACAGCTATAGAATATTTTGAAACCTATCGACAGGGCCTTTCGAAACCAATAATAACACTACGGGTGAGGAATCTGTCAATCGACAGGAATACGGAATTTGAATAAAAACTTTTTAACAAAAAATTAAACCGACGAAAAAATCAACTGAAAAGCAAAAAATAAAATAAACCTCAGTCTAAATGATAATTGAGCTCCTAAACTAATGTAAGTAACTGATTTTGAGTCGGCGCCAAACAAACAATTATCGAAGATCATTATCTATGAAAGAAGACATCAAAACGCAGTCGTGCATCTCGCTGCCATCATTTTACGCTTCACCTAATTCAATTGCTAGTTTGTTTGGCGCCGACTCAAAATCAGTTACTTACATGTTGAGACTCAATTATCATTGACTAAGAAGGTTTATTTTATTTTTACTTTCATGATTTTCGGTTAATAGTTGAAAAGTTTTATTTATTTTCAGTTCCGTATTTCGTCGGTTTAACTTTTTGTTAAAAAGTTTTTGATTTTCAATTTTTGTGGCTAAAATCTACCAATTACTACCTACTTGTTTTTTGATTACTTCCAAAATACTTACTTACCCACCTTACTTCAACTATTACCAGTTAAATAATATGATTATCTACTTTTACTATTTGTTGTTAGATAAATTATTTTCGTTGTTCTGGTTAGTTTATTCCATTACTTTGTATATCATTCCATCCTCTCATAAAATATACTGATTTTGACGGAACAAGAATAATGTCAGTAGCGATCTGTCATTGTCAACTACGTATGTGTGTGCCAATGTTCACTAGTGAAAAATCAATTATCCCCTATTTTTCTACCCGTAAGGGTGGCTAATTCCTTCCGAAATCCAAATATAAGGTATACCCTATCTATTAAAAAAAGAATCATCCAAATCGAAGAACCCAGTACAAAGTTATGCCTGATAGAATCGGTTAACGGACCAGAATTCAGAGGGTGAGTGATCAATATCCTTCACTTCGCTACCCTTAGGGGTGGATTTCATCTTTTAAATCCAAATGGGACCAAATTCGAAGTACACCCTATCCACTGAAAAAAGAATTACCGGAATCGGACGCCTCAGTAAAAAGTTATGCGTGATCATACATAAAAAAACATAAAATATACGGGTCGAATAGAGAACCTCCTCCTTTTTGGTTTCGTCGGTCAAAAAAAGGATTTGGATGTTCAAGTTCAGCGAATAATTTTAAATATTCATGAACGCTTGAAGAAGGAAAACTGTCACACTTCACAGAATGAAATTGTGAAAAGAATATGCGAGTTAACGAAACTAACTCGTTCAACAGTTCTTCGGGTTATTAAAACAGGGGATGTCATTGACCATTCAATGAAACGAAAACAAAGGAATACAAAATTCGCAAACATTGATGGAGCTACAAAAGATGTGATTTGGCGAACAATTTATGGTTTATACCAAAAAAATGGAGTACCAACCTTGGAAATGATTCGGTATGAATTACTCGACTATCCCGATTACAATTACAAATGTTTAGAAACTCTACGAGGTGTTTTATTGTCTTGTGATTTCAAACATAAAAAATTGAACAATCGGATGGTCATAATGGAATCAACACGCATTGTTCAACTCCGACAAGAATATTTGAGGCGAATGAAAAGCTACCGAGAATCCAGCAGACACATAATCTACCTCGACGAAACTTGGTTTGACACCCATGATGTTGTCAAATATAGCTGGGTAGACGAAACAAAGTATTGTACTATGAACACACCTTCTTCAAGGGGAAAACGTGCTGGGAATGAAAGTGGTTTCGTACCGAAAGCTTTGCTTCTGTCGGCCAAAAATATAAAAAATTCATCTGCTGATTACCACGAAGATATGACTGCGGATTTATTCGAAACCTGGTTCAGTGAGCAGCTTCTACCAAATATTCCTCCAAACTCTGTTATTGTTATGGATAACGCTTCGTATCATCCTCGGTTATTGAATAAAATACCAAACACAAACACAAAAAAGCAGATATTGTTGATTTCATGCGAAATCATGACATGGAAATACCCGAAAAGATTCCAACGAAAAAGGTATTACTGGCGGCTATAAAACAATGTAATTTCAAAAAAGAGTATATTATTGATTCGATGTGTGAATCACGTGGTCATATTCTCTTACGTTTGCCTCCATACTATTGTGTGTTCAATCCCACTGAAAAGGTTTGGGCCACAATGAAAGAAAGCTTGTGGAAATGTAATCAGTCACCGACCTTGAATGCTGTGGTGCTTGACAATATAAGGCGAGTGGTGAATGAAGTAGGTAATAGTGAGGTGTGGAAGAACTGTGTGGCCCACGTTATAAAAGAAGAGAACAAATATTATGTGCAAAGTTCCATAAATCCGATCGTTATTCAACCTGATGATGATTCCACCTCATCCGAATGTAGCGAAGAAGAATTTTGATCTTTCTATTCCAATTTTGTTGACATCTATTTTTTTAAGTATATTTTTGACAAGTATTCGGAGAGATTATTTGTGTTTTGATGTATTTTAGAGTTTTTTGACTCGGCAATCAACTACCTTATATTTTGAAGTTTTTCATAATTACTCAGGGGGGAAAAATTCAGTTGAGATAACATGTCTACTTTTACATGGGGTGATCAATTGCTATGATTGTAAGAATAAGTAACTGAAAAAATACCACTGAAAAATAATATACCGACGCCTATGTCAAGGCGGCGACAAGAAAGAGAATTCCTTCTTGAAACTTTTTATGTCGCTCCGATTGGGATTAGAAATACTATAGGTACACTTTATTTTTCGTTCCGTTTCTTCGCATATACGCTCGTGTTAGCGAAGTGAGTTTTTGATTTGCTCCCTATAGAAACAGCTTCTGCAATTGAAAATGGTTAAACTATAACAATCAAACCTAACAGTACGAGAATATGTTCAACACTCTAGTTTTCGATTTCTCTATTAATTGTTGTTGTGCTCAATTTGTCCTTCCAGGTACACCATGAACTATTTTCACTTATAATAACACGAGAGCTTTTTTGACACTTCAATGAGAATTTCTTGGCATGGCAATTTAACGATAAAAACTGCCTCTGAAAAAATTACAAGTCCGTAGGACGAGTAATTTTTTCTGGCAGTTTTTTCAGTTGAATTGCTTAAAGACAAGGAAAGTGGAAAAAGCTTGAGTGTAATTCGGTACGACAATTCAATGAATACATATTTAATTTACATATTAGGTAATTGAGAAGTCACTAAATTAACAAACAAGGTGGAAATTATTTTATTTATTTTAAGGAAAAATACAGTTGTAAAAAACACAATTGTTAAATACAAATTGTTTTTCATAACCTCACTGTTTTTACAAGCTTTTATTTATTTTCACCTGTCCTGGTGTCTGTCTGTAATCAAATTTTGCAAGTTCTATTTGACCCACTTCTAGTTGCCCGATCAACGTGAAATTAGGCAGGTGTGCATAGTTTTCGTGACAATGCATTATGGAATTTTTGTTAGAGAAAAAACAGAATGGCGGCTCTAAGAGGACGAACGATATGTTTATGGTCCGATTCGACTCAAAATTTGTATGGGAGTGTTTTTGTGGTCGAAGATTATGAATTAATTGTCAAAGTTCATAAAATCAGAATGGCGGCTCCAAAATGGCGAACGATCTCTGTGATTATGGTTCGATTCCATTCGAAATTGGTATTTGGAGGTTTTCGGGGTTGGAGATTATGAATTTATTGTCTAAATTCAAGATGGCGGCCCCAAGATGGCGGACAAGTTTCGTAGTAATGGACCGCTTCTATTCAAAACTGGTATGTCGAGGTTTTTGGGGTCGGAGATTATGAATTTAGTCAAAGATTATTGATTAATTGTCAAAATTCATGAATTGAAGACGGCAGCTCCAGGATGGCGGACGAGGTAATCTTTAGATGGTCTCTTCATTGAAGAACTAGATAGCTCAGAACTTACAGGAAGGCCTCATAATAACCATGCTTTAACAAAAATGCATATATTGAGGCATACTTACTAAAAAGCTTGTCGCTTTTGTATTCGAACTGAGAACTTTGCGCGACAAGCTCTTGAATATGAATATACAGGGTGTAACATAAGTACTTTAAAAATTCAAGTGACGTATTCCTAAGAAAATAAGTCTTCATAAACTTGTGTCCGGAAATGATTCGTTTCGGAGATACAGGGAGTTGAAATTGAATTTTTTTGTTCGCTTTTTAAAAATAATTTTTGCAAAAAATAAGTTATTTGCACGAAATTTGGTACCCGGGGTTTTTCTGACGTGGGAAATCATAATTTCGTATTAATTGTCATGTAACATCTAGATGGCGCTGCGTACGCTGTCATTATTTATTTCAAATTGCCCTAACATTTTTGACAGTAAACTTTTGGTACTTTTCATGAAAAAACCTTTTCCACACCTTTCCCAAGTAAAAAAGGTACACTTCCTCAACAACGGTGGAGGTGATCGTTTTCGAGATATTCACAATTTTCTATATCGATGCATGTTACTTAGCTCCTAGGGAGCTAAGTGAAGTTGCTGAGAACATTACAAAAACCAAGTATGTGGTAGGTCTCGTCAAAATAAACTACTTTTCTCCTATGATATGTTTATCGAAAAATGATTTGTTTTCGAAATACAGATTGTTGAAATTTTTCAAAACATGGTTGGTTTTTGTCATAAGTTTTTTGCAATTTTAGTTATTTTCATCAAACTTTAAACACAGACTTCTTTCAACTGAGCATTATCGAACTGCTCAATCTATCCAAATTAAAAAAAAAGTCAGGTTTAATTATTCAATTAGGAAGTGCTACATTTCGGAGTTTGTAAAAAAACAATTCGGAGAAGTACTATGTTATTTATTAGGAATTAAACATATAAAAATTGAACGAAACCACTATTACAACAACTGTTCAAAGTGACAACCCCCAACAGTAATACAAGCTTCTGCTCTCCTCATCAAAGAATTTCGCACCCGTTGAAAAATGCCGGGAGTGTTTCTTATCGTTTCGCAGCAAGCTATGATGCGATCCCTTAACATTTCCTCGTTTTCAATGATGCTAGCAAAAGCTAGTGATTTTAGGTGTCCCCAGAAAAAAAAATCGACGGGATTGAGGTCCGGTGACCTCGGGGGCCAATGCTGAGTGCATCCTCTTCCTATCCATCGTTGGGGATATGCTACGTCTAAGAAATTTCTTGCTATCAGACTAAAATGAGCAGGGGCTCCATCGTGCATAAACCAAGAGTGATTTCGGAGACCAATGGGAACATCTTCCATGAGCTGGGGAAGCTCGTGTTCCAAAAAATTTTGGTTAGCATCTCCATTCAAACGTAGGGGAAAATGGGGGCCAATTAAATAATCCCCAATTATGCCTACCCATACATTGAAAGATAATCTGTCTTGGAAATGAGTTTGCGTTATCGCATGTGGGTTATCTTCCGCCCAGATGTGGTTGTCATGGAAGTTAATGATACTATTTCTTGAAAAATTAGCCTCATCTGTGAAGAGGATTTTCGATAAAATTTGGGGATGTTGTTTGACTTTTCTTTGAAACCATTGAGCCAATTCGATACGTGGTTGAAAATCGCGTAGCGTAAGTACCTGGACACGCTGAATGTGATAAGGATATAATTGATGTTCCTTTAAAATTCTGTAAACGGTCATGTGACTCACATTTAAAGTTTGACTAATTTTTCTTGTACTTGTCTCTGGATGTTCACTAATTTCTTCGAGAACCGCCTCCTCCAATTCCACAGTTCTTGTAGTCCATGGCCGTCCTACTGCAGAATTTCTTTCAAAGCTCCCAGATTCGGAAAGTCGCCGGAAAAGATTCGCAAATGTCGCTGCACAAGGAGTGACGCGTTGGGGATACCTTTCCTGATAGATGCGTCTGGCCTCGGTTGAATTTCCTTCAGCCAAGCCGTATGCAAAAACCGTATCAGCTATTTCAGCCTTCGTAAAGTCGGGCATGGTAACAAAAAATCACTTTATAAACTCCGAACTGTGAATTTGTCAATGAATAGTTAAAAATGTGACAGCGAACTTCTATTTTTATAAACGAACGTTCATAGCCTACTCGATTTAATGAACTTAATTTGCAAGCGGAGAGTGACAAAAGTTATCGGAATCAAATTTGGCTCTACTGATTAAGCAGTTTGATAATGCTCAGTTTAGAAGAAGTCTGTCCGGGTATACTGCGTATAAAGTTTGATGAAAATAACTAAAATTGCAAAAAACTTATGACAAAAACCAACCATGTTTTGAAAAATTTCAACAATCTGTATATCGAAAACAAATCATTTTTCGATAAATATTTCATAGGAAAAAAGTAGTTTATTTTGACGAGACCTACCACATACTTAGTTTTTGTAATGTTCTCAGCAACTTCACTTAGCGCCCTGGGAGCTAAGTAACATGCATCGATATATAAAATTGTAAATATCTCGAAAACGATCACTTCCAGCGTTGGTTGTTGAGGAAGTATACCTTTTTTACTTGGAAAAGGTGTGAGAATAAGGTTTTTTCATGAAAAGTACCAAAAGTTCACTGTCCAATATGTTAGGGCAATTTGAAATAAATAATGACAGCGTACGCAGCGCCCTCTAGATTTTACATGAAAATTAATACGAAATTATGATTTCCCACGTCAAAGAAACCCCGGGTACCAAATTTTGTGCAAATAACTTATTTTTTGCAAAAGTTATTTTTAAAAAGCGAAAAAAAAATTAAATTTTAACACCCTGTATCTCCGAAACGAAGCATTTCCGGACACAAGTTTATGAAGACTTTTTTTCTTAAAATTGTCTCAGGAATACTTTACTCGAATATTTCAACGTACTTATGTTACACCCTGTATAACTCACGGAATATCCTACGTCGCACATCAAAAACAAATATTTTTTACTATTTAGCGCATTTGAATAAAAGCTAGTCTTTAAAAAAAATTTTTAATAATTATTTTATTTTTGCTTATAACTGAGAGTACGGTTTTAATGACGAGGGATTGCTATGTCCTGTAATTTTCACTAATTTTTGTTCAGCAATACCTAGATAATTCGGATACGGTAGCAGCTCGTTTGGAAAGGTTTGTAAATTTTACTCGCTTGACATCAAGTCCAATATTTTTCGTCGAAGATTTAGTCCATTTATCCCAATAGGAGAATTCTTATACCATCCTTTCGAATTGGTTTTTTGCCAGTAAGGATTTGGCGTTAAAACAGATTTCTCACATGTGATATGGTTTCCACGTTTTTTCATAATTTGAACAATCTTACTGGACATATATTTTCTTCTTTGGTGTTAGCAAGCAGCCATTTACGGTCGGCCAATCTTTGATTTTCCCTTTGCGCTGTTTTAGAAAATACCGGATTATATTCATTGCTTCCGGTCTCTTGTCTACTGTTGTCCGTCTCTATTTTAAAATGTAATATCTCACAGTTTGCTGCTTCTCCACCTCTCCAGGCTAATTCATAGGCAGCAATTTGGTAACATTTTCTTTGCAGTCCTGTATGCTCTTCTTCATTCCAAGATAATGCCATTCCATTTTTTTTTATAAGAGCTTTATAATTCACCTTTTGAAGTTAAAACTTCTTATGGCGCGGTAGGCATATTTTAGGTGAGAGAAAATCGCTGGACTCGCGACACCGTAATGAGACGCAGCTATATTAGACTAGGAGGAATCGGCGCATGAGTACCGGAAACTATTCCACCTCAATTTTTTTATACGATCCTCTTTAAATTGCCCTGCTGATGATATAAATGCATGTTGCCATGGGGCAACACCGTGCCATATTGTCTAAACCGAAATTGTTTAAACAATTGCAAGGAATTGTTATTTTCCAACAGGACCATTTTTTTATATTCTTCATTGAAATACAAATAAAAAAGGTCCTATGAATTTTCACAATAAAGTTAATATTTTTGAAAATATGAATTTTTAAAAGTTCGAAAAATTTCAAATTTACGTACTTTTGACCCATGAAAAATATATAAAAAAAAGATTTAAATATAAAACATATTTTGTTTTTTATTCGGTATACAATAGTTAATAATATCCTTAATTGAGATTTGAAAAAATTCATTGTTTATACCTGTTTTTTAATTGTTTATTACGCGCGCTCACAAGTATGCGTCCCTTACCTTTAAGTATCGCCGACTCATACGCTGCATCGGCCTCTCTGTGTCCTGAATCATTATTTACCATTTATCTTGAAAACTATTGACTTTATCAAAATTGTTAGGGAGAGCAATGTTATTAATAATTGAATTAGCTACAATTTGTTTCCAATAAGTTGTTTCCAGAAATCAATTTTACCAAAGTTATTGCAGCTTGAAGCGGAACATGTAATTAAAACTAATTTTTTATCGGTTTATTATTTACTTATTTGTTACTAGAACAGAAAGAACTCATATTGTATTGAATAATGATTCATGACACAGAGAGGCCGATGCAGCGTATGAGTCAGAGAGAGACGGCGACACTTAAAGGTAAGGGACGCATACTTGTGAGCGCGCGTAATAAACAATTAAAAAACAGGTATAAACAATGTAATTTTCTCAAATCTCAATTAAGGATATTCCCTATTGTATAAAGAATAAAAAACAAAATATTTTTTATATTTTATTCTTTTTTTTAATATATTTTTCATGGGTCAAAAGTACCCAAATTTGAGATTTTTCGAACCTTTAAAAATTCATATCTCCAAAAATATTAACTTTATCGTGAAAAGTCATGAGATTTTTTTTATTTGTATTTCAATAAAGAATATAAATTTTTTTTGTCCGGTTGGAAAATAACAATTCCTTGAAATTGTTTAAACAATTTCGGTTTAAACAATATGGCACGGGGTTGCCCCATGGCAACATGCATTTATATCATCAGTAGGGCAATTTAAAGAGGATCGTATGAAAAAATTGAGGTGGAATAGTTTTTGGTACTCATGCGCCGATTCCTCCTAGTCTATATTGTGTGCTTATATGCTTGAAGTGAAGACTGCTTGTAGCGCGGTACGCATATTATCAGCTATAGTGTGTGCATATATGCATGAACATATAGCAGACCGCGAACGCGTCTAGATAAATAAATTGATTGTGTGAATAGAGAATTTGATTTTACTATGTCCAATCAACGCAATAATAGCACAACGAGATATAAAAGTACAATTGATGCGGTATTCACGAGATATTTAAATAACTTCGAATCAAAATTGTTTATTTCCTATTTTAGTTACCATGAACCTATAGTTTCTATTTTAGATTGTAATAATGTTAATGATAATGATGATGATACAAGAGTTGTCGAAATTGTTAACGATGATTCATAAAAGAATATTAAATGTATTTTAACGTTTCTAATAATTAATACAATACAATTCATAAATAAAATGCAATTCATAACCCAATAACCCTAGTACCCATCTAAAAAATGTCTAACGCGCCAAAATACGTTTTCACTTCTGTCGGCACTCCCGGAGTGCAACCCGGATTTTTTCTGGAATTGTTTGTAAACTATTGCGTTTCGTGTCACGGGCATTTCTTACTTCCTTAAATTGTATGTCAGTGAACGGATCAAAAACCCGTTTATAATCATCGATGTGCCTTTCTTGTAACATCTTTGCTGTAGTGTTCCAAGTCATCCCAACTGCACTTTCTTCATAGTCTTGACCATGATTCTTCTTCAAGTTGAATGCCCAAACACATAAAATAGAAGCTAACTCTTCATTGGACGTTTCTTTCACGATTTCGGTAAACCTGCAGCAGAGTGAAATAACACCGAATTTGACGAAATTTTCTCAGATGCTTAAGAACACATCAGGGTCTACTATCACTATTATATTCGAGTGTAACCCGGAGGCTCTTACTCTTTCAACATAAAACAAGTGGGCTACAGCCATTCACGAAATTTGAATTTTGATTGGACAAGGACTAAAGAAGAATCTCCAGTCATTGCCATGGTGGTGATTCTCAAAAATAGCCGAGAAATAATTTTTGATCTGAAAGTTTTGAAAAATATTAATTTCTAGAGAGGATGCAGCTTTCACTACCCTGTATGGATTAATAAATAGCCCATCACTCCAGAGAGCGCCTGGGACGTTTAAAACGCGAAGGGTCGTCAATATTGTAATCAGTTGCTTCCCTCACAAGAGGATTCTCGTGGGCTATTGCACAATCAAATACTCTCTGATTGCGTTCTCTAATGATACTTCTGATGGAAGGCAGAGTTAAGTCCTCAAGTATCCGTTCGTTCCGCACGTACCACGGAGCGTTCGTTATCATACGCAGAACTTTCATTTGCGCCCGTTCCAGGACGCAAATGCTCGTTCTGCAGGTCTGGCCCCAAGCGGCTGAGGCATACAAAATGACAGGTCTGAAAACCATTTTGTAGATCATAACTTTATTTTTCAGGGAAAGTTTACTTTTCCTGTTTACTAACGGATAGAGTGATGCGATTTTCTTATGTATTTTATTTTTTATCAATTTAACGTGTGGCCTCCAGGTGAGTCGGCGATCCAATGTAACCTGAGGTACTTGACCTGCTCCAACCAATTAATCTCCCTTCCAGAGACAGTCACTCCTCTCTCTGGGTTGTTTCTCTTGCGACCCATCGAAATAGCCTGCGTTTTGTCAGGATTCACCCTTATTTTCCACTCCAGATACCACTGCTGGAGATCGTCTAATGCATTCTGCAAATAGACGACACCCATCAGATGGTCGGCTGAAGAAGAAAGTAAGGCCGTATCATCAGCGTAAAGGGAAATCTTCACGTGTTCACTCCTGGGTATGTCTGACGTGTAAAGGGCGTAGAGCATAGGAGACAATATTGCCCCCTGAGGAACGCCGGCCTCAATTGCTCTCGAATCCGAGAGACAATTGTCGACCTTGACTTGGAATGTCCTACCCATGAGAAATGATTTTAGCCACTTCACCAGACCCAGAGGCAAGTGGAAGTCTATCAATTTTGAAAGCAAGCCTTCATGCCATACTCTATCGAACGCTTTACTGATGTCAAGAAGTATAACATGGGCGCTGTTGTTGGTATTTAATGAATTTATGGTATCTTCCACCAGCCTCAGAACCTGAAGCTCGGTGGAGTGAGCTCGGCGAAAGCCGAACTGCTCATTCGGTAGGACATTTCTGTCATCCACTTCATCGTCGAGCCTTTCCAGGACGATTTTCTCAGCCAACTTAGCTGAACTGCAAAGCAGACTGATTGGACGATAATTTTGTGGGGAAGGTCGGATTTTGTCCTTCCTTCGGAATCATCACCACGATGGCATGCTTCCACCTTCGAGGAAATCTTTTAAGGCGCATCGAATTGTTTATTATGTTCAACAATGACTGCAACTGGTTATCCGGAAAATACTTAATCATTCGATTAGTAATACCGTCATAACCAGGCGCTTTTCTAGGATTTAATCCTCTAATGTGCGCCTTAAGTTCATCCAGCGAAGCCGGACGAATGTCATCCCGATTTGGCTCTCTCAAGGTGCGACGAACCCTATCTTCTAACAAAAATTCCCGATCCAGATCATCGTCTGGATGCTCGTTCAGCCTAAATTGCCTTTCCATCGAATCTGCAAATGCTCGAGCTTTAGACTCAGAGTCATAGCACATTCCGCCCTCACCGTGAATAGGGGGAAGATCGGCTTTTTTAGTCTTCAAATTTTTACTAAGCTTCCATAATTGATTGTTGTTTTCTAGATTTTGAAGTATATTGCCAAATCTTTCATGCCTAAATTCCGTTATACTTTCTCTTACCTCCCTATTCAACTGATTAGCCCGGATTCTGTCCGCAGGAAACAAACTCCTTTGAAAGGCTCTTTTCGCCCTATTTCTTTCACGTATTAGATTTTTAAGCCTTTGCGGGAATTCATCATCGTATTTGGGAGCTTGTTCTCTGCGGGAGCAATCCATCAAGGCATTTTTAATGGTGAGTTCGTACCGCGCTACGGCCTCATCCAACTCAAGTGGAGAATTCATTCTCTCAGGAGCGCAATATGCAGTCTCCAGGAGTGAACTGAACATCTCCCAGTTTACTCTCGTACACAGACGATCTGTCTGGGGCGGTGGATCACCTCCAAGCGTCAAAATAACCGGGTTGTGATCAGAGCTCAACTCGGCGAGAACGTGCATGTCCCAGTTCCAGGGGATATTCCTGGCCAGGGCAATGTCAAGCACATCAGGTCTACCGTTACCGGCACCAAAAAACGTGGCTCACCTGGATCCAACACCTGGTATTCATACCTGTCACTGTGTTGCCACAGTCGCCTACCATTCGTGTTGGTAACACGGCTCCACTGCACGTGCTTAGCGTTCAGATCCCTGCAACAATAACGGGTTGATTCGTTTCCATTAGAAGCACATCGAGTGCTTCGGGGAGTATTCTATTGTTCGGAGGGTTATAGGCACTGATTAAACGAATAGGACCACTCTCGTGTTGAAAACAATACCTACTGATTCTATACCATGGGTATCATCATTGAAATGCCGAGCTGCACGTGCGAATGACAGCGTTTCACCAAAATGGCAACACCGCCACCCGGACGCCCAATTCGGTCATTTCTAAGCATTTTGTAGTTAGGAAATCTAACAGGTTGTCCATTAAGACGAGTCTCTTGCAGAAAAGCAACATCAATGTTGTTCTCTACAAGAAACTCTATAAACTCGAGTCTGTTCTGGAGAAGACCGTTACAATTCCAACTCACCGCTTTGATGAAATTCGGAAGCTGCCTTTCACCCATTAGTTGGGATTAAAACCGATTGAGAATTTTGCAGCAGCTTCTGCGAACTGTGCAAACAGCATCCTCATTTGATCCAAAGTGGAAAGAATGTCTTTGGGGCTATTTGTGACTTGAGCTGATTGAGGAGGGGGGGCGCCCTGGGCAGCCGCCGCATATGACACCCCCGCTTGTGTCTTTCCCAAATTTACGGGGAAATGCCCTCTTTCGTACTGATTTGAAGCAGGGTCTACCCTGCGCCTTAGCCGAGGACATTTGGGACATCCCCGATAATTTGCAGTGTGACCCCACTACAATTCGCACACTTGGCCGGTTCATCACGAGACTTTTTGGGATTCCCTCGTAATATGATTCTCACCGCACTTTACACAAGCGGGAACGGCACAGCAGTTAAGCTGACAGTGGCCGAATCTCTGACAGCGGTGGCATTGGCCTACAGAGGCCCTGGGTCTCTGTGGCTCAGCTGTCACTTGAACGTTCAAAATATCTGTGACTTGGAAGATATGTTTTGTTCTTTATCCAAGAGAACTAATACCATTGGCAGAGGTGTTTTTGATGAATTCAGTTTGGCATACGGACCACTGAGACCGGGGCGAACCCTCTCAATCAGCTCGTTATGGATGTCGTTACAATCTAAGAATTCGGGGACTCCTGAAGACTACTCTCAATTTTTTATCATCAGGTAGACTATAGGTGTGAAAAGGAATACCTTGATCTTTAAAAAAAACTGGATATTTTTCTATAGTCTTCAGGAGAGTTCGAAAAATCTTGATTCCGTCAAATACATTCTTTGACAGTTTGTTCAATTTAATATTATTACTTTTGAATAAAGAATTAACAGTGACCCACTTGTTTTTATCTCTCACTGTGATAGGAGGGACGTTTTGTTCTAATTGTATCTGAGTCTGCTCTGTGGGTGAAGTATTTGTCGCGTTGGCATCATCCATATTCACGTCGTCGGCACTCTCTGTACAATTTTGAACTTGGCTGGTCCCTCCGCTAGAAGAGGCGCACTCGGATTCGGGTTCAGCCGCTGGACCATTTTTCGCCGGTTGGTGCATGTCACTGTCTGATGTGACATTTGTCAAACTTTGGAATCTATTTGAAGTTGAAACATTTATCGCAGTTTTTCTACTAGAGTCGATATATGCTACTGGTCTAAAGCTTCTACGATAGGGATAAGATGTCGAGGGTTGATTCTGCGTATCTTTGGTAGCCGGCAGGGCGGGAAATTGCTCCTTTCTGAGCCTTTTTGTAGCAGGGACATCACCAGAACCTTCTGACTTTTCATTCGATTTCGCCGAAATTAGTGAACTTATTATTGGTATTTTCAATAAATCTTCACCTAGGGAAGACAACAATGCCCCCAGCACCTCCAGGAGATCGGCCCTCGGCAGAGAACCGATCCCTGCAAGGACTGATTCCTTGCTCGCCAGATCGCAATTTCCAATTAGATTTCCATCCGATTTTTTGTCTTCAGGGAGGTTTTTCAACGTCGTGTCCAATATATATGGTGCAGGTGGGTTAGTTTTCTGTTCCAGGCCGGTACAAGACTGGTTTGGTTCAGGAAAACACGAATTTTTCACACTTTACTGCGGAGCAAACTTTCTACCAAGTATGTTACTTCGCTATACAGGGTGAACTCCTCCTTAAGAACACGATAATAAAAGTAGATCCATCGAAATTTTTCCGCGAAAACGGTTATTTTCGGATTTATGGCCCTTGAAAGATACAAAAAGGACTATTTTCAATCATAATTTCCACTTACTTGGGACGGCTTAATTTCTTTATTCTTTCAGCAACACACTGTAGGGAACCCTCAATTTCTATTAATTAATTAAAAATTGTTTGACATTTCACGTTACGTTACATCTCATCTGTCAAAGGGAGAACTATAATCTTTGCATCTGTTTTCTACATTGTTGACAATTATTCAAATCTTGATAAACCTTTATATATTCGTTGAAAGCCCTCCTGATCTCCTAAAATAGCTGAACGACTTTTATTAATTGTTTTGCCCCCTGAACACGAAACTGGCGCTCTCGTACCCCTTCTGAATTAGAGAGCTTTCTTTGATCTAGAACACAAGTTTTCCAAGCATGTTTTCTTGCGCAAAAATCACTCACAATGCCTCTTTTTTGCAATGTAAAAACATCCTCTATTTTGGTGATAGCGAAATGTCCCTAAACTTCATTTTTACCCTTACTCACACATTTGCTTAAATGTCTGCTCCCATTGAAACCTAATTCAGTGTACTTGCATCCCGTGACTGACTGACACGAAGTGCCCGCGAGCGAAGCGAAGCGTGTTCTGGAAAAGTTGATTGGCTTGCCTTCAACTTGGATAGCAAGGTTAGCCAAGTTAGGTTAGGTTGTGTTACCTTCTTTTACGTAAGACATTGACTGGATTTTAAGAGCAGACCGAGATACGCCAAAGAATGTTCCCAAACTTCATTTTTATATCACTCCCTTTGAAACCTAATTCAGTGTACTTGTATCTTGCGACTGACTGTCACTATTGTGCCCAAAAAATTATTGGTAAAAAACGAGAAAAATCGCCGCTACCGAAGTGCCCGTAAGCGAAGCAAAGCGTGTTCTGAAAAAGTTGATTGGCTGGCAATCAACTTGGATAGCAAGGTTAGCCAAGTTAGGTTGTGTTCCCTTTCTTTTACGTAAGACATTGACTCTTAAAATCCCGTAAGATTACCATTATTTATAGAATAGAATAGAATATTTTATTTAACTACGTTACATAATACATGTTTGTAGCAAGTCATGTTTGGCTTACGTCTAAAAATCACATAAAAATGTAGAAAATGTACAAAAAGTGTTAAAACTAACAAGCAAATAACATCGATCACAAATATAAAAACTTTGAAAATCAAAGAGAAGTAGTGACATGTGTGATACCCAAAAGTGTGTTCTGAAGTCATCGACAGAATAGAAGCAATGCATCAACAAATAATTTTTCAATTTCCTCTTGAAAGTATTCAGACTGAGCTCTTTGAACTCTTGAGGAAAGATATTGTATAGAGAGTAATCTATGGAATTTTTCTGCGATAGGTGAAGACGAAATCGGTTTAATCTAATGTGGTGAGAGTTTCGTGTGTTATGTTCGTGAATATGACATTGTTTCGTCAAGGATGATTTCTTCCTATGTATTTCAATCAAAACATAATATAGGAATAAAGTTGGCAATGGCATAATCCTGAGTTTTTTGAAATTTTCTTGACAGTGGTCCCTGTATCCAATATTAGCCAGTATTCTCAATGCCTTCTTTTGCATCCTAAATATTTGAATGGAATGACATGAATTTCCCCAAAGTTGTACACCATAACTAATATGGGAGTGAAATAGTGAAAAATATGAGGTTTTCAATATATCTGCACTAGTGATGTTCTTCAATTGGCGAAGAACAAATAGAGAACCTGAGAGTTTTCTCTTCAGTTGGGAAATATGTGCAGACCAGTTGAGTCTATTATCTAATGTAATGCCCAGTAATTTAACTTTATTAGTTTCACAATTAGAGATGATTTGATTGTTAGCAGAAATCTGGATGTATTGTGTCTTCTGACCATTTAATTTCAGCTTATTAGATGAAAACCACTGATATGCACTATCAGTTACCACGTCGAGATGAGACTGTAACATATCATTATTTTTATCCGACAGAATGAAAGTGGTGTCGTCCGCAAAGAGGACCGATTTGATCGGCATCATATCATTGCACAGGTTATTTACATAAATGACAAATAAGAGCGGGCCCAAAACAGATCCTTGCGGAACGCCATGCTTAATAGTTTGAAAGTTTGATAAGGTACCGTTGAGCATCACTGCTTGTTGACGATTAGTGAGATAGGTTCTTATTAAGTGAAGCGGAATACCTCTTACCCCGTAATAATTTAATTTTTCCAACAAAATTTCATGTGAGACGCAGTCGAACGCTTTCGATAGGTCACAAAGCATCAACGCAGTGTGATTGCCCTGCTCAAGTTCTTCAACCACGCCAGACACGATGTCAAACACTGCATTTATTGTTGAGCGCGATTTTCTGAATCCATATTGAGAGTTGCTGAAAAAATTATTATTCTCAAAGTAGGCATAGAGCTGAATCTTAATTATAATTTCAACCACTTTACTGAATATAGAAATAATACTTATTGGTCTGTAATTATCGATGGCTTCAGCATCACCTTTTTTAAAAAGGGGCAGTACTTTCGAAAACTTGAAGATGTCTGGAAAGATACCAGTACATAAGATTAAATTGATCAGTATAGTAAAAGGTCGGATTATTATAGACGAGGTTTCCTTTAGTATTCGACTATTGAGTTCATGGGTATCCGAACATTTGGAGTCCTTCAGTGAATTAATCGCTTCTAATACTTCTATCTCTAGAACGGCTCGGAAGAAAAATGAATTGCACGGAGCAGGAAATTTTTTAAAACTTAAAAGATCCTCATTTGCAGCATGTGGGAGAGAATTAATGATATTATATTATAACACATTTGCTGAAATGTCTGCTCCCATCGAAACATAATTCAGTGTACATGCATTTCGCGACTGACTGTCACTATTGTGCCCAACTAATTATTCGTAAAAAACGAGAAAAATCACCGCTACCGAAGTGCCCGCCATCAACTTGGATAGCAAGGTTAGCCAAGTTAGGTTAGGTTGTGTTCCCTTCTTCTACGTAAGACATTGACGGGACTTGGCTGTATTTTAGGGGAAATTGTGCCGAAAATGAGTGGCTTGGTGGTCGTAGTTATTGCTGGTAAAAAGAAGGAGGCATTGTGAGTGATATTTGCGCGAGAAAACGGAGCTTGAAAAATACATGTTTTGGATCAAAAAAAAGCTATCTAACTCGAAAAGGGAAGAGAACGCCGCGTTCTTTCGAATCGGGGGCAAAAACCAATAACAAAAGTCTTTCAACTATTTTCGGAGAGAAGGGGTGCTTTTACCGGATGTTTACCCCAACTATTTCCGCGTAAACGGTTATTTTCGGAATTATGGCCCCAGATAGGTTAAAAAAAGTAAATTTTCAACTTCTACTTATTTAAGACGGCTTGATTTCTTTATTTTTTCAGCAATACACTGGATAAAACCTTTAATTCACATAACTTTGATTATCACAATAAATAATTTAATTGAATGAATGTTAACTCTTCATGTTTATCGGACATTTCTTACATTTGGCAACATTGCATTTTCAACATTACTCATGAATGACAATTGTCATTATTGACAATCATCTCAAATCTTATTGCCTGTTTACTCAAATGAAAACACTTTCAAATAGGAAAACTACGTTTTTATCCAAACTTTCTGCGGGACATTTAAAACATATCTGCTAGTATCACAGTTATAAAGTTTTTTTATCTTTTATTTAACGTTCATTGATACCTACATGCCATGGAGTTTGCTCAACGAAGTTTAGTGCATTCTGAAGCATCTGTGAAAATTTCGTCAAAACCGATGACCGGTGACATTTCACTTTGCTGCAGGTTTTCCACGATTTCTTATGTTCTTTCCATATAAAACAGCGTAAATTTCCGCCAAATTGATATAGCTGAGTTCATAGTTTTCCGCGGCATATTGTTGTTTAATTTTTCAAGTTATCCAGAAAATGAAGACATTTTTACGCATTGAATGGTTTCCTGACATTTGTGAAATAGCTATTTATGTAAAAAGTTGCGAAAAGAGTGTGTTTTAAGCACGGGACGCAAAATTGTCCAACGAGGCGAATGCTTAAAACACATCAATTTCGCAACGAATTTCATTCAACATTTTTTGTGAAAGCGTTTCCAAATTGACAAATTTTTATAATCATTACAGTTTCGAAATGACACACTTTTAGGCACTAGCTTCGAAAAAGATGTATGAAAACCCTGGCGAATGAACTGATTCGATATTGTTTAGATTTTTGAGGGGACACCACCTGTTACTTCAACAGAGCTTCTCTCTCTGTGGTAGATGGCGCCGTCCAAAAATGTTTATCTATATTATCGCTTAATGTCAGAACCTAATTTCTGACATCTGCAGCATCTTATATGGAATTATTTTCAGTGTTTTGTCGGTATCTATGCGTTTCCATCTCTTTGATATGAAATCTTGTTAGCTTATTCCTGAATTGTTTATTTTGAGGTAGTGTAGTGTGTAAGGATACTTTTTGTAGAATGTGCCACATTTGTATTTTGTGTGGACTAAAGCCGCAGATTTTTCGCGAATTTTCGCCTGTATTCAATACCAAAAGCAAGTACAAATCGTGACGAATTGACTAATAATGATATTTCCATACTTCATTATATTGTATGCATTGAATTTTTTATTTTCTGCAATTTAATGACAATTTCATTTCCAATTCTCCGTCTGTCAAAATGAAGTTAACCTCAAATTTGAATCGTACAAAATACGAAAAACAACACGACAGTGCTTTCTTTGTACAATGTTCGGGGACTTCGAATTCTAGCTTCGCTATTGGTCAAGTTTGACAGATGTCTCTCTCCAACCAATAGCAAAGCTAGAATTAAAACCCGCGTACAGTTCGCCTCAAAAAGAAATCTGAGGAAATAAATATTCCCTGTTACTGAATTGAAACTAAATCGAAATTGGCGCCATCTGACACGCTAGTAATCTCTATTATCAAGTAGGCCAAGTGTCGCCAAGTCGATCCCAAACTTCTACAGGTATAAGTGCAAGCACCAGGGTTTTTATGCATCTTAGCTTCGAATAACTAGAAACGTGATGACATTATATCCACACTAATATTACTCAGAGCTGGATTATGAGGGAGGCAAACGGGGCTGCAGCCCGGGGCCTCCACAAGATAGGGACTCCACAATATACATTTTAGGTTGAATTTCCTAACAAATACCGAAGGATATGCAAAATTATATATAAAAAATCTGACAACGAAAGAGCAGTTCTCCCACTTTTTCCTCTCATTTTTCGTTTTAAACATTCAAAAACATGTTTCGTATTCTTGTCAAAATCCATGGTTAATATTAATCTTCGATCTGATGAATCATGTGTATTTGCGAGAAACAATCACCAAGTAAAACATCATACTATTATACAAAATATTATATCGTATCGAAATTAGCTGTAAAAACAAGAACAATTGAATTTAAAAAAAATATACATTTTTTTTTATTAAATGAAGGATTTTCTGTCGATGTATTCTTCGAATGACACAGCGATCTAGATACACAATGGAATTCAATAATCATAGGCAAAAAAAAAGATTTCAATTTATGAATATGATTGCATCAAATTATTTATAAGAGCCCTGTGCGCATTCTATAATAGAACAAAAGTTCAAATTCTGTTGACTATTTTTCTGCCGATTCTACAAACACTTTGCCCGTCTATACCTGTTTTTCCTATTTATTGGTGTTGACAAGTGTCCGCTGAGTGGCGCGCTTGTAGCAGAGAAATCCCCGAAATCTGAAAGTGTGTGTCTAAGAGAAGGATGACATTCCGCAACAAATGTAAATCCTTCTGAAAAACTACTATCAAAAAGACCACTAAGATGTTCTACTATCAAATTCTTAAAAACCAAAATTTCAGAGCTACATTCTCAAACATTGAAATTAAAGTGATTATTTTTTGACATTGCTAGAAACCAATGGAAACGTTCAATTCAAATAATTCATATACGTTTTGGCCAATCAATAGTGGGAATATTCTACCTAGAAAATTGTCGCGGGAATAATTTGAGGTATTTTGTTTTTATTGTCTGACAAGTAATATTTTTAATTTGACGTCTGTCATCAATTCGCATGAAAAGTGTGAAATGAATCAAAACCGGTTCAGTACATTATATAATGTTGCAAGGAAATGTGTTTATTATCGTAACATCAAAAAATAAAGTAAAGAATACCACACGAGAGTTCGATATAGTAGAAAATAATTATCTAGATTTCTTTCTCAAACTTGTTGGCAATAGCCACTCGAGCCAGTTGGTCTCTCTTATCTATTGCCTGGCAACAAGTTTTCGAAAATCTGTCGAATTATTTTCACTCTCTTGTGATATTACAACTGAAAATGTGATGATGTCAAATTGCACTGGAAAGCGCTCATTTTCCAAAATGAAAAAAATAGGAGAATTACGATGAGACAAAGTCGCCTATCAAAGTTATCGCTTCTTAGCATTGAGAATGATTTTCTCCAGATGCTGGATTTGACCGAAATCATCAATGATTTTTCGTCGAAAAAAGCTCGCAAGAATCCATTCGTTTACAATGTAATTTAAATTATTTCTTGTACTTTATTATACCTACATATGCTCGTGTCGAAATAATTTGATTTGTTCCGCAATAAATAAAAAAAAAACTTGTTTGAAAAATAATTTGGGGCCTCCACTCCTTTGTTGCTCCACACCTTTTAATCCGGCCCTGATATTACTCAACCAACTATGACGGAAACTACATGTGATAGATTGTATGAACTCTTATAACGCCATTAGTCACTCCGATGACAGATCAAAAACTGACAGATAGGAAGCTCCGTCCATTTTCTTTGCTGTTTGCATTAACACCTGGGTGACCTCATGAGGCATTTTCGGAAACCTACTCGGGTTGACACGATCCCCAACCTGCACGTTCGTTTTCGTAATCCGAGTTAACTACGCGCGTTCGCAAACTTTGGTGTTGCTTACTCGATCACTGACTCAGGTTCGTCTAGCATAACCCTATTCAAAAACAGGGTCGTCAGAGTCGCTACAGACACCGCATGCGCATTACCAAAATTATTTGAATTAATGAGGAAAAGAAAAACTGCAGAATTCCAAACAATAACGTCGTTAGCTTTTGATTATGTTTTTGATGAAGACGATGAGATGTGTGAGGAGATGTTTTATATTTTGATGTTATCTTCCATTAAGATGAAGAAACAAGACGTTTCTAAACAAAGACGAGTTTGCATTCGGAATTATGAAGAAGTAATTTGTATGCTATTCCATGGAAGGTAAAATAGGACTGATATTACCTTCGCAAATTCGTCATTTAAAATTTAATTTCATATATTTCCAGAGTCATTTTCGATTAGAAAGAAGAACTGTTGGAAAAGTTGAAGATAGGTTATGTTTTATGTTATGTCTTGTGTCAGAACCAGAACAAATAAGAATAAGCTCAACCTGATACGTTCGTGAACTATAGTATTGGGGTAAGTGATCAGTGTGATCCGTTACGTGATCTATTGGGATCGAGTTGATGAACCAGAGTGGGTTTCCGAAAGTAAACGTTATCTCTCTTTGGGGTGACCTCGGATCTTTGAACTAATAATGCCACAGTTGCCAGCTCTAGAAATTTTCCCCAAACATAATATCTCCTTGAATTGAGTATGGACAGTTTTGAAATAATCTCAAGGTTGGAAGATGCCCTTTTTCAGAAGGTTAACTGACACAAAAACGAATACCGTCGTTCATACACATTTTAAATCATTCCATGAAAGTGATTTGATTCTCGAATATTGATGTTCTCTGTTTTCATGATTGAAATCAATAAATGAATGTCGAATGTGATTGACAAACTTAACTTTGTGATAAATATATGTTTGTCACTATATACTCCGTAAACGAAAGGTTCATTGCAATCGAATTGTAAACCAAGCGAATATTTAAAGTTTGTTCCAAATTCTGGAATATTCAAGTGTTATCAATATATGTGATAATTATAAAATCAATATTTGCTTCAAGATACAAGTTCTGGAAAATTATTCAGGAACTTTCCGGTCGATGATCCGGATTTTTGTAACACCAGGCTATAGTGAATTCTTCCAGTGAGAGGTTGTATCTTTATCTATCACTGGTTTTTTTTTCATTCTTTTCCAACTTACCGCCTTTCCATATGCGTCGGTATATTATTTTGTGGTATTTTTCGGTTACTCATTCTTATAATCATAGCAATTAATTAACCCATTCAAAAGTAGACACGTTATCTCAACTGGAATTTTCCACCTTGAATAAAACGAAAAAATAATAAAAATTATGGCACAATAACAATAATGGAACAACTTCAAAAGGCTAAATACTTTTATTTCAGTGTAGATTCAACCCCCGATATTAAAAAAAATGTGGAATCGGAACATTGCCAAATAAAAAAAAAAGACGTAATGACATCGATTGATTTGTAAAATTTACTGGGCGGAACTATACAGTTTGGCTGACTATCAAATATCTCTGATGTGGCATGCATATCGAATATACTTATTCAGCGGTTTAGTTTTGGATAAATTTTTCTTCAAGGGGAAAAAGGTTCTTGTTGACATTCTTCTTGAAATTACTGGTTGTTAGAATCGTTGCGGAAAATCACAATTGAATTCACAGTTCTTCCATTATCCTGATGTGAACTCGTGTAAATTGAAGCTAAAAAGTGTAAGAGTATATGTTGGAGGTTTCATTGAGTCTCATATACATAAAAAAATCAAATTGAATGTTGAAAATGTGATTCCTTGAATGGTTGTCATATCAATCTATCATATTCATGTGAATTCATTTCCAATAAATAGTTTTTTGAAGTTCTGATTAGGAAGCACTTACTTGATTTGTATAAAACTAAAAATCCGACTCACAACAGTGTGATGATGATTATTATTAACGAGCAATAAATAACACTATCTCATGAATTATAAAGATATGTGGTATAAGTACGATGTCTAAAACCCATGGTGTGTGTCAATTTGTTGTGAAATATTTTGAGGTTGATCGATCGATGTATATTTTAGAACAAACTATCCCATGTACTTACGTCCGTGTTATATAGAATTTTCGAGAAGTGTTTCAAAATAATTCTAATTATTAACAATAATTGTAGTGCGTACCAATTTTGTATGGTTGATTTTCAATTGATACGGCTCCACCAAGTTGGTACATATGTATTTCTGTCCCATGAACACAAATTCAAAGTCGGTGCTTGTCAAAATGTATGTGGATAATGGAATTAAAAGGCCTAACAAATCTCATAAATTATAATTAACATGTGTTTTCAACGTTTCTTATTGCTAAAAAGGCGGAAAAGGGGCTTGATCTTTGAACCTCCGAAAGGATTTGAGGAAGATGCGTTCATGGGGCAAAATACGTAGGTAATCTGGACAATCCCGCTTTGCTTAAGAAGTTGAATGTTATAAAGGGAAACATTCTCAATTGAATATTGAATAGAAATATTTTTCTGTGAATTGAAAAATCTACGATAAAAACTAAGTGTTTTTTGTGAATGTCTAACAGAAAACAACTACTTCCCCGGCTAAAGCCACGCTGGACATTGAACTACATCTGCTAGATATTCTGAAAAGACCCCAAATAAAAAGAAAAAATCTGAACTTGAAAATTTGTATTTTCATTCAGATAGTTATTTGATTTTATATTCCAGTCTTAATTAAGAACTCATAAAGATGAATGAGGCAAAGAAGAATGTTTTCCAAGAGAGAGTACTCATCAGAAATTATTCGTAACATTGACGCAAGAGAAGCATCGCATTCACTAGGTCTTCAATACATTTTTGTCGACGAAAATCTATTCCACGCTTCCACGATCATCAGGAAGACCGGAAGAAATGGGAAGAGAGTGACTAAAGTTTATCTTTCAGTCGCAGATGATTCCACATTTGATTTTATGAACATCCTGTTCATATTTTCAACAAATCAATTGAATGTTATATTATTTTCTCTGTTCAAGATATTCAGATGTGTCTTAGGAAAGAACTTACATGTTTTGTATAATTTTCAGCAAATGACATGAATAAATGTACTCCACAAAAACTTTTTCAAATACTTCTTTTTCAAAATAAATTTGGACAGATTGATGAATAAAAGGAATACCAAAATTTCCCGTAAGATTATGTGAAGTGTTGGATAATCCTCCTCTGTTCAATTTACTGTATTATCAGGTGAAAAATGTACTTTTTTGTTGTTGTCTTGTGTGGCACTTGTTATTCTATTTTGAGGGTAGCCAATTCTTTCTCGCTCATTCTGGAAACAGCAAATGATCAGAAAAACTTGATTTGAATTTTTGACATAGAATTCATCATTGAGTAACAAATCTAATTAGAAATAGAATGTAAAATGGGAAAACGCTTCAGGTATTTTCGCAATTGCAAGATCAATAAAAAAATTATGTTTTTGTTTAGAATTAAATATATTATGAGACTATATTGTCATAATCAGTCAAAAAATTTGTTCCGAGATTCCTTCGATAGAAACATTTACATGCTATATATATTTTTATGGTGATCACTGCATTCGATGTCTAACCTCATTGCCAATCAGTATGTGTATTCCATTGTTTGTCATTATTGTCCACATTTATTTTGGAATATAAGTTGATTGTTAATTATGAATATACAATACACGGGAAAATCCTTTCAATAAGTGATGATATCGAAATAGATGAATATGTATGTGCTAGTAATTTCAACATGGAAAATATTTTGAAAAATTCGACATACATGATGGATCCACAATTACAAAGGACGTTTGCTCATGATGAAAATCTCATGATGGAGCAAATTTTTATAAAGTGCTGTAATTTACATACAATTACTTAATTTAGCTTTCAAACCAATAAAAGTAAGGGAGATTCACTTCCGCTATCTGAAGAATCAATATTCCAGTCTGAAGGAAGTGAGCGTGCAGTGTTTTGCGACAAATCTAAAGCTTTTGACTCTTACGTAAGCTTCATCTCTACAGCTCCAGAGGACGAAGCTTCAATTCGTTCGAGTTCTATCTGAGGGAACAAACCTCTCAGCTTTTGGGCACATTAAGAGGTGTTCACTATTTTGGCAAACAACACGACTATCTTATCGCAAGAACTCAAATTTCCTTCATAGTAAAATGACTCGTATATGTTTAAATTAATTTGTATCTTCTCTGAACTACCTTTTCGCATTGTAATATTTTTTTTCAACCTGTCAACAACAAGTCAAATATTTTTATTATTACTTTTACATTTATTTTTATATCATATATATTTTGTACAAAATTTTCCCTTGAGATGACAATCTTCTGACAAAAAGTATTGGAAATTTCTAAATATAGTAGATATTTTTTTCCAAAGAGCCATGGGACCCTCTGTGACGGTTCGGGATTCGCTATCCAAAATCAAGATATCTTCATAGAATGAAAAGTCCACGTTAACTTGGGCAATTCATGTGTTTATTAAAAAGTTATAATTATCCCAACAATAGTCATTAAGCCTTATCGATCTTGGGAGAGGGCTTTGTTCTCCCGAACAAATGCTTGGTTTAGATCGCCCTCCTCCGATTATCTCATGCGGGGTGTTACTTACTGAAAAATAAAAGAGAAGCTGATTTACATTATTGTTTTCTCTCCTCACCTTTGTTAGTAGGGCTCACCTTTTCCGGAGAAGTCATTCTAAGATAGCTGGAAGCAGCCTAGACTGTCGCAGACCAGGATTCATCAATTTTTTTCAACTTCATCAACAGATTTTATGATATCTTCAATGAACTCTCTAATTTTGTTCAGGTCAGAAGGTTGTTGAGAGGTAATAGTCCGGCAAATATGGGCAGTGGATGGCTTGGTAATAGTTTGTATCGGAAAGTTCAATGGAACGATGTCATCGGGGACATTTACCAATCCCTTCAATTTTCAAGTTAATTCATCGTCTAGAGACATCAGACCACTCTCCCACCTTTTCTCCTTCTTTCGTGAAAGTTTCCATGATCCCAAAAAGGGCTTTTGAGAAGGAATCAATTTGGAAAAGAACGCCAGGTAGACTTCACACATAATTCGTTAGATTGATGGGTTTTTCAGAATCAATAATTAAATCCTGAAATCTACCTTTCCGACTGGCCGCGCAATCGGTTTTTGACATTTTGTTGGGACGGAATCCAGCTGTAATCCGATTATATATTGCACGCCTCTGCTATTGTTTATTCTCTGTATGCGGTTGCAGAATAAAAATAGTTTGGCATGATCTCTCTATTTTTCATATTCAATTTGTCAAGCAGACTTCGCATGACTCACCACGCCTCGTTATTAGTGAACAAAATTGTCATATTTGCTTTATTCAAATCTTGATTTTTTTCGATAAAAATCAACTGTTGGATTAGCTGCCATTCGAACTCAGTGTATTGAAGAGGCTTCTGAATGACTTCTGAGATACGATGGATTCCCCCGAATATGCCGTTCCTGACTGCGGCCCCCAGCGGGCCTACTGGTTTGCAATGGAGCGCTGGCGTCGCTTCTCTGAGAGTTATAGGACTTTCGTGTTGCCCTGAAAAAGATAAATTTTTTGGACAAAATCCGCTCAAATAACTACTGAAAAGCTAATTTGAAAAATATTCAAAGTCAGTTCATTAAAAGATCTGTTCCAACAGAGAAGTAAGAAGCGTCAATTAACTGGAATGAATTACACAACTTTATCCAGTAATTGCAAAACCTAGAAAAGAGCAAAATATCCACATTGTATTTTTACTGATTTAATAGACTATAGAAGGCTGAAAATAGGTTTATTGATTTCTACACCATTCTGTCTAATTTTTCATGATTACAAAACTTCTGAAAATATTCTTAAATTTAAAAATCGCTAAATGGACTGCTCTATATGTGAGGTTCAAGTGATAGCACACACTTATTGCACATTGTTTTCCGATTGGATGAAGAATGAGAACATTTTTTCAGATGGTATGTGACTCAAGGTCAATCACAGTACGTTTTCTAGTTTGAATAATTGTTCCACTTCTCTCACCTGAAGCTGCTATTTCTTATATTTAAATTAATATTTCGTCTATGATGTCGGCAGAAAAAAAAAGGGTGTAAGTTTCAAGGACAAACTTACATTTAGATATGTGAAAAAAGATTTCGAATATATAAGAAAATTCGAAAACATTGAATTGTGCGAAATGAGGATATGGCACTACTTGCTGATTCATGATTGGAATCCCTGAAGTGAATTGAGCGTCAAGTAGGTTCTCCTAAAAAACAAAATTTCTTCAATTTGAAGTCAAAATTAAAAAATAATCAAGGCGCCACTGACTATTAAGTATTGTTCTTGTTGGCACCAGCTCAACAAGATGATATTTAAATCAGATTGACCCACTATTTATATAGATCAATCGTATTGTTAAGTTGTGACCAAACAGTGAAAAAAATCGATGGTATGTGAGGAATTTCCGTTCAAGTCTCTTTATTGCCAGGTTTTCTCGGCCAATACAACAAGCAGTTTTTTGAGAGTTGGGAATCAACTTTCACAGATTGCGAGACGAATGTTGTTAAGACCATGTTTTGGTGAAAAATATCTATATTAAATCTTATATAATTAATAGACCATCATTTTTGTGTATTTTTATGCAGGCGTGATTTGATTTTTTCGAAATATAAATATTTTCTGAAAGGTTTCGGTAACTTGAGCGCTTTTTCCTTGCAATTTGAGCTAATCAAATATCAACTTAATATTAATTGTTTTCAGATTCTGTGATGAGTGATGGCATCTTCAGATAAACCAAAATCCAAGGTAAGAAAGATTATTTCCTGCAGAAAAACTGGGAAATGAATCCCCGAACCCAATCTCCTATCATCTTATACAGTGCTCGTCTAAAGTCTGTTCCCCCCTTACCAATTTTTGAACCTCCTGGTATATCGCAACGAATTTGGAGGGCTTCAATAGGAGATAAAAACCTACTTTTTCATGAAAAAACCACAGCTAAAAGTTTTGAAATGGCGGCTGAGCGCCATCTTCAATAATTTTTTTAAATAGAACACCCCGTATATTATTCCATTTTCGAAATCTGCTCATAATTCTCAATTCAATTGTTCTCGAAATATTAACGTTTGAAAAGTGACATTTTGGTCATTTCAAACCCAACCAAAAACACTAATGTTGCTTTCAATCAAGTTTGCATTGAAAAAAATCGTTGTCGCGGTAACATCTTGTTTACTCTCAAACTGAACTGCTAACTGTCAAATAGTCCGTTGAGCGTCTGAATCCTTTTATGGAAAGTGTGATCATGGCTCGTAGTTTAGAAGATAAATTTGAAGCCGTTTTGATATTTGGAGAAGCTGGAAGAAATTATCATCTAGCAGACCGTATGTTTAATGATAGATTTCCCGAGAATCCTATTTCGAGGTTATATTTGCGCAAACTTTTAAATAAACTCCAAGCAACTGGTACGCTGAAAGATGCTCCGAAATCAGGAAGACCGCCTCTGTCAGAAGAAAAAAGGTAGAAATTGTTGCTGAAATGGTAATCAATCCGACTCAGTCGACGTCTGCAGTTGCTGAATCCTGTGGAGTAAAAGAAAAGTTTCATCAATGAATCAATCATGAAAATCCTGCATGCTCTCACGGAGGATGATCCAGACCGGAGGGTTGAATTTTGTGAGGGGTAAACAAAAACAATTGAAGGAGAACGGGGCTTCCTAAAACGTGTATGTTTCGCAGACGAATGGACGTTTTTTCTTAATGGAAAAGTCAACAAACATAATGTACGATACTGGAGCGATATACTGGAGCGCATATTTTTAGAGAGGGCATACCCAGTTTCCTAAAAAGGTGAATTTTTGGGCGGGGATTTTGGGCAATCGCGTTGTTGGACCGATTTTCATCAGAGGCAATCTTACAGGAGTTCTTTACAGAAATCTTTTAGAAACTGAAATTGAACCTCGACTGAGACAAATTGTATTAAACAATCAGGAAGAGTTTGAAAATCGTACAATCATATTTCAGCAGGATGGGGCACCTTCCCATTTCGATCGCATAGCTAGAGAGTTCCTCGATACAAAGTTTCCTGGGCGATGGATAGGTCGCAGGGGAAGTACAGAATGGCCACCAAGATCTCCGGATCTTACACCTCTAGATTTGTTTCCTTTGGGAGTATCTGAAGTCAAAAATCTACGCCACTGAATGCCAAACAATAGAAGAGTTGGAACGCAGAATAATAGATACATGTGAAGAAATAGATGAACAGGCTTTCATCAACGTGAGAGAAGCTATTTATAATAGGGCACTTTTGTGTCAAGATTTAGGAGGGGGCCACATTGAACACTTGATGAAATAATTATTGGGGTCAAATAAAAGTGTTATTCAAAAATAAATTCTAATTTTTTAGCTAACTAATTTGTTTAGATTGTTAATTTCCAGAACACATTCGTAGGCTTCGATATTTTCCGTTAAGCGGTACTGTTTATCCTTAATAAACTCTCTTTACGCCCCTCAGAGATTTAACTAAAAATTAATAACAACGTTTAGTTAGCAAAATGTTTTACCGGAAGTGACCAAAATCCATACTTCATTTCAAACCGGAATGTCACTTTTCAAACATTAATATTTCGAAAACAATTGAATTCAGGAGTAGAGTGTTTCAGAGAAAACTGTTGAGAATTATGAGCAGATTTCGAAATTGGAATAATATACAGGGTGTTCTATTTAATTTTTTTTTTCTTTTAGCTGTGATTTTTTCATGACAAAGTAGGTTTTTATCTCTTATTTAAGCCCTTCAAATTTCGTTACGATACACCAGGTGGTTCAAAAATTAGTCGGAGGGGAACGGACTTTAGACGAGCACTGTATATGCCTTGAATGTATGTAATGAATCAATTGTTTATGTCCTAGATATCTAGTACAACACTGACACGATTACACATTCGACGAGAAGGAAGAACGAACAAAATCAGGAAAACGTCGATTGGCGATGATGTTTTCTTTGCGACAACCTGTATGTTTTTACTTGTATGCTTGCAAAATTGCTCGCTGTTCAATGTACCATCAACTGGAAATTCATAAAATATCCCGAAATGTATCCAATGAAAGACTTGATTAATGCAGTATTGTTCTTCAAAATATCAAGCTCGGATTCATAGAAATATCTAAATGGTTGTTTTCGCACGTTTTCTCACAAAAAAATTCAATGAATATTTGATTTGGCATGAAAATCACAACAAATTTAATGAATTGGTCGAAAAATACACGCTTTTTGTTTCCAATTCAAACATATTCATATGCTCCAAGCTATTCAATGTAACTAACAAAAAACTGCATTCGCATTCCTAAAACTAATTTTCCACCTCTTCTCCATTTTTTTTTATTTCTTCAGTTTCAATAGTTTTCGAGTTATTTGCATACACCCCTTTTTGAAATCTCAAATTTTTTATAACTTTTCCAATTTCGTATGTGCGGGTCGAAACTTTCGGACATTTTTCACGATGTCATTGTGGAACATGCCAATAGCCCGTATTTTATTTAAAAAAAAATTGAAAAAAAAATTATAAAAAAAAATATTTTGCCGATAACTTTTAATATTTTTCCTACCGAAAAATATATTGCAAAAAATTGACGAACTTTGAAATCAATTCGTACGCCCGATTGGAAACATAAAATTTCCCATACTTACTTATATCATCTCAACTCCTCTCGTAAACACTCTCTTTTTCTAAAAATGTTTCTACATATAATATTTACATATTATAAGGGCAGCTGCTCTCACCAGGGTATATGTAGAAGAATGGATTTTTCTACACCCTACACCAATTTTGATAGAGTGTTCCTATACTATAATGTAAGGCACTGATATTTTGGTTTACCACCAGTCCGTCGGACTTGGATTCGTGCCCTCGGCTTAATATGCGACGTCTTTTTTGAATAACTTTTCTTTTCGTTATATAAAATAGAACTTTTTGTCCTTTGTCCCGAGGAACATTTATTCAACTGAAAATAGAACTTAATAAATGACTTCTACGTCTCAATTAGAAGGATTTGATTGAACTCAATTTCCCTTTTTCTTAACTATTGTTTCAAATAATACACGAGATAACTTTAATACTTATATTGAATAAAAACAAAGAAATATACAACAAAATCATATCTAGCTTCAGAAAAAGATCAATTTCAAAACATCAATCAACATTGAAAGAGCTCATACTCTTATCTTTATATTATTTATACCACTTGGCTTCTTCTCTCTTTGAATATATATCAGTCGGGCAACCTAAGCCACTCCTACTGAGTAGGAATCTTTGATTTAGAATCCTATCGAGGTGGGAGAAATGTATGGAGTGTTTCTTTCTGTCACTAGGTGCCGCCGGTTAAAAGTTATCTTTTCCGACGTACCTGAAGATGTTGTAAGCTCGATGGTGATTCAGTTTATGTTGTGTCTCGCTTCGGCCAGAGCTCTCCGGATCTCTGGCTGGTGACTACTTCGTACTGATGAGGGCCAAAGAGCCCGAAATCGGTATGCGGATTGTTCTGCGGACACGACAAGATTAAACATAATCGAGCTTATCAGAAAGAAACATTTGCGATCAATATCCATTTATATGGAAGTTTGCATGGATTGTCATGTGAATATCATTCAACGTTCTGCGTGGTATTTGCTGGGAAAGTAGTTGTTTTTTGCCTGTGGTCTACCAATTGTGTTTCAATTTATATTGAATCCTTGGTGAAGATGACTTTGTGTACTTTATGCATTGCATTTCTTATTTTATATTATTTGTTCTTATGTAAATTAATGAAATCCGTACTTCCCGGGAAACCTCGTATTTTCCCTTTCACCGATAAATCCATAATTTAATAACTTTTTATCCATGTGCATCGATGTGAACAGTTTCAGTACAGTTGGTTCACCCCAAACAATAAAAATGAAAGCAAGCGTTAAACTACTTTTCCAAAAAGCTCCGCTCTCACCAAGTAGACTAATTGCTGTCTCCGGTATCCCTTTTTTTAAATAAAATTCCCAAATTTCTCGTACTACGCTGTCGACACTCAATAAAATGTATACTTTAATATCTAGTCATCCGAACTGACTACCGAAATTTCAACATATTCATTCCCGGCGTTTGTCCGGTACACCAGCGTTTCGAAGAAAATATCTTCGATAACTAGCTAGCCCAAAAAACGGGCTCTTCGCGTCTGGGCCTGAAAATCCGCCCATGTTTTGGCAAAGCCAAAAAACTAACCGAAAACCTTGGTCCACCGCCAAAAGCGCCGGCCCCGGGTGTGAAAACACCTTTAGGCTATAAGCCCGCGAACCGACTTCTTTTCCACCCGTTCCCGACTTGACTGTCTGTGAAACTTTTTGATAATATCTTCAAAAGCCAAGCTACGCTCGGACTGGCTATTTCATTGGTTAATCAATTCCTCACGGGACGAGGAATGAGTTCCAAGCTACGCTTGCATCTTTCTCGTGATTTCTGCCGACTCGGCAGAAATTTTTCCGCTGTGTTGAATCAATGAGGCTCTGTTCAACATTCCCAGACTAAATAACACTGCAACTTTGTTGCGTATTGTAAGTGGCAATGACTCATAATAATTTAATAATAATGTTCATTCACTGATACTTTACGTGGTACATTTTTTAATACTAACAAATATTACTTCAATAAACAAAGTTACCTATAAAAATGGGAGTATTTATGTAATAATTAATTAGATTAGATTAATTTATCAGATCTTCACAATGAATGAACTTATTCGTTCGTTCGTTCAAAAAACTGAGATAATGAATTATGAATCACAACTAAAAATAGCTTACCCTGGGACCAATAAAACAAAAAACAAGAAAACAAAAAAACAATAAAACCCATAGGGTGTTACATCATTACGAATCCACTGAGCCCCCACAGTAGAATGAATACGTTTTTGAACTTGTGACCCAGTCCAAGGGGAACATGGACCTATTTTTACAAGCTTTCATTCAACTTCACATTTGTATGTATGTGTGTATATTTAGTTCAAATCTTGGGAGTGAAAGCTTGCCGCCAATAAATAGTAGGTATTCTTGCGTGACAAGCTTTTGAATCTGCTACTCACAGAATAACCTAGGTCAAACAATTAAAGAAATGATTCATTAGTGCATTTGTATAAAAGCTTGTCTTGATTTTCTTATCATTCACATATATCAGGCCTTGCTTAGTTTTGAAAAATACTCATCTCAATCAAGTTGTTTTGTTTGAGTTTCCACAGATTAAGCAATGTTCAAATTGGCTAGGAAATGACTCTGAATGTTTCAAATGATGGATGCCCCCAAATTTCCACTTGTAGAATCAAATTTGATCTTTTTCAATTAAACGTATTTATTCATCATCTCCAAACGAACCACACTCACTAAAACTTAGCTTGATCTTGCTAACACAGCTTCTATGAAAGCTTCATCAATACCAGCCTCCCATTCCTAAAAACAGCGTTGAACTTATCAGTATTTTTTATTAAGGTGGTTGGAGAATCTCTTATAGCCTGGCAGGACTACACCGCTAGCTCCCCTGACGAACTTAGCTTGGTGGTAGGAGCCACAGTCGAGCTTCTAGATACAGACGATCACAACTCAGCAAAGTGAGTATTGACATCTCTAAAGTAATCATTATTGATGCATTGAAATATCATATTTCTCACTATTCCATTCATACATTACTTATAGCTAAGATGTCTAAAAACCATGGTGTATTCACTTATACCTGTAAAATATTGGGACAAACTGGGGGACACCAGGCCACTTGATGAAGGGAGTTATCTAGAGTTTCAGATGGCGCCGACGTCGTTTCTTGTCATAATTCAGTAAACTGCAATTACAGACCTCACAGGGTGTTTTTGAGATATGTGTCTCTGATCCGTTCTGTGATTGTGCTTTTGTCGCCTTTGAGGTTATGTCAATTCGTTGTGAAATATTTTGAGGCTGATCGATCGATGTAACTATTGCATGTACTTATGTCAGTGTTATATAGAATTTTCGAAAAGTGTTCCGATATAATGCGTACCAATTTTGTATGGTCAATTTCATATTGATAAGGCTCCACCGAGTTGGTACTTATGTATTTCTGTTCCATGAACACAAATTCAGAGTCGATGCTTGTTCAAAATGTATGTGGATAGTGGAAAAGGCCTAACAAGTTTCATAAATTATAATTAAGATGTGTTTTGAACGTTTCTCATTGCTAAAAAAGGCGGAAAAGTGGCTTTTCTTGATCTTTGAACCTCCGAAAGAATTTCAGAACGACGCGTTTCGAATTCGTGTTCATGAGGCAAAATGCTAACACCAAGCGGCAGGACTAAACTCGACGGAGCTGCATCAACAATCAATTTGGACAATCCCGCTTTGCTTAAGAAGTTGAATTTAATATTATTATTTCTGTTCAAGATATTCAGACGTGTCTCAGGAAAGAACTTACATGTTTTGTATAATTTTCATCGAACGACATGAATGAATGCATGAATGTCTCTACTCCACGAAAACTTTTTTACATACTTCTTTCTCAAAATAAATTTGCACAGATAGATGAATAAAAGGAATATCAAAATTTCCCGTAAGATTGTGTGAAGTGTTCAATAATCCTCCCCTGTGAGGGCTCAAGTGAGGGCCTTGGTTAAACACTGTGAGGACCACAAACTCCAGCTTATCATCGGAGCCGATGCAAACGCCCATAACACAGTGTGGGGGAGCACCGACACGAACACAAAAGGTGAGTCATTGCTTGAATTCATTGTCTCCAGTAACCTGGAAGTACTTAATAGAGGCAATGAGCCAACCTTCGTAACCCGTAACAGACGGGAAATCATTGACATCACTTTGGGCTCTTCTTTGGTGGTTCGGCACGTCGGCAAATGGGCAGTATCTGAGGAAACTTCAAACTCAGATCACCGACACATACATGTGGAGATTGGCTATGCCAATGAACCTGCAGTTATGTGTCGGGATCCCAGAAAAACCAACTGGCCGGGGTACCGGGAGGAGCTCAGGGCAAATCTCACAAATTTCAAAAATGCCAAACCTAACTCAAATACAATTCATGAAATAGAGCAAACCTCCCTAATGTTACAGGAGGCCATAATAACTTCATATCATAACAACTGCCCTTTGAAGCGCAGCACCACTAAAGGTAAAGTGAGCTGGTGGAACACCGAACTCACATATCTTAGAAATAAAACGCGCGAACTATTCAATCGTGCGAAAAAAACTGGTGACTGGGAAGATTATTCCAAAACTCTTACAGAATACAACAAAAAAATCAGAGGGGAACAAAGAAATTCATGGAGGAAGTTCTGTGAGGACATAGAACAAACCTCAGAAAGAGTAAGACTCCACCGCATCCTTTCCAAAGACCCCATCAATCCGTTGGGGACTCTCAAAAAACCCAACGGCAATCACACCAACACTGGGAAGGAAACTATGGAACTCTTGCTCCATACACACTTCTCAGGATCCACTGTCACCACAAATCAAAACCCCAGATATGAAATCCCTGCAAACCTTCATTTGAGGGCAAAAAGGGCAGACTGGGAAGTGGCTAACTGAACGGTAACTCATTCAAAAGTAGTGTGGGCAATAAACTCCTTCAAGCCTTACAAGTCTCCGGGCCCAGATGGAGTATTTCCCATACTACTTCAGAGCGGAGTTGAATATCTAGCACCAGAACTGTGCAGACTGTACAGGCTGAGCCTAGCACTGGGATGGCTACCTCAAACCTGGAAAACTGTAAACGTGGTCTTTATTCCAAAACCTGGACGAGACTCATATGACCAAGCAAAGGCATACAGACCAATAAGCCTATCGTCATTTCTTCTGAAAGGCTTAGAAAAACTGATAGATAGAGACATAAGGGAAACCGCTCTTGTAGAACGGCCTTTACATCAAAACCAACATGCCTATCTAACAGGAAAATCATGCGAGACAGCACTTCATCAGCTTGTTTCAAGGCTTGAAGAGTCTCTAGCAAACAAAGAAATTGCACTATGCACTTTTCTAGACATCGAAGGAGCCTTCGACAACACATCCTTTGAAAGTATGGTCTCTGCGGCCACTCGAAGAGGCATTGACGAAACCACCTGCAGGTGAATACACTCAATGCTTCATAATAGACTGGTCCAAGCCAACATGTTCGAGGAAACAGAGCAGGTTGAAATTTCCAGAGGTACCCCACAGGGGGGCATACTCTCCCCCCTTCTGTGGGACATGGTTGTAGATGAACTGCTAATTTCTCTGAATAACCAAGGGTATTACTCTCAAGGGTATGCAGATGACTTGGTCATCCTCATCAAGGGAAAGAATACTCGAACAACCTCAGAGCTAATGCAAAATGCACCGAGGACAGTAGAGGAATGGTGTAACAGAGAGAGCCTAAGGGCGAATCCGAACAAAACAACACTAATTCCCTTCACCCGGAGAAGAAACATGGGAGATCTCATACCTCCCAGACTATTCGGTGAAATATTACAAGTAGTAGAGCAGGTGAAATATCTAGGGCTGATTCTTGACAAGAAACTAACCTTCATCTTCAACATGTAACCTTCATCTTCAACATGTAACCAACAAAAGCAAGATAACCTTCATGATGTGCAGGAGAGCTTTTGGAAAAACCTGGGGGCTTAACCGAAAGCCATGCACTGGCTTCACACAGCGGTAATAAGACCAAGAATAACTTATGGCTCACTCTTATGGTGGCCAAAAACAAATCAAAGACAGGCAAAAACCAACCTTGGGAAAATCCAGAGGCTTGCCTGTCTCTGTATCACGGGTGCAATGAACAGCACTCCAACAGCTGCAATGGAAATCATCCTAAACCTCGAACCCCTTGACTTACATGTCATTGGAGAGGCCAGGATGAGTGCATACAGACTGAAACAAACAAAAAACTGGAGAATCCGAACAACTGGACATTCCAGAATCACTCATGTAATCAACATCGAAGAACTCGAAATGATTTCAGATTACATGCAACCCCTATACTCATTCGAAAAACCATTCGAAACACGAATTGATGGATCTGGATGGGCCCCGAGTATAGAATCACAATCAACTGCGGACATAGTCTGGTATACAGACGGTTCAAAGACAGTTGAAGGAACGGGAGCAGGAATACATGGGGTAAGGCCAAGAAGGGATTACATAATACCACTTGGCAAATGCTCCACGATATTCCAAGCCGAAACACATGCTATCATGGAATGCATTCAGAAGAATCTAGAAAGTGGTTATAGGAAAAAACACATCTACATTCTATCTGACTGTCAAAGTGCTATCAAAGCACTTAGCTCTATACAGATAAAGTCCAAACTGGTCTGGGACTGCCTCCAGAACCTCATCGAGCTGGCAAAACACAACAAGGTCACCTTGATGTGGGTGCCAGGTCATAGAGGCATTGAAGGCAACGTCAAAGCGGACCAGCAGCTAGACAAGCATCTGAAACGCTATTCACAGGGCCAGAACCTGCACATGGGATTAGCAAAAACCGATGCAGGACCCTGATCGACGAGTGGATAAAAAGAAGACACCAACAATATTGGGATCAAACTGTCGGGCAAATACACAGCAAAGTCATGGTAGGGCATCCAAACCGGACCCTGACGGCTGACCTTCTGAACCTGAACAGAAGGAAGGCTCGTATAATAATAGGTCTGTTGACTGGACACTGCGGCCTAAGAAAACACCTAAACACCATGGGAGTACGCAGGGAAACCGTGGAGTGTAGGCTGTGTGATGGAGAGGAGGAAACAGCCTCTCATATTATCTTCGACTGTGACGCCCTAAGTAGTAGGCGACACAGAACCTCTGGAGAGATCAGCCCGGAAACAGGCATGAATCCGAAAAACCTTATCAACAGGCTTCTTAACCTAATTAAAGGCACAAACCTGTTTGAATGAGGAACCACTGACGACAGAGTGATACAATAGACCCCAGCTGGTCGCAGTGTCAAGGGAAGCTAAGTGCCAACCCTGTCTCTGGCTCGTCAGCTTTCAACCAACCATCCTCCTCTGTTCAATTCAGGTAAAAAAATTACTTTTTTATTGTTGTCTTGTGTGGCACTCGTTATTCTATTTTGAGGGTAGCCAGTTCTTCCTCCTTTATTCTGCAAACAGCAAATGATCAGAAATGCTTGATCTGAATGTTTGACATAGAATTCATCAATGAGTAACAAATCCAATCTCATGGTTTTTATGCTTCTCGCACTGAATTAAAATTAGAATGTAGAATGAGAAAACGCTTCGGGTATTTTCGTATTTGCAAGATCAATAAAATAATTAAGTTTTTGGGTAGAATCAAATATATTATGAGACTTCATTGTCATAATCAGTCAAACAATTTGTCCGAAATTCCTTTGATTGAAACATTTACATGTTATATATATTTTTATGGTGATCACTGCATTCAATCTGTTATCATATTGACAATCTGTATGTGTATTCCATTGTTTATCAATATTGTCCACATTTATTTTGGAATATAAGTTCATTATTATGAATATACAATTTACGGGAAAATCCTTTCAATAAGTGATGATATCGGAATAGATAAATATGTATGTGCTAGTAATTTCAACAAAAAACGAGTTTTGAGAAATTCGACATACATGATGGATCCACAATTACAAACGACGTTTGCTCATGATGAAAATAAGATGATGAAGCGGATAATGCTTTCATGAAATGCTGCAAATTACATACAATTACTTAATTTAGCTTTCAAACCAATAAAAGTACGGGAGAGTAAGCTCCATCTCTACAGCATCAGAGGACGAAGCTTCAATTGGTTCGAGTCCTATCTGAGTGAAAGAACCTCTCAGCTCTTGGGCAAAATAAGCACCATGACCATCTTATCGCAAGAACTCGAATAATCTTCATAGTAAAATGACTCGTATATGTATGAATAAATTTGTATCGTCTCTGAACTACCTTTGCCCATTGTACTGATTTTTTTCAACTTGTGATTGTAATGTATCTAGTAACTAGCAAGTCAAATATTTTTATTATTACTTTTATATTTATTCTTCATATCGTATATATTTTCCCATAAGATGGCAATCTTCTGACTAAAATTATTGAAAAATTCTAAATATAGTGAATATTTTCTTCCAAAGAGCATGGACCCTCTGTGACGGTTCGGAAGTCACTAGCCAAAATCAAGATATCTTCATAAAATAAAAAGTCCACGCTTACTTGTGGAATTCGTGTGTTTATTAAAAAGTTATAATCATCCTAATAAAAGTCATCAGCCTTATCGTTCTTGGGAGTGCCCTCCTTTTCCGATTATCTCATGCAGGGTGTTACTTACTGAAAAATAAAATAGAAGCTGATTTAGATTATTGTTTTTCCTCCTCACCTCTGTTAGTAGGGCTCACCTCTTCCGGAGAAGTCATTCTAAGATAGCTGGAAGCAGCCTAGACTGTCACAGACCTGGATTCATCGATTTCTCAACTTTATCAACAGATTTTATGATATCTACAATGAACTCTCTAATTTTGTTCAGATCAGAAGGTTGTTAGAGAAGTAATAGTCCAGCAGAGATGGGCAGTGAATGGCTTGGTAATAGTTTGTATCGGAAAGTTTGATGGAACAATGTCATCGGGGACATATTCCAATCCCCTTAATTTTCAAGTTAATTCATCGTCTAGAGACATCAGTCCACTCTCCTACCTTTTCTCCTTCCTTCGTGGAAGTAACCATGATCCCAAAAAGGCTTTGAGAAGAAATCACTTTGGAAAAATCGCTAGATAGGCTTCAAGAAACATCGAGCAGTCATCTAATTTTTGCTAGACAGATATAAACATTGTAGTAAATTTCACTACATGATTTCATCTCATTTTCGCCCCAACTGTTCTGAGCGGGATCTTGTTCGTAGAACTATAATATTTGTAAACGATCAATTCTCAATTTTTCGTATAAAAATATGCAGTAATGTTGAGAGAAAAAGAAAATTTCATAGGTATGAAGTTTGACATTTAGCGTAACACAAACATTCCTTAACCGCGCCATCTACTAATGAAGTTCTAAGCAGAATTTAACGCCATTCATTTATTGTCCCCCCAAAAATTCTAAACAAAATCGAATCAGAGAATACACCAGGGTTTTTAGGCATCTTACTTATAGCATACGACTAGTCTGTCACCCAAAATTTTTAGGTTACAAAAAAGCCACACAAATACTTGCTTGTCTAGAGTATACAGAATATTGTAGAGACCAGTTCGCATAATTCAAAAGAATGACATTTATTATAGTGAGTTATAGTAGTGAGTTATTATAACTCACGTTGTTTGTTTATAGATACTATTAATTGTTCGAAAGCAGTTGAATAATCAATATATAATTTAATAGGAGTAGATAAACATTATTATTAGTTATTTTCTATGGAAATAACATTGGCTTCCTCCTTATTAATTTCAGAAGAAAAAAATGATAATATTATGGAAATTTGTGATAAAGTCTTTCAGATGTGAAAATCTTTTTTCCGAACTTGGTCCCTTTTTCACATTTATGATTTTGAGTGGAATTTACATAAATATCTCATGTTTTTCAATTCCTAGACGTTTGAAGCTTGATCATGACTTGGACACCGTGTCAGGAGATCTGTTGGACAACTCTGCCGCTCGCCATAAACTATCTGTGAGACCTAGAAGGACACACACCAGCTCAAGACATTCCCCCACTAGACTGAATATAAATCAAAGGTAAATGATCCCTTTAGCTAACAGAAATCAGGAATTTTGAATTAAAATTACAATTTTCACTATTGATATCTATTCTAACTAATATTATAAAGAATCAGAATCAGAGATGCTGTATTGTCCTGAAATATTAAATTTTGTTGACGAAGCTTCTTAGAACTGAGATATGAATTGCTAAACAGGGTGATTCAAAAGAACTTTGACAAACTTCAGGAGGTGATTCCTCACAATATTCTAATATGAATTGTCCAAATGAATATATGTCTGGAAACGTTTCGTTTCCAAGATACAGGGTGTTAAAGTTTTATGTTTATTTTCGTTTTTTTTAAATAAATTTCGAAATACTGATTTTAATCAAACGAAAATTGGTATTGAGAGGTTTTTTGAGGACTTGTAACAAGGGTAGCTTTTTTACGTAGATATGATAAAGAAATTGTTTTGCCTACTGAAAAATGTGCTAGAAGTACGCTCAAAAAAGTTATGAATCTTCAAAAAACATAAAGACGTGTAGGTGGCGCCCCCTACGAGTAAAAGCCATAATAACCTCTCAATAACAATTTTCGTTTAATTAAGGTCAGTATTTCGAAAGTTATTTAAAAAAAACGAAAATAAAAATAAAACTTTAACGCTGTATCTTGGAAACGAAGCGTTTCCGGACATATATTTATGTGGACAATTCAAATTAGAATATTGTGAGGAATCACCTCCTGAAGTTTGTCAAAGTACTTTCGAATGACCCTGTATATTATGCTTAAATATTTTTGGATGAGTACCCTGACTAATCGCTTCTGGGTAGTTTCCTGTGACATGCTCCTCATAATAAGTTATAGAATTACTTACTCTTTAGAGATGGTTTTTCAATGGTTTTTCAACGTTTTCGGAAACTTTCACAACACATTAGACGACACTCCAAATTTCAGAATTTTTCGAGCACTTTTAACCAGTTTCATTGCAAGTTAACGTCAGACAACGTCCTTCTTTGTCTGAGATCAATTACACATATTGAGTATTATCTCCACCACCAAAATACGTGTCGTGGTTTTGTGAACCCAGTTTATTGAAAATCATTTAGTGAAGGGAGAGTTTTTGTTTGTTTTTTTGTAATAGAATTTATTACGGAGTCTAATTAGTTTTGAGAGATTCTCATTGAACCAGGGTTTTGAGTCTTCTTTTATTTTAATGATTTATTTTACGGCAACAATTTTCAGAATATCGTTATAAATTTTATTTGATTCGTTTTTTTTTAAATTTTCGTTTAATAGTTTTAAGTTTTCTTTTTTTTAAAAAATTAAAAAAATTTTTTTTTTTTTTTTTTTACACTTATTAGATATTTCACAATTTTTATCGCAATTGCTCAGAATATCAATTAATGATACCTAATTAATGAAGTCTCTTGAAACGGTGTTTGTAATTAAACTCCTCCGAAATGGCTCGACCGATTCTCATGAAATTTTGTGTGCATATCGGTTAGGTCTGCGAATCGGACAACATCTATTTTTCATCCCCCTAAATGTTAAGGGTGGTCCACCCCTTAATTTTTTATTTTATTTTTTTGATAAAAATCGTTTTTTTGATACTGCATTCAAAAATACATACAACCCTGAATTTTCACCCTTCTACGATCAACCCCTATTTTTCCATCGCGATTTTTTTCGCAGATCCGCAATAGGGTTGCAAGATGGCAATCGAATATAATAATTGTAGTACGATAAATTGAGAACGGGATAAAGAAAAAACGGGATAACAGGAAAACGGGATAACGGGATAACGAAAAAAACGGGAAAACGGGATAACAGGGTGACAGGATAAGGGAATAACGGGAAAACGGAATAACGTGATAAAAAAAAAGGGGATAACAGAAAAACGGGATAACGGGAATAACGGGATAACAAAAAACGGGATAATGGGATGACAGGATGAGGGGATAACGGGAAACGGGATAACGGGATGAAGAAAAAACGGGATAACAGGAAAACGGGATAACGGGACAACAGGAAGCGGAAGGAGTCAAAAGCATAGTCTTGATGGAACAACATAAAGGAAAACATAGAAAAAAAGAAATTCTACGCGGACGAGAGTTTTCGGAAAAAACATTTTAGGGAACATAAAAATTTGGACAGGACAACGTCTGTCGGGTGCATATTTGAAATGGAAATGGTCTTCAGTGGTAGTATACCTAGAATTTTCATACCAACTGCTATTAATATTATCTTCTGCTTCCAGATGGCTCGTGAGAGAAACGAATGGAAGTAAAAAGGAAGGATGGGTTCCTTGCAGGATTCTGCAAACAGCTGATGATCCGACCTTGAGTAAGACAGGGTTGCCTGGAGATGCTGAATTCAGAAGACTGTGAGTATTTTTCTATTTTTAGGTTCTTTAGTCCCAATCGATTCAACGCAGAGTGTGCAATGGATATCTCGATATGACTTCGCCTAGTTTAGTGGTGAATCTATTCTGAATTCACCTGAAACTGAACCCAACCTACTGTGTATTCGTCAAAGTATTGAGGTATTTGTATTTCATGAAATTCAAATGAAAGAGAAAAAAAGATACAGCACACCTAAATTTGATTGTCGACAGAGTTGAGATATTTGCATGTTGTTTCAACGAGTATTGAAAAATGCATTCCAATTTTTCAGGCCAGGTTTACAAATTATAATTCTGATTATGATTTTTCTTCTATAAGGAACGGTTGAATATTCTAGATTGAGATAGTAGGTGAAAAAATACCATTCAAATATACTAGTGATTCTGATCTTCATGTAGAACCACTGTAAGCCACATACATTGGGACACAGATAATGAGAAATACTATTTGGGGAATCCATTATTCTATTCTCTAATAACTATTTTTAGCAAGTGGAATAATGTTGCCACTGAAACTATAGTGAAACCATCTAATCTCCAAGTAATTGAAATCAATAAGATCTTTCATCAATCACAAATATCTCAGGTTTCTGTGAACTTACTGAATTGTCTTAGTTGAATCATAGATAGATATCTTTATTCGCTCTGTTAATTCACATACCCCATAGAAGTGTAGAACATGTCGAATAAATAATCTTAAATAAATTACAATGATTACGATAAAATATTCACATTTTTCGTTTCATACTGCCTATCATAATAAAATCATTGAAAATGCACAGATATTAAAAGGGAAAGTAATCAAATTTCAATTACCAGACTTGTCGAATAGCGTTAAAAACGAAATAATGGGTTTTTAATAAACATACTCTAATAGGTACCGATATAAACTTACACACACACCTTACATATAGATAAATTGACATACACATAGATAAATTGACACATACATATAGATAAATTGACACATATTCTCACATACTTTTACTTATACGCACACACTCTTATAGACTAACTTAAAATTAAAAAATGATTTTTGCATAAGAAAATTTTTATTCCTCTTAATTGCTCCATTTTCCATTAATTAAGTATTTGGCAGCTTATTCCATATTTTCAACAAACTATACTGCAATTTTTTTTGAATATACGTAAATTCAACTTTGTCATTTCATAAATCAATTTTTTTCTTGTATTGTGTTGTATTGTATTCCCTATCACTAAACAGGTATTTATTATTCAAAACAAAATTTATAGACTCATATATATATATATATATATATATATATATATATATATTATATATATATTTATATATATATTTATATATATATATATATATATTAAACAAAGAGATATCCGTTAAGATATTATTGTTTATATAAAGGGGTTTGCAGCTCTCCCTTCGAGCAACTTTGAAAATGTTTCTCACACATTTTTTCTGAAGAATTAGTACTTTTTGTATGTGGGAAGAGTTTCCCCAAAATATTATTCCATAATGGAGTTTGGACTGTACATATGCGTGATACGATATTAAGGCAGCATGCACAGTAATAGTTTCTGAGGGTACATATGAAGCATATGTATATGTTGATAAGTCTTGGGTCAACTGATCTATATGAGCTTCCCAATCTGAACGATGATCTATGATCACCCCTAAGAAAGATATATTGCTGGATGTCTCAACTACTGCCTTGTCAACCACTATGTTTTGTTTGTTGTTTTGTCTAGCAAAATGCATGATTTTTGTTTTATCTACATTCAACAAGAGATTATTTTCTGAGAACCAGTCATTCAATTTTTGCAAGTCTTCATTGACCGTAGCAATAGCTGACGAAAAGTGATCTTCATTGATAATCAGAGACGAATCATCGGCGTGCAATATAACAGCTTGTTCAATATACAGAAGTGGACCTAAAATAGAACCCTGTGATACCCCTCTCTTTATCACATCCTCCATTTGATAAGTTTTTCTGGAATTTTGCTCAGATTGGGAAGCAGAGATATAGGTCTGAAGTTTTTGAAGTCATCTTTTTTTTCCTTTTTTGAATATAGTTTTTATGTGAGCTATCTTCAATTCTTCCGGGAAGATCCCCGTTTCAAAGCAGAGATTTATAATTCTGCTACATTTATCAAATCTGCTACATTCTTCTGGAGTGCAATGGGAATTTCATCAATGACAACCAATTTTCAATTATTTCTAGAGTAGCTTCATCTAGAAATATACTATGCGGAATGTAGTTTGATATTTTACAATAATTGGTATTGGATTTGGTTTCTACCTTTGAACATGCATTAAAAAAATATGTGTTTGCTTGATCCGGGATACTTTTTCATCCCAGTTAAAGTGATGGAAAATACTTTTTTTTTGAATTTTTTTCTGTTATATTATTTATCAAACCCCAGGTGGCTTTTCCTTTATTTTCTGCTGTCTGTATTTGTTTCAAACTATTCATCACTTTCGCTTCTTCCATCACTTTCATCACTTTCGCACTATTCATCACTTTCATCACTTTCGCTTCAGAATGTTGCTGTATTTTCTATAGTAACCCTAGTCCTCTACTAAGTTCTTCAAATAATATTCGTTTATTTTTGCATGAAACTTTGATACCAACAGTTATCTATAAGAGTATATTTATTTTTTGGCATGATTCTGTCCATTACTCCAGTAATAATATTAAGAAAAAAGGAGTATGCCTCATTAACATCTGAATTTTCAAGAACTACATCCCAGTCTTCAGACTGCAGCTCTTCCCTAAAATGTTTTTATTTTGTTTCAGAAAATATTCACTTAGTTTGATCAGTAAAGTTTTTATAGGTAACCTTGTTTTCCAGGTTTACTATTTGACCATGGTGGTCAGACAAGGCTGTAATTGATACTTCACTCTCGACATTCTCGAAGTTCACAAAGCAGTTATCAATAAGGGTTGACGTCTTTTTTGTCACCCTTGTTGCCTCAAAAATTGTTTGGAGAAAATTATAAGAAAGAAGTAACTCTAAAAATTCAATCGATGTGTTGTTTTTTTGAAAGAGGTTCCTGTTGAAATCTCCACATAGAACTATTTTATGATCACGAAATTTTGTAGTCAACTCTTGAAGAATATTTTCAAAGCTCTACTAAATACTTCAGTCATTTGGTGGTTACCTGGAAAGTTTTCCGGGAGTTTTGAAAATTGGTAATTTCATAGATTTCGACGTGCTCCTTTCGAATTTTCACTTTGCCACCTCGTATCCTTGCCGCTCGCGCCGCCATATTGGAAAAATACTTCCCAAAAACAGTTTTTGGATAATATCTCATTTCCCACTCATTTTACGATGAAAATAGTTATGTAATAAATTGAACTAGAGGAAATTGTTATAATGTTTTTTTTTGTAAAATGAATAGTTTTAGGGTACTATTTTACATAAATTGTAGGAAATTTTCTCTAGTTATTACATAACTATTTTCATCGTAAAATGAGTCGGAAATGAGATATTGTCAAAAATTGTTTTTAGGCGCCATTTTTCCAATATGGCGTCGCGAACGGCAAAGGTACGAGGTGAAAAAGTAAAAATTCGAAATCTATAAAAAATACAAATTTTCAAAACTCCCGGCAAACTTTCCAGGTAAAACTACCAAATGTCTGGGGTAAATATAGAGTCTCCTTTTTATTAGTCTTGCAAGCTATTGAAAACTATTATATGCATGTATATTTCTGTCACAGAGCTGTGGTGAAGGAATTGGTAGAGACTGAACAAGAGTTCGTGAGAGACCTTGACCTGGTCGTTCAACGATATCTGATCCCTTCGGAATCCGGGAAAGTGCCGAAAATTATAAAAGATAACTTCGACATCATCTTTGGGAACTTGAAAGAAATCGCAGAGTTCCACAGAACGTAAGTAGACATATCACTGAAATGGACAGTCATTCGTATCGAAACTCAAAATCTGATAGTGATGTTTCTGAAATTCTGCTCTCTACAACGAATACATGCCAATCCATTGAAATAAAATCATTGAAAGGTAATATTATAGGGAAATTATCACTACTGTCATGGCATCTATTTTCATGCACAAAATAGAAAACGTCCTCATTCTGCTGGAAAAAATGGATGAATGAATTTAGATTTCAGTTAATTGTCATGAATGAATATAATTCTGCTGCCTACAACCAATATGCATGCAAATCCATTGAAATAAAACCATAAAAATATAATATCATAGCATAAATGACGATATAATGATGGCTTTTATTTGGATAAAAATAGAAAACGACCTCTCCTGCTGAAAAACAAATAGGTGAAAGGATATAAAACACAGTTGATTGTCATGAATGTTTTCAAAATTCTTCTCCCTACAACGAATATACTCAAATCCATTGGAATGCAATCATGGAAAGTAATATTACAGGTAAATTATGAATACTATCGTGGCATTTATTTTCATTAAAAAAGAATAGAAAACGACCTAATCCTGCTGAAAAAAAAGTGGGTGAAAGGATATAGCACAATTAATTGGCATGCATGTTTTTAAAATTCTGCTCCCTACAACGAGTAAATGCCAATCCATTGAAATACAGGCAATATTCATAAGAGAATTATAGTTACCATCATTGCATGTATTTCTATTGAAAACATAAAGTCCTCATCCTGCTGAATAAAATTGGGTGAAAGAATATAGAATCATCAAATGGTAATATCATGGGATAACTATAGATATTATCATGGCATATATTTTCATTTATAAGATAGAAAAAGTCCTCATCCTGCTGAAAAAAAAGTGGGGGAAAGGATTTAGAACTCAGTTGATTGTCATGAATGTTTTTTTTAATTCTGCTCACTACAAAGAATTCATGCAAATCCATTGAAATAAAATCATGAATAAATAATTTTATGGGGAAATTATAAATAGTATCATAGCATCTGTAATAATATTTCAATGTGTAGTAGCATATATAGTCACGCACAAGTAGTATAACAACTCATAGTTGTTATACACTTCTGTGACTCAACCATGTTTATTGCATTTCACCTGGGTGTAAACATTTTTTTTATTTTTGTCAATAAACATTATTATTATATTATTATTATTATTATTATCTATTTTCAAAAAAAAAAATGCCTCATCCTGCTAAATAAAATGGGTGAAAGGATATAGAACACAATTGATTGTTATGAATGTTTTCAAAATTCTGCTCCCTACAACGAATACATGCAAATCCATTGAAATACAGGTAATATTTATGAGGGAATATATTACAATCATTGCCTGAATTTTTATTGAAAACATAAAAGTCCTCGTCCTGCTGAATAAAAATGGGTGAAAGGATATAGAACACAATTGATTGTATGAATGTTTTTAAAATTTATCCCTAAAACGATTAATGCAAATCCATTGGAATAAAATCTTTTTTTGAAAATAGGAAAATCCTTATCCTGCTGAAAAAAAAAAGTGGGGGAAAGGTTTCAAACTCAGTTGATTGTCATGAATATTTTTTGAAATTCTGCTCACTACAACGAATACATTGAAATAAAATCATAAATAAATAATGTTATGGGGAAATTATAAATACTATCATAGCATCTATTTTCATTTAAAAAATCGAAAACGACCTCATCCTGCTGAATACAAATGGGTGAAAGGATATAGAACACAATTGATTGTCATGAATGTTTTTTAAATTCTGCTCCCTACAACGAATACATGCAAATCCATTGAAGTGCAGGTAATATTTATGAGGGAATTATAGTCACTGTCATTTCATGTATTTTTATTGAAAACATAAAAGTGCTCACCCTGCTGAATAAAAATAGGTGAAAGGATATAGAACACAATTGATTGTCATAAATGTAAAAAGGATCACTCTAAAAAAAACAAAAAATAATTTAAGAAAATCAGGGCAATACAAAAAAAAGTGGAATGTGGTGGAAAATACCAATAAAAATATGTGAAATATGAAATGAAGGAATTGCATATTGAAAATAATGAAATGAAAAATAATCACAAATCTATTGTAGATGAATTCAATTGTGAAATCTCCAACCAACAACCTAAAGGGTATACAACTACAAACTCATTGTGTTTAGATCTAGCAATCGAAAGGGAACGTATGGAAATCATAAAATCTCTCAAATCAAAACATCTCCAGGCGTGGATATTATGAGAACAAAAGTATTGATGAAAACATTTGAAGGAATATCATCCCCAATAACTTATTCAATGCAATATTTTGCCCTGATGTATCCAAATTAGCAATGCTTACCCCGCTATTCAAAAAAATAAATAAAGAAATAAAACAAGCAACTATAGTCCGATATCTTGTATATCAAATCAACAAAAATTTTCGTCAAAAGTATCATAGTAATATCAACAAAATACTTAGAAAACCCCCAACTTTTGTCAGACTCTCAATTCGGTTTCAGAGATGGTGAATGCACAACTGAGGCAATTACTCGATTTACAGGAGACATACGAATCAGCCATATGCGTTTTTCTGGTTTTTGCCAAGGCCTTCGATTCAATGAAAACAATAAAAAACAAATCGTTAATAGTATATTAAAGTATAAGTGGATAAAAAGGGCTTTAAAACACGCGCGATTTTTCGAGCACGACGGCGCAGCCGGAGTGCTCGAAATAGAGCAAGTGTTTTTAAGACCAGTTATCCACGAATACTTTACGTTTTTATTGGTGCACTTTGAAATCATATATACTGGTATTATTACTACAAATAATAGAAATAAGAACAAATAATGCAAGAAGGTTGAATTCGTGATGTGACATCAGTATACCTTTCGTTGTCATGGAAATGAGAAAAACATTCATTTGCAATTTGTTACCAAAGATCAATATTTGTTGTCACCAGAGCTCAAAAATGAATTATTCTAATATCGATTTTTTGAATAGTGAGGCAGAATTGCGGTTAATACCGCGAAAATCCAATGATATATATAAAAAAGAATATGAAAAGTTCATCAAATGGATGGAGGAGCACATATAAATGAACGAATTGTGAGTAATATTTTGACGTTACAAGGTACTCCTGTCAGATCAATAATCAAAAATTTGTCATTTAGACTTCACGTTTCTCGATTTGTTGATGTTGTCATGGTTACCTTTAAAAACGCGCGTTTTTTAAAGTTCGATTTAAACACGCTGAGGCGTGCTTTAAATGGTTAAAAAGGGGCACCAATAAAAAAAAATACATTCTTCCAAGGGTAATCAGAAAAAAGGAAAATATCGTATACCTCAGGGCACAGTCCTGAAACCTCTTTTTTCTCATGTATAACAACAGATCACTAACTATGAATACTTCTGGTAGAATAACTGTTTTGCAGATGATACTATGATTCTCTAAAATAATTGATTTGTTCAACCAAAAACTCAACACATGAAATTTTAAAAAGACCGTCTTTATTATATTTAGGGAATACGATATTCTCATTTGTGTTGGAAGAAGCACATTACGATAAGTTCTATATAACTTGAAATATCTTAAATCTATATCAGATATGAGTCAGTTGAAAATTATAAATTGGTTGAAAATCACGCCTTCAATATGCAATCCTCAGTTGGGGAAGCATGAATCACAATTATGTGAAAAAAATCGAATCTTTTTATTTTTTTCAAATCTTATTCAACAAAAAATATACCTACGATTTAAATTAACTCTTCAAAGAATCCAAAGAATGGTTTTTGTATGGAGGATTTAAATACTTCATCAAGAATGAAAGGAAATCTAGTGAAATCTTTTATATCTTTGATGGAAAATATCTGGAGTCCTGATACTTTTCGGAAAATGGTAAATACTTCACATTGCGTCCGTCTATTCAGAAATTTTTCTCCTTCCTTCAATCATAACGTCCCAGCAGATTCGGAAGTGTTTTTAAGATACCTTCTGGTAGGTTGACATCCGAATTTTAAACAAGGCAAGTGCAGAGAATCATCCATCACCAAACGATTTTTATATCATGGATGATAATCAGAGAGCTTCCATTTCTTGGACAAGATATCTGTCTACTCATAATTCTAAAATTGTGGATACATTTGCCGGTCAGCTGAAGTCTCAGATCAATAAGTAAACATAGATAGGCCCGATGCTAAATTCACCTTGCAATGTTTTGATGCGAACATAATTTCGGCGGGACGTGTAATGTTTTGTGTATATGCGAGACAAACCAAAACAAAACATCTCTTGCGCAGTGCCGTGCCGTTTTAAGGGGTTCAAAACAGTATTTTTAATCCACTTCAATTGAGGTTCACTTGTGTACATGAGTATGTGTGTTTGTTATCAATGTAAAAAAAAACTTTCACATGTCCGATTTACTTGAAATTTGTCATGCAAGCAAAAAGGTTTCCATGGAACTACAATTTGGTATTTCTATATGATGAAAATTCGAAATTAAAAACAAAATCTATCATTTATGGTCCGATTCAACACTAAAGGTATTCTCTAAATCACCTATAACAAATTTCATGACAAAATTCAAAATGACGGCTGCAATTTTATTATTGTCTGATTTAGACTAAAAATCGTCATCTAAGTATTTTATGAGTCGCGGATTGAAAACTTATCATGGAAATTAAAAATGGCGGCTGATTTCTTTCATTACAAGCTTTTATTTAACTACACATTTGTATGTATGTTTAGTGCAAATCTTGTAAGTGAATTTCAATCCACTTCTAGTTGTCCGATTAACGTGAAATTTGGAAGGTGTTCATAATTCCGGTAACAATGCATTACTGAATGTTTGCTAGAGAAAAATCAATAGGGCGGACGAGTTTTGTGATTATGGTTGATTCTATCAAAATTTGTATGTGGGGGTTTTCGGGGACAGGGATCACGAATTTATTGTCAAAATTCATAAATTCAAGATGGCGGCTCTAATATGGCGACGAGTTTTGTGGTCATAGCCCGATTTCAATAAACATTGGTATATGTGGGTTTTTGATGTCGGAGATCATGATTTTTTGCGTCAAAATTCATAAATTCAAGATGGCGGCTCTAATATGGCGACGAGTTTTGTGGTCATAGCCCGATTTCAATAAACATTGGTATATGTGGGTTTTTGATGTCGGAGATCATGATTTTTTGCGTCAAAATCCATGAATTCAAGATGGCGGCTCAAATGGCGACGATTTTGTATAGCCCGATTCATAAAATTGGTTGGGGTTTTTGGTCGGAATCATGATTTTTTGTCAAAATCATGAATTCAGATGCGGCTCCAAATGGCGACGTTTGTATTATGCCCGATTTTAAAATTCGGTTTTTTAGGACAAGCTTTCATATCCATGCACTGAAAAGGAAAAAATAATGTCTTTGTCTGACCTAGATTATTCTGTTAGTAGCAGATTCAAAAGCTTGCCGCAGAATATTAAATAGGTATTCTTGCGCGGTAAGATTTTGAATCCGCTACTCAGAGAATAACCTAGGTCAAACAATTGAAGAAATTATTTTTCCTTTTAGTCATTTATATAAAAGCTTGTCTTAATTTTTTTAGTCTTAATTTCAACTCAAAATAATAACTATATGGGGGTTCACACGGCAAGAAAAGTAGAGGACTAGATGGCATGAAAGTAGTAAAATATGACGTCACCTCCTCAGAGTATTAGGTATAGCTTGTACAAAGAAGTCTGCGTGAATTCATAGCTATGCATTTTACAAATGTCTTTAGCACTGCAGGCCAAAACCTCTCGAAGTTTGGAGAACAGCTTTATTGCAGATAAATATTTGCATAACACAAAGTAAACAATATATGTATATTTTTAAATATTTTATTATAAAGAAAATTAATCAAGTATAAAATTCAGTTTTTTGGATGTATGTATTGAATAATAAGAGGGATGGACAAAGAACTGTTTACATTTCTGCTACTCTCAATATGCAGAATTGATCTAGGAACAATACTTTATTATTAAAAGCTCAACAGGTTATTACCCTATTATAGTGCGAAAAAATCGCATATGCATGTATGAGTAAAAATATTAATGGTCAGTACAATTTTAGCATTACATAAAAATATAATTTTTAATACATATATAACATCATTAACAAACATTTGATAATAAATATCATGTCAGTGTTGCACATCATTGTATGCCTAACACTCAACAATGTGTATGCACCAAATAAACAAAAAATATGAAAAAAGATTTTGCTTTTTATGCAGCTACATTTAACCTTCAAGGGGTTGAAAGTTTCAAGATGAAATGTTAGTTTTTAGGTGGGGTCATAGAAATTGATATTTGAGGTATTTGTGCAAATGAAGAAATACGTGTTTGTGTTTTTCTAAATTCAACCCCTAAAGGGGTGAAATGGGGATTGCAAGTTTGTATAGGGGTTCCGTTAGTTTTTAAGTTGGGGTCATAAAAATAGGTATTTCAGATCGTTTTTTACAAATAAAGAAATAAGAGTTTCAGTGTTTAGAATTTTTTATCACGGTTCAGTTAGTTTTAAACTTAAAGTCATGAAAATTGGTGTTTTGGCTCTCTTGTAACAAATAAATAAATAGTGTTCAACCTTATTTGAAAATTCTGTCTCTAAATGGGTGGAGAGAGGTCATTGAATTTGTAATAGTCGTCACCCAAATGACATAATGGGAAGTGGGCAAAGCCTCAGGCATAAGCTAAATTGAACAACACAAAGAAAAAACTGGAAATTCTACCAAAGTACCAGCTAAACATATTATTCCAATTTCAATTCTAGGAGCTAAGCTCGGGGAGTTTATGCATGTGCGAAGAGATGCCCTGATTAAATCAGGAAGAGTTCATTGTAAGTAACCCTATAGTTTGGGGTTAGCTTACAGTGAACTTTCTGATTTTATCAAACATCCTGGCATATATAACCTATTAAACTATTGACTTTTAAATAAAATTGTTTTTGTCAAGACAGACCTGACCCTTTCTTCCGTATCAGTCCTTATTGACAATTCATGGTACACTCGGATTTTGAAGAAAATACGAAGTATTGATTTTGCTAGTGCATAACCATGATTTGACAAAGGCTCCTCTTCAAAGAAATGGTTACCAAAATTTTTGAAAACATCTTTTGGTAAATCATTCAAGGACCTCAGAGTCAAAATGTTAACAATATTGATATTATTGGAAAATAAATTCAATTTGGCTTTCATAAACTTCAATGTCTTTTCCCCCTGATTACATATATTAATCACAAAATTTGAGGCACTAATCATTCTACCATATAATTTTTTTCTTCTTATTCAATTTGTTATATTTCACTCAATTTTACATGTTTTTTCTCCAGTTTTTCATGGCATCAACCATTTCAGGAGCAGCAGTTGAAGTTGTTGATGATGCAGGAGATCTGAAACAAAGATACATCATTTCAGTTTTGATTTGACTAATAACAAGTTGCTACTCAAAGTATAGATTTTGAATTTCAATTCGGAATTTGCATTAGAATTTACTTTGAAATATGATACCAAACCTTTAGGATGTCATAAAATGTCTAGTTTACAAATATACATACTATCTTAATTTAATCATTGATTTATTACACCTAATTGAAATTACTTCGGAGGAGAAATTTTTTCACTGACAAAGTTCAATTAATGAAATACCAGTGTTGCAGTTATTGACAGTACTTTTACTGATGTGTTGTTGAGCCATATTTATTTTTAAAATTTTTTTAATTTTTTAATTTAATGAGATTCCAGGAGTTATATTTATTAAACATTGTTTTTAACAATTATTCAAAATTATGTATGTATTGAAAAAATGACAATTCCAAATTGTTTAGTATTATCCAGAATAAAAATTAGTAGGTTATCTAAAAGTTTTTTATCCCATTTTAAACAAATCTGCATTTAAGTTTATTGTTTCAGAAGCTGTAGAGGTAGTTGATGATGCGGGAGATCTGAAAAAATCAACAAACAACTATTTGAAGCTTACTTTTACTTGTCCGCCACCCCCAGTGGTCAAGTATTGTAATCGTGCAGAAAAAAAATCAGCTGTTTGACATCCCAGTACTTGACAGGCACGGACCTCGGGAGAATGGGGTTATTTTAAAATAAAACATTGATAAAACGTTTTTAGGGCTGTAGGAAGTCAATTTTATTGGTTAATTCAACAGTCAATTTAGCAGTCAATTAATCAAGTGAGATATTTGACCTCTGTCATTTGAGCGTTCCTGCACCAAACGCAGGTTGTTCTTGTCAAATCCCGGGTGAGCGGCCATCGTCTCGGATGGTAAGGCCCAGGAGAAACATTAAACATTCGTAGAGCCAGACTCGGAAATGATGGAAAGCTCCAACCTTAGACTTATTTTGATTTTTTTGTTGGGTTGCTCCCTGGCGAATTTAGTTCTAATCCATCGGATAGATTTTGAATAATTGAATGGCAAAATTTTGAACTTAGCGCTATTTTTTATTTTTGATCGATGTCAGTTGAATACATAATTTTGACTGTTCTGAATACAGTTTTTCAAGTGCTTTCAAATGACTTATTGAAAGTCAAGTTTGGTGAGCTATAGTTTCTTCATTTTTTCAATAGTGACACTTCCTTCTGACAGATGACAACCAAAAACTAATGGTCGCATTCGGGGCATAAACTGTATCTTCATACCAAATTTCAGCTGGACTGGTCAAACAGTTCGGTAGTTTTCGTGGAAGATTACGGACAGACAGGCAGACTTCATTCTGGAAATGGTCTCAATCGTCTCGGGAGACCTCAAAATGGATATTTCCGTCGATATCTTGTTTTTTCCGCACAATTACATTACTTGACCACTGGGAAGGCCGGTCAAGTGAAAATTGAGATATCCGTTTCGAGTTTCCCCGAGATGATTGAGACCATTTTCAGAGTGAAGTCTGTCTGCCTGTAATCTTTCATGATAACTGCCGAGCCATTTGGTATGAAGATACAGTTCCTTTACCAAATGCGACCATTAGTTTTTGGCTGTCATCTGTCAAATGGAAGTATCACATTTAAAAATTGACAGAAACTATAGCGCACCAAACTTAACTTGCAATATGTCATTTGGAAGTCCCTGAAAAACCGTTTCCAGAACTGTCAAAATTATTTCTCCCACTCACATCTGTCCAAAATAAAAAAATGGCAAAGTTTGCCATTTAATTTATTCAATGGATTAGAACTAAATTCGGCAGGGAGAAACACAACAAAAAAACCAAATTAAGTCGGCAGTTGGAGCTTTCCACCCAGTTTGGAGCTACGAATGTTTAATTTTTCTCCAGGTACTGTCCGAGACGGCCGCTCACCAGGACTTTGACTAGGACGACCCGCATTTGGTGCAGGACCGCTCAATTGACTCGTGTCAAATATTCCACTTGGTCAATTGACCGGTATATTGACTGTTGAATTTATCAATCAAATTGACTTTGTACAGCATAAAAATGTTTTATTTCAAATCAAGCTCATTCTCCCGGGGCCCGAGCCGGTTGTCAAGTTCTGGGGTGACCCAGCACAGCTGATTTTTAAATTACATAGTTTGAATTTTAATTGGTTATCATTGAATTTTGCCTCATTTTAAATAAACATCCAAGTTTCTCATGTCATCAACGTTTTCAGGGGCAGATGAAGTTGATGATGACAGAGATCTGAAAAAAAATACATTTTTCAGGTGTCAGTATTTGGCTAGGAAATTATATACCTCTTTTTAGAAGTCTCTATGGTCATAACTTCTTAGAATCTGGTAGTTGATGATGCAGAAGAACTGAAACATAAAATATGTGTCAATACATTTCTTTATATTACATACAATAATTTTTATTTATTTAATTTTATAATGTGGATAGTTGAAAATTCTTTGTGATATTACCTCATCTCACTGAGTACAAGATTTCGGTTGGGCGAATTTTGTGGTGTCCAATCCATTAAAATATCAATTCCTTGAGTCTCATGGTCAATGCTGAAAAAAAATCATAATTGAAATCTATAAATGTGAATATACATAATTACCAGTAAAATATGAATGAATGAAAAACTTTTCGGTTGATTTCGGGTATGGAAACCATAAACAGCAAATTAACAAACTTTTTTTAAATTTTTGTCACCTATATTATGGATTTTGAAGATAATAGCCCAAATGCCAAGGTGTCTGGGCTATAATAGTCTTCTCAACCATGGTTATATATGATTTTTCTACTACTCGCAATAGTACTATTGAAAAAACAAAAATATGATTAATGTTTATTCAGTTCGTTCGTAATATCATGAAGCCATACCCTGACGTAGGTATATCTATGAAGTAGAAACAAAAGAATGATAGAATGCACTGCCATTTCAATTTTAAAATATGTATTTCCTCAATTAAATATTTATAAATAATTTGTTTTACTACTATTACAGAAACAAAAATATGATTACCTAATGTTTATTCAGTTAATATCATGAAGCCATATCTATGAAGTACAAACAAAAGAATGATAGAATGAACTGCCATTTCAATTTTTAAACTTTCATTTCTTCAAATATTCAGTAAAATTGGCTGAAATGGATATTGAAGGTGATTGTGTCTCTCAAGGACTGAGGGATGTGGCATAAATTGCAAATTTATTACTAGAAGAATAGGCCACTAACAGTATTCAGTTGTACAGTTTTGTTTTCAATGTTAATCTTTGTGATGAAATAATTAATAACCTTTAAAAAAACATTTTCTATTGGATTAAAAAAAAAGATTTAAAATATATTTTACTGATAACAACATATATAGCAGTAGGTTATTATATTCCTATTTCATGTTAAACCAATGAGGTGGGCAAAATATTCAGTTAGTGGTTAGTTCATCTTATTCACAAAATCCTTAAAATCCTGGTTGATGGTCCAAAATCACCCAACCCTGGAATAATAATTGCAAAAAACCTTTATAGGAACAAATTCCAAATATAATTAGTTCAATTCTCCTGATTTCTTTGTTATCTCTTGAACTTCAATCATAAATATTTTGCCGAACTCAACATTGGGCTGTAAATAATTGGATACAACTGTACTTATGACTCCCTACAAACACATACCTTTTAACTGCTTGTACATCAGGAATGGCATCAGTTCTCAAACATGTTCTCCATTGCGGCTTTTTAATAATCTGAGCTTTGGAAAAATTAGCAGAACAGATAAAAGAATATTTTTTTAGGCTCAGTGGGTCTAATTCAAGAGCATCACACCATACTTGTAGTTTTTCCTTATCAGTGGGGAATCTGTGAATAAATTATCAGTATTTAGTACTCTACCCCAAGGAAAACAATATATTGGTAAAATCTCCATGACAAAATTAAATTCTACTTGGAAAATTCGTTCGTATTCGACGCCTCTGGTAGCTTACCTGTGAAATGTTTGTTGACTATCATTTGTTTTGTAAACAAAGCAGTATTTCGACATGTTGCACCACTGAACCACTTCACAAGCATAGAGAGTATTTTAAATGTCAGTAAAACCAAGGCAATATTGTTTAATGAAAATGAAAAAGCACCATATCACATCAACACCCTGAGAATATCTGAATATTATTTTACGTCAAATACGTCAAAGCAAATGGCCGATGGCGAAGAAAACAGGGTTGCCAAGAATCGTTCAATTTATCGAGGCGTCCTACAAATTCCGGGGTGTCTTATGATTTAACTGTTGAAAATTGTATTCCTTCTACCTAGAAAAAATATTTTTAAACCTTGTTCAGAGTTGATTGACCTTACCGCATTATATAAAATTCAGGTGAATAAATCTAATAATATATAATGTGAATGACTACATATAAACTCATGTACATTCTATAAATTATGTCCATCTGACAACCAGGATTCGGTATTTGTAAACAGTAGATGGTAAATAAACACAAACTTATGTGTGCATCAACGCATAGGTTGTTTACGTGGCATCAGGCCTATCTATGGTTATTTATTGATCTGAGGCTGAAGTCTATATTGAGATAAACTTTTCAACCGACGAAACCAAAAAGCAGGAGGTTCTCTAGTCGACGCGTATATTTAATTTTTTTTATATTTTTTTTTATGTATGATCACGCATAACTTTTTACTGAGATGTCCGATTCCGATAATTCTTCTTGTTGGTCCCATTTGAATTTGAAGGAAGAAATCCACCCCTAAGGGTGGCAAAATGAAGGATATTGATCACTCACCCTCTGAATTCTGGTCTGTTAACCGATTCTATCAGGCATAACTTTGTACTGGGTTCTTCGATTTGGATGTTTTTTTTTAATAGATAGGGTATACCTTATATTTAGATTTCGAATGAAATTATCCACCCTTACGGGTAGAAAAATAGGGGATAATTGATATTTCACTTGTGAACATTGGCACACACATACTAGTTGACAATGACAGATCGCTACTGATATTATTTTTGTTCCACATCCGTCAAAATCATTAAATTCTATGAGAGGATGGAATGATATACAAAGTAATGAAATAAACTAACTAGAACAACAAAAATAATTTATATCACAACAAATAGTGAAAGTAGATAATCATATTATTTAACTGGTAATAGTTGAAGTAAGGTGGGTAAGTAAGTATTTTGGAAGTAATCAAAAAACAAGTAGGTAGTAATTGGTAGATTTTAGCCAAAAAAATTGAAAAAAAAAAGTTTTTAACAAAAAATGAAACCGACGAAATACGGAACTGAAAAGTAAAAAATAAAATAAACCTTCTTAGTCTCAGTAACTAAGCTCCTAAACTAATGTAAGTAACTAATTTTGAGTCGGCGCCAAACGAACAATCAATGAAGATCATTAAATTACTTCAAAAAAATTATCAGAATGTCACCGCGCAACTCGATGCCATCATTTTACGCCTTACCTAATTCATTTGCTTGTTTGTTTGGCGCCGACTCAAAATTAGTTACTTACATAAGTTTAGGAGCTTAGTTACTGAGACTGAGAAGGTTTTTTATTTTTTACTTTTCAGTTCTGTATTTCGTCGGTTTAACTTTTTGTTAAAAAGTTTTTATTGAAATTACTGCTGCGTTACTTTTGAACCTTTCTGGGTACTTTCGCTCCCTATTCTTGACTTGCCAACCGAAGTCGTGAATTTAACAGAATGTATTGAACAGAAGAGGAGACTTTGACTGACGATGCGAGCCCATACTGTTCAACTTGTGGAATGAAAAGGGAATTCAAAAAGATGATTCGTATACAAACATTTCCAAAAATTTTTGTTATACATGTAAAACGTGTTTCTTCGATTGATGGCAGTAAATTGGACAATGTGATTAATTTTCCCTTACAAAATTTGAATTTGACCAATATTCGGCTCAGGATGGAATTAATACTCTTTATAATATCTACGCCATATCTAAACATAGCGGCAGCATTTCCAATGGACACTATACGGCATATTGCAAACACCCTTATCCCAATTGTTGGCACCTCTTCGATGACCAAACTAATAGGCGAATTCATTAAAAAACCTCTAACTCACTGAATTAATAGAATCCTTGAGAACGGTAAATTTTCAGAAAACTTCAAAGTAGCCATAGTTAAACCATTATTCAAGAAAGGTGATCGAAGGAATGTATCAAATTGTAGACCAATCTCGTTATTGAGTTCAGCTGCCAAGATCGTCGAAAAGGTTATTAAAAAACGTCTTATGGAATTCTTGGAGAATAACAATATACTTTCACCTAAGCAATTCTGTTTCAGATCGAAAAAACCAACCGAAGATGCTATTGTTCATTTAACAAATAATATATACCGATCACTGGACGAAGGAAAATGTTCAATAGAAGTCTTTCTAGATAAAGCAAAGGCCTTCGACACCGTTAACCATGAAAAATTAATGGATGTTACGGAAGACCTCGGTATCAGAGGAATCGTACATGAGTTGCTTAGATCTACCTTAATAATAGAACACAGTATGTCAAAATTGATAACGAAATAAGTGAACCTCAAAAACTATTAACTGGTGTATCGCAAGGAACAGTTTTAGGCCCAGTGCTTTTTTATTCTACATCAACGGAGTACTCTGTCTCGAAGCAGATGCAAATGTATCATATTTTGCAGACGATACCGTAGTTCTCTTTACTGCTGCCACTTGGGAGGAAGCTAAGAACAAAGCGGAACATAACCTAAAAAAAAATAAAAATTGGTTTAGCGAAATGGATCTAACACTGAACTTGGAAAAAACAAAGTGTATAACGCTTTTTTGCAATAAATCTAACCAACCCGATATTGATCAGATTACATTGAAAGATGAAAATTCAACTTATTCAATCCAATGTGTGAAGTATGCTACATACCTTGGAATCGAAATTGATAACCACCTTAAATGGGCCATCCACATGAATAAACTTCTGAAAAAGCTAAGATCAATACTGTACACATTCAAGCATCTTAAAAAAATTCTCAAAATACATTAACTCAAAATTGTATACCATTCACTTATAGAATCTCATATTCAATATGGAATATCTGCCTGGGGAGGAGTGTACAACTGTCGTATAGAACAATTGAAAGTAATGCAGGAATACTTTTTGAAGATTATCTACAATAAAGAACGTACATAACCTACAGAAAAACTATTCAAAGAGATACCTATTTTCGAACTAAAAAACTTTATTTTTATAAGATTCTCTGCTTACAATATGAAAATAGAAAAGAATTAACATACATAAAACATGAACATAATACAAACAAAAGAAGGAGTTTTTTATAGAAAAGACTACAAAAACGATTGGTCAGAAGTCATTCTACTACACAGCCCCAAAACTGTTTTGTCAGGTTCCACAGACCATCAGAGATATGAATAATACTTCTCTTTCAAAAAAAAAATAAAGTTTGGCTGCAAGATTTGTCTATGGAAAACATGGTGAAAATTATCAATATTTCCGTATGATTCATCATTCATTATAGCCGAAGTCAATTATATTGGTACTAATCAAAATTTTTGTTAATTATTTTTCATGATTTCTATTCCACATAGTTCATTGTATTTTCTGTATTTTACTTTGTTTTTGTATTTTATTGTATTTTTATCTATTTTCATTTATTATTGGATTACTTTATATTTATTTATAGTAGTGGCATTTTGTATCTATACATTTTTACATTTACACATTTTTTCATTTTTAATTTTCATTTTTACATTTCAAAATTTTTACATTTTAACAATTTTACATTTTGATATTCTTACATTTTTACATCTTTACTTTTTTACATTTTTACATTTGTACATTTTCTATTTCACATTTCCTATTTTTATATTTTCACATCTTTAACATTTAACATCTTTACATTTACTTATTTTTTCTCTTTAATTTATATATTTGTATATTTTATACTCACTTCATTCATTTAACTTTCAGCATGTATTCATTCATTTGCTTCGATTTATTGGCAAGATATTATATATAGGTTAGGAATGCCCACAACAAGTTTTTTTCGTGGGATATCTCCGGTTCATTTTTCATCATTTATGTCCACGCCTGTAACCTTAATGAAAATAAAAATGTTATTATTATTATTATTATCATTTTCCAAGATTGATTCTCTTATCTCCCAGGGATCATGTATCCTTTTCTATGAGAAAGTTGATGATCTGAATGCTGATGGTGTTGTGGGTTTTTCCGGGTTTTCCCCCAACTGAAACAGCAAATGCGCCATGACTTCGAGTCCTGGGCTTCAATCAAGATTTTCATCTTGATATTATTTTATATTTAAAACTTCGCTTTTGTATTTTTAAATTAATTTTCAACAAATATTTATTTTATCAACGCAGTTCTCTAACTGGATATCAGCTATCTATCAAAGCTAGTTAGTTCGGGCAAAAGTTCATTCTCCTACGTTGCCCTTATGTTCGCCCTCGCCTGGTTCCCCTGTATCCAAATTATGCATTTAGAACCTGAAAAGCCGGACAATATAATCTTGATAGTGTTTCAATTTCAGGGTTCTGATGGAAGGTGTCAAATACTACGCCACCCAACCCATAATGATCGGAAAGACATTCCTCCGGCTAGAAAGAGACTTCGATAAACATGTTAGCTATTGCAGAGACGAACCGATGGCTCAGGAATTTTTGGATATATGTGACGAGGCCTTCGATTATTTCGCGGTAAGTGTGAAATAGTAGATTATACAACGAGTCAATAATGATAGCTATTATTCTCGAGGAATATTTACGAACCGATCCGCGTTACCGGCGAGGGAGTAACATTCCGAGCAACAACTTTATTTGTCAATAATATTAACATTAGTAATAGTACAATTAATAAACTGAATTGGTCGTGAGTTATCATTAACTTTGGAAGAGTTTTCAACATGAATATTTGGAATTTCGGTTGCTGTTTATCTGTTTAGCGATAGAATCTGCTGTAGTTGTTTTGTTTCTCATAGACTGATCAATGTATCCCTTCAGCTAGATAGATAGATAGATATATATATATTTTATTAATCCTTTTTGCTACATATTATGTAGATGGGACAAGTCATAGTTGCATAGGTTCATACATACATAAAAAATATACCTCAAGTCTAGATAAAATGTGATTAAAAAACATTTTACAATAAAAATAATCAAATCAATACATCGTCATAAAAAACAATATAAAATACACAAGTCTAGATGGAATGTGATTAAAAGACATTTCACAATGAAAATAATCAAATCAACACAACTCCATTAAAAAAACAATATAAAATACACCAAGTCTAGATAAAATGAGATTGAAAGACATTTCACAATAAACATAATTGAATCAACACATCGTCATTTACAAAAAACAATATAAATATAAAAACGAACTGGAAAACACTGTACCGAGATAAGAACATTCAAAGTAAATACGATCGCACATTGCTCCTTCGAATGTAAATTAATCTACCGTGTAAAAACATTTTTCTGATAAAAAAAGTTTCAATTATTTTCTGAAGGCATGAGGTGACAAAGTCTTCATATTATTTGGCAGTAAGTTATAAATGCGAATACCAACAAATTTAGAAGACTTTTCATATTTTGCGTGATTATGTTTTCGAGTTGTGATCATATTTTTACTCTTTATATTATAATTATGCATTTCTGCTCTCATCTGTAGCATAACTTTATTTTCAGTAGTAATACTATGAGTACTTCAAAATAATCAGGTTATACATCGATAACTTGTTGCATAATTACAAAGAGTGTCAGGAGTGGTACAATGAAAGTTACAATTATTATATACTACGTTTTTTTTTTAACTGAGTTACTTTCTTCGATGGAAACGTGGCTACTGCTCATTGAAGTGCTGGAAATACCGAAGGTGTTATTACTTGAACCTGTAGCGTTTCAAAAATTGGATCTAATCTTATTTATTATGTTTTGGTGATGTTGTTCATCTAACTGTAGGTAGGGTTTGATAGAATTGCTATCATCATGTCCTGTTATTTTAATGAGTTCATGTTCCGATACACCTGCTCTTGCCAATTGTGAAACAGCAGTGGCTCGGTGAGAATGATTTGACAATGTTTTGTTTGTCATATTTAAATTTGCCAATTCTGCAGACTTTTTGGTCCATTCACTAATTTTATGCACTCCAATTGGCATATTTTTGTACCAGCCAAGGGTTTTCTGTTTTCTCCAGTTAGGATTCACTGTGAGAAATAACCTATCTGTTTTAATATTGATGTTTTCGCTTCTTTTTATCATTAGTTTATCTAGAAGTCTCACTGGACAACGATTTTCTTCATTATGGTTGGGTACAAGCCATTTATTATTAGCACACGGGCTTTGCTCCTTCCTGTGTGGTTTTGGTAAAAATAGGATTATATTGTATTCTACCAGTTGGAGTATCATCATTTCCAGTTTCCTTTTGAAAATAATGAGTCAAGCCTGACGCTCCTTCATTTCCTCTCCACGCAAGTTCTACAGAAGCAATTAAGATTTTTTTTTATTTGTAATCCTTTCGGTGTATTTTTATCCCACGCTTCTATCATTGCTCTGCACTCGGTATCTTCAAATGCTGATGCACTAACCTTTATCTTGTCCGGTAACATTTGAAGTTCCCTTCTTTTTGAATTTCTTGCGTTTCGTGCGGCTAAAAATATGGGACTAGAGAATGGATCAATTACTCTATTAAACTCCTTCATATATTTTTCTTGTATTTTGCCGTAACGTTCCGCATCGTTTTAACCACATTTTATTTATAATTTTCTCCATTACCTTTTCGCATATTGTAAGCCCAATCTTTCAAAATGGATGCTATCATTTCAGTGGAAATTGATTCATTTAGTACATAGTTTCTTTCACTACAAAACGTAAGAAATTGTTTCCATACGTACTTTTTTGTTTTCACTGTATTATGAGGCTCAGTATTTTGTATACTTTCGTCTATTGCATTTAATGATAAATCTCCGAATCGACTCATTTTTGAACAATAATTGATGAACGTCAAAATTTGACGGTCCTGTTAGTTTGTGTATTGTTGTATATTGATGTCGATGTGGTAACTACGGAAATGAAATTATTGTAAAATTTTCGATTGGTGGAGCTACTCTATGTATAATCAGGTATTATCGAAATTATACAAGGTTACTTAACTAAACTGAACGTTCTGATTGGTTAAAAATTACGCGAAAAAAATAATCATGTATATATGTTAATGTTTTCATAATCAACAAACTTGTAACTGTCAATATTTTGTTATGTTGGAATGTCTCTCTACAGGAAGTTCTATAATCCAAATTGAATATCAATCTCAGCAGTGTTGAAAAAGGAAACAAATTGAATATTGGTAGAAAGATTTTTCTGCGAATTGAAAAATCCACGATTAAAATGAAGTTATTTTTTGTGAATTTCTAACAGAAAACAACTACTTCCCCGGCTAAAGCCACGCTGGACATTGAACTACATCTGATAGATATTCTGAAAAGGCCCTAACTCAAAAGAAAAAATCTGAAATTGAAAATTTGCATTTTCATTCAGATAGTTATTTGATTTTCTATTCCAGTCTTAATTAAGAACTCATAAAGATGAATGAGGCAAAGAAGAATGTTTTTCAGAAGAGAGTATTCACCAGAAATCATTCGTAACATTGACGCAGGAGAGACATCGCATTCACTAGGTCTTCAATACATTTTTGTCGACGAAAATCTATTTCACGCTTCCACGATCATCAGGAATACCGGAAGAAATGGGAAACACATTTTTAAGAAGCAATCTCACTTTGCAAAGATGGAAAAAGTTAGAATCATTTCTTTTGGAGAGACACTTTGAAATTAGTGTTTTCTGACATTAAAACCTGTCATGGGGTATGATAGATTGATTTGTTGAAAATATAAACAGGATGTTCATAAAATCAGCGACTGAAAGATAAACTCTAGTCACTATCTTCCATCGTCAAGATAACCTCTTGTGGGGTATCCATGTTGAAAAGGGAAACATTCCCAATTGAATATTGGTAGAAAGATTTTTCTGTGAATTGAAAAATCCACGATTAAAATGAAGTTATTTTTTGTGAATTTCTAACAGAAAACAACTATTTCCCCGGCTAAAGCCACGCTGGACATTGAACTACATCTGATAGATATTCTGAAAAGGCCCTAACTCAAAAGAAAAAATCTGAAATTGAAAATTTGCATTTTCATTCAGATAGTTATTTGATTTTCTATTCCAGTCTTAATTAAGAACTCATAAAGATGAATGAGGCAAATGAGAATGTTTTTCAAAAGAGAGTACTCACCAGAAATCATTCGTAACATTGACGCAGGAGAGACATCGCATTCACTAGGTCTTCAATACATTTTTGTCGACGAAAATCTATTTCACGCTTCCACGATCATCAGGAAGACCGGAAGAAATGGGAAACACATTTTTAAGAAGCAATCTCACTTTGCAAAGATGGAAAAAGTTAGAATCATTTCTTTTGGAGAGACACTTTGAAATTAGTGTTTTCTGACATTAAAACCTGTCATGGGGTATGATAGATTGATTTGTTGAAAATATAAACAGGATGTTCATAAAATCAGATGTGGAATCATCTGCGACTGAAAGATAAACTCTAGTCACTATCTTCCATCGTCAAGATAACCTCTTGTGGGGTATTCATGTTGAAAAGGGAAACATTCTCAATTGAATATTGGTAGAAAGATTTTTCTGTGAATTGAAAAATCCACGATTAAAATGAAGTTATTTTTTGTGAATTTCTAACAGAAAACAACTACTTCCCCGGCTAAAGCCACGCTGGACATTGAACTACATCTGATAGATATTCTGAAAAGGCCCTAACTCAAAAGAAAAAATCTGAAATTGAAATTTTGCATTTTCATTCAGATAGTTATTTGATTTTCTATTCCAGTCTTAATTAAGAACTCATAAAGATGAATGAGGCAAAGAAGAATGTTTTTCAAAAGAGAGTACTCACCAGAAATCATAAGCATTCACTAGGTCTTCAATACATTTTTTCGCAAAATTTTCACGCTTCCACGACATAGGAAGCCGGAAGAAATGGAAATTTTTTAAGAACAATCTCACTTTAAAGTGTCACGAATACGTGGAGAGACACTTTGAAATTAGTGTTTTCTGACATTAAAACCTGTCATGGGGTATGATAGATTGATTTGTTGAAAATATAAACAGGATGTTCATAAAATCAGATGTGGAATCATCTGCGACTGAAAGATAAACTCTAGTCACTTGCTTCATGGAACTCCTGTCTGATCCAGTAGCTAGTCCCCAGACAGCAATATTATGATATTTAATTGAGTGAAATTCAGCATAATAAACTGATATCATTGATTTTGTATCTAACTTACACTTGAGAGATTTCATCAAATAGTTTGTACGATTGATTCAATTTCTTAGATGTAAAATCGATATGTTCTTGCCATGAGAAGAGCGAGTCAATCATTATTCCCAAGAATTTTGTCGAACTGGGCAATTCTAAAGATTTGTTTTGGAAACTGAGATTGAGGTTATGTAGACTTCTAGATGAATTTGCAAATTGCATGCATACTGTTTTGTTCAGGTTCACAATGATTCTGTTCAGTCATTAAATTCAATTAGAACTGTATGCACTAATTGTGTCATATCGTCAGATGTTTTACTCGAAAGAATGACAGACGTGTCATCTGCGTAAAGGAATATTTTTAAATAATTTATGTTATCAGGAAGATCATTCACATATAATAAAAAAATTAGTGGTCCAAGAACGCTGCCTTGAGTGGTACCCGTTGTTACAAGAAATGTATCTGACATAAAGTTTTTCTGCTTCACCTGGAAACATATATTCGTCAAAAAAGACACAAGTAACTGGTTTATACTACCTCGAATTCCTAAGTTAAAGAGTTTTTCTGCTACAAATTCAGTGTTCAAAGTGTCGAAGGCCCTGCTTAAGTCAGAGAAAATTCATACAACAATATTTTTTTCGTCTATTAAATCATGTATATTGTGTGTATACTGATAAGAGATATTGGATGATAATTCTCGATATTTTTGCTGTCACCATTTTTTAGAAAGGGGTCTAGAATGGCAATTTTGAGAAGATCAGGATATTCTCCAAAAGAGATACATAAATTCATTATATGCCCCATTACGTCTGATAATATATCTACACATTCTTTAACAATTTTTCTGGAGACCTCATCATGTCCTGTGCTTTTTTATTGGGTAATGAGACAATAACTTTTTTTACTTCGTCTGCTGTAACGGGTTTGAAAAACATCGTTGTATTAACATTCGCCATTGTCGTACAACTGTCTGAATAATTACCTTGGAAATGAGTGTTGATTTTTTTGTCAATTATAGTTGAGAAGTTTTCTCCAAATGTTCAACGGAAGTATTATACGTTAATTTCAATTGTTCTATCATGATAAAATTTTAGATCTTTTTCATAAGCGAATAGCAAAAGGGGATCAAAAGGCAAAACATCGCGAGGCCTACTGCCTCTTCACACGGGCATTTCCCCATTTTATCTTTGAAATACAGAATTAAATGCATTGTGAATAATAAATTACGAGATGTATAGTATTTCTAATACCCATTGGACCGACATAAAAAGTTTCGTTTTTTCCTTTTTTGTTACTTATTCTTATAATCATAGCAATTGATCACCCCATGTAAAAGTAGACACATGTTATCTCAACTGAATTTTATTATTTGTTTCGAAAGGTCTCCAGAAAGCCATATTGATAAAATTATTTTTAATGGATAATTCCTAACCTCACCAACACACGGCACTGATTAAGAAATATTGTGAACTGCGTAAATCCTGCGGATTCAGATAACAGATGTCCAATCCAGCTAGCCGAGCTTCTATTTCCATATATATTTGATAGCGCCTTTACTATTGATCTGGGCAACTAGAGACACGCGCCAGAACTTTTTTATGATTGTACCAGGAACGCTTTGAAAGTAAAAACACTGGTAGTATATAAATTTCCCATTTGCCGGGCAGTGCATATGAACACTCCTCGTGGTGCTCTCATTTTTATTGCAGTTCCAATTGGGATTAGAATAACTATACCGTACTGAGTAGATAATAAACATATTTTATATACAGGGTGAGTCAGAATAAGACTGACAAACTCTGACTACAGATTTCTCACCTCAATTTGAGGTTAAAAGTTGCTACCAAGGTATGTCCTAAAATGTCCTAAAAATCAAGGTATGTCCTGAGATACAGAGTGTCAAAAGTACGAAAAAAATTAAGATTTAATTTGTTTTCACCAAAATTCCTGAAGGAAAAAATTTGAAACTTTAGTCACACGGTTCATGAAATAAGATTGATATGTTCCATAGAATATCAATTTTCAATATTTGTATTTCAAAAACCAGACATAGAAAATTAATGAAACTCACACGAGTGAGGGGTAATTTATTTTTAAGTATAACTAATTCAAGAGTAATTAAAAAACATATATAATAGGTGCAAAATCTATTTCAACTTATATTTGTAAACAATATGATTGTAGCTTCTTGTAGCTAATCATAGTAAGCAATTTCTATAAGTCTTCCTCAAGTAGTTTTGGCTTCAAAGCGGATTTATAGTCACAAAAAGGCTGTTTTGAATGAATAATGTTAAAAACATGAATTATAAAAAACAAATATTTTGGAAGAAAGTTAAAACTTTGAAGAAAAAACTTGTCATAAGAAAAAACCCCCAGCAAAGATATTTTTAATGAAAAATGCTCGGTCTCACTAATGGGACCAATGATAAAGATTGGCGAAATATGCTAAATTGTCGCTATTTTGCACCCAACCTGTATAATAGACGGCTCCTTTTGTCGTAACGACCGACTGACTGACATGTCAGTTACTAATCATCTTAAAAGTAATACTTTTGAATACGTGAACCTTACTATGTTTTAGTAAAACATCCATTTTTATGATTTTCTAAAATTCATATTTCCGAAACTGGACATAGAAACTAATTTGAATTTGTACGTGTAACTTCTAGTGACTTGTACTACAATATCCCAAAAATTTTTCCAAATTGGCTGAAAGCCTTTTTCTCATGTATTTGGTGCGGGGTTCTTTTGATTTTTTTCGTACTTTTGACTCCCTGTATTTCAGAGACGATGCATTTTAGGGTAAACATTGATGTGACTTTTCACCTCAAAATAAAGTAAGGAATCGGCATACGGAGTTTGTCGGTCTTATTCTGACTCACCCTGTATATATCTATCATTGTACCTCTACTGAAGATGGGTTTTATAGAACCCGAAACATTTTTCGATTCAGCTAATTCGCCTTATTTAACCCAATTATACACATGTGGAGATGACTTTGAGTTTCATTCATTTATGAAAAACTCCATTCCACTTTGAGTCATGGACTTCTTCCTACAGTAATCTATATCTATTAGCTTTAACTTCACATTGGACAACATTTTGTCGATAAAATCAAAATACTTTTATTTCAGACAATAAATTTTATTTATATATCAGGCAATTACCAGAGGAGAAATTTGAAAATAAACCCTACCTCTGTCTGGTGCTGAAGGTCATTTTGAATATTTCCTGAGAATAAATTTGTTTATGATCTGAAAACTTCACAAGCATATTTCAAGGGTAAGAAAACGAAAACCCGCTCCGAGAAGTTTGATTGCTTTCCTTGAGAGAGAATAATCTTATAAAAGTTTATAACGGAACCTTGAGGAAACTGGCCACAAATCATTGGAATGATATCATCAACAACATGATACAATAGGTATTTATCATACAAGGGAAAAAATAATTAGATATTAGTTCGAGGTTGTGTTGTCTCCCGACGAGAAGCGGAGGCAGACAAAAAACCGAGATCTAAAATCTAATATTTTTCCAGTGAATAATACACAATTTTTTTTTCTGTGACGGGAAAAACGACGATTTAATATTGAAAAAACATATTATTACAATATATTAAAGTCAGAAAATTATCGATGTGAAATTTGAATTTTTAAACTGGTAGGCTGTTATACTTCTAGCTACAAGGAAACCTTTAAAGTAATCAAATATCTGTCAATTTAATTCGTTGATTTGAAAATTGCGAACTTAGTGGTTGTTTAGTAATCATTTTGAATAATATAAAGTTAAAAAATGTCTGATTCCGAATTTTCTCTGACTCCACCGGAGTAAATGTAGCGAAAGTCCAAAAATTATTGCCAGCTGAATCGCGGAAAATTTACGAAATCGCGTATTCAAGATTTACGGAATGGAAGATGAAAAAGACATGCAGTTCTGTCTCAGAGACGGTGTTATTAGCAGGGCCGATCCTAGCAGGTGTGCAGCGCGTGCACCGCACGCGGGCGGCCAAACTAAGGGGCGGCCGCAGGCCGCATTTAGTTATAACAATCAGCTGTTTTTTGAAAGAAGAAAAATGAAACGTTAGTGCTCAGTTGTGTTGTGTGTTGGTCTATTGTCCATTAGTATCTTCTCCTACTCTCATCTACACACATTCTTCATTTGAGAGCAAAATTCATGGCAGAGCCGGCAATGCAGCATAAAAAATTGAAATTTCTATAAAAAAAAAACCAAGGGCCATATTTTTGACACGACTAAGAATGTTTGGTTCCTGTGTGCGGCACGGCGGCTTATTTATGTACGTATAGTCTTTACGATGTCAGTTGGAACGGCGAAAATTTTTTTAAAGGAGGTACCAGCGGTGAAACCTTTGAAAAAAACGTGCTGCTGTTCGCCGGGCGGCTTTTTTTCAAAGGTTTCGCCGCTGCGGCCTCCTCTGAATTTTTTTTCACCATGCCAACTTACTTGTAAAGACTATATATATCACAGTCGGCACGCGGCTCGCAGGTCAATGGTCAGAAGAAACTTTATTTTAGCGGTTTTCTTTATAGTTAAGAAATGGATTGTTTGGACAAAGTTAATGGGATGCGGCATCGGAATTTTTTTTGTTACTTCACCACTATATATAAATCATTTTCATTTCAAAATGTTCATTTAATTTTGAATCAACATACAATAAGACCGGTCATAAACACAATCAAGTGCAGGTGTGAGTTAATATTGGAAATTAGTGACAAGGTGTTGCTGTTGAGTATCGTTCAAATATTTAAATCAGAACTGTGGTAAGTACCAAAGCTCTTAACTAGATTTATGAACGAATGAAATGTTGTACAGGGTGTTTTCTAATTAAATAAGAAAAGTGGGCATATTTTTAAACTAATTTTGTCGCGATGATTCGTTTTGAAAATAAGTACAGAATGTTTGAAAATTCAAAATTTATTTTCAATTCTTTCAAAATTCGTTAGCACAAAATATAATTTTCTTACAAAATTATAGGTTACCAACCGGGGGAGTTCATGAAAATTTCAATTTTTACCCAGGTTTTGAAAGAGCGCTACGAATCATTATTTATTTTAAATAATTTGCTCTAACTTTTTCAACAGGAATGGGGATTTCTTATGAATAACCCATATTCTTACACATTAAGTAAAAAAAAGTATTAACAATGGTAGGTACTTTTAGAGGTCATTTCGATGAATTTCAAAATTTCTGAAGAATTCCTATTCATTTTATCTGCATCTGTGAGCCATGATATACTTATCGTTCTTCTTACCTTTTACCTTTAGATGTCGTCCTCGTCCAAAAACAGAAAAACTGAAAGAGAGTCAGGTGCCCTCTATAGAAAACAGAAGAATAGAAGAATAAAAGAAATCTCAAAACAAGCGGGAGCATTGAAAAAGTATTTTGGAAAACCGGATAAAAGTGAGCCCGAACAAAAAGGTTTGAATCAAATCGCGGAGTTTGATTATTCTCAACCATCAACATCCACCAGTACAAGTGAAACAAACAATAAATCAATAGATTTCACACCCGATGAAGGTGATAAAGCTGCAAGATCATCATCAAGCAGTCCCATTCCCAGTGAAGCCGAATGTGAAGATGAGAGCAAAGAGGAAGGGGGCTCTGCTCAAGTAGCACTAGATGATTCAGGTACTTGGCCTAACATTTTGACAAAAAAATATATCGATTTATTGGTAGAACACGGTCCCAAACAAGTTGCAGATTTCAAATTTCCGATTGATGATAGTGGCAGAGAATTAAGCTGTCCATATTATAACAAAACTTTAGTGAACGGGAAGAAAATAAATCGCGCGTGGCTCTGCTATTCCATAAAACTAAATTGAATTTTTTGTTTCGCATGTAAATGGTTTAGTAGAGATAGTTCAACACAACTTGTAAGTAAGTACTGGCTTTTCTGATTGGCGTCATTGTTCGGATTACCTCAATAAGCATGAAAATACTCTAAAACACGTTAACTCTATAAGATCGTAGTGCGAAATAAAGACGAGGATGGAAAAAAATTGTACCATTGACGCGGAACAACAAAATGTTTACAATAGAGAGAAAAAGCGATGGCGCGCTATCATTGAAAGAATGATTGCTGTAGTACAATTTTTAGCCAGTCAAAATTTAGCATTCAGAGGAACTAGTACGGAGTTGTATCATAGAGATAATGGTAATTTTTTAAAGGCAGTAGAAATGTTGGCCAAATTTGATCCAGTTATTTCAGAACACCTTAATAATATCAGTAAATACAAAGATAAAAAAACACGTATTCCACACTACTTAGGGCAGCATTTTCAAAATGAAGTAATTCATATTTTAGCCAAATCTATTCGTAATGAGATAACACGCATTGTCAAAAAGCCAAATATTACACTATAATTCTCGACTCTCCGCCCGATATTAGTCATACAGAACAAATAACGTTTGTAATTAGATGTGTGAACACTACTGATGGTAAAAGTAAAGTAGATATTTTAGAATTTTTTCTAGGATTTTTTTCAGTAACTAATACCACTGGAGAAGGTCTGTGCAATTTTCTATCAGAGAAGCTATTACCTAGTCTGCAGCTCGAAGTTAAAGATATACGTGGTCAGGGCTACGACAATGGATCGAACGTGAAGGGGAAAAATATAGGGCTTCAGAAACGGATTCTCAATATCAATCCTAGAGCATTATACGTGCCGTGTGCGGCTCATACCTTAAACCTCGTCGTTAATGACGCTGCCAGCTCCAGTGGTGAAATTTCTGGATTTTTTGATATGGTACAAGAGGTATATAATTTTTTTTCTGCGTCCCCATATCGATGGGATTTACTGAAAAATACGTGAAAAGTCTAACTTTGAAACCATTAAGTGAAACAAGGTGGGAAAGTCGTATCAATGCTATTAGACCTCTAAAGCAAGTCCTCAAAAACATTATTACCGCATTAAATGCCTTAATTGAAGATTCCACCAGAGACGCGAAAACAAAAAAATGGTGCAAAATCAATAATTAAAAATCTTGAATCATTCAAATTTTTGTGTTCAATTTTGATTTGGCATGATTTATCATCAAGAATTAATGTTCTGAGTAAAATGCTTCAAAATCCTAAATTAAACATCGCGGAATGCATTGAAGGCTTAGATAATTTGAAAAAATATTTTGTTTCACAAATATCAGACGATAATTTCAAAATATTTGTCGAATCAGCCACAACACTTGCTAGAGATTTAGGTATTGATCCCGAATTTCCAAGTTCGAGGCTCAGGAAAAAGGTCCGTTTATTTGATTACGAGGGCAGTGATGAACCCTTTTGAATCCCTTCCAGCAATTCAAGACTTCTTTCTATTTTGCAATTCTTGATCACGCGATCTCTTCGGTAAATGAAAGATTTACATTATTATCTGAGTGCTTTTCAATATTCTGCTTTCTGTATGAGTTTCACAACATTTCTAGTGATGATCTCATGAAAGCCTGCATGGACTTAGATATTAAGTTACAGGTACAGGAGGAAGGAAGTATCGTGAAAGATATAGATGGTATATACAACTGTTTAATGAAATAACTTCATTCAAAGATATTTTTCCAGGTAAGAAACAGCCAATTGAGGTATTAGAAATCATAGTCAAAAATGATCTCATTTCCGGTTTTCCTAATTTTGCTCTAACAATAAGAACTTTTTTAACCTTACCTGTTTCAGTGGCTTCAGGAGAAAGAAGTTTCAGCAAATTAAAAATTATTAAAAATTACTTGAGAAATAATATGACACAAGAAAGGCTTTCAGATTTGGCCATCATCTCTATTGAATCCAAAATCTGTGAAAAAATAGATTTTACGGAATTTATTGATAAATTTGCCACTCAGAAAGCCAGAAAGGTTATTTTATAATTAGGTAATTATAATGATTAGGTACCTAGTGTGTAGACTGTAGAACAACTGATTTATATACTTTTCGTTGATATACGCACTGAGTATGTCCAAAATCATTGTGTGTGAAATAGACGTTATACAGGTAGATGAGTTTAAGAGTTTATAACGTCAACGTTAAATATTAGTCAAAATAAGAAAAAAATATCTGGAGGGGTGGCACATCTGGTATTTGCACGCGGGCGGCCAATACCCTAGGATCGGCCCTGGTTATTAGCTTACTTTTCGGAACTGGCACAACAACAAAAGCCATCAACACTATCAACAGTGTGGTCGAATTATTCAATGATTCAAGGTATGTTACAATCCAATAATAATGTAGACATTTCAAAATATTACTAACTAATTACATTCCTGAAACGAAGTGGAAAAGGTTACACGCCCAAGAAAGCTGCGATTTTCACGAGTACATAAATTAGTGATTTTTTAAATAATGCTCCCGATGAAGTTTATTTAATGGCCAAGGTTGTATTTGGGATTGCAGGAGCTTGTCGAATTTGTGAAATCAGACAGGTAACATTAGATGATATTGAAGATTCGAGAACGATATTAATTGTGAAACTTAAGCAAACAAAGAATAATGTAAACAGAAGATTTGTAGTAACTGAAGAATATATTAAATTCTACCGAATGTACATAGCAGCAGCAGCAAAGGATCGCCGCCTGTTTTATGCATATCGCAATGGAAAATGTATCAATCAGGATATGAGTAAAAATCAGTTTTACAAGGTACCTGAAATAGTAGCTAATTTTTTTCAACTTCAAAATGGGAACTCATATACAGGTCATTCATTTCGAAGATCGTCTGCTACACTTTTAGTTGATTCTGGGAGAGACTTGATGACACTAAAGAAACATGGCGGTTGGAAGTCATCAACGGTCGCTGAAGGGTATGTTGATGAATCGGTAGCACACAGGACAGAAATAGCCAATAAAGTGTTTAGAACCCGATTTGCGACCAGGTACATCAACGGCGGTTGTGTCCATGGCAGAAAAAAATATAATTTCAACACAAGAAAATTCGACTGTTGTACCGAATAGTTCAAGAAACATGTCATTCATGCAATGCTCATTTAATAATTGTTCTTTTGATATAAAGGAAATGTAACTTTTGTATAATAAAATATTCTAAAATTAAATATCTACCTTTACTTATGTGTATATATATCCGGGAAAAAAGTAGGTACTCACTTTTTTCCCGGGTAAAAAAAGTAATTTCATAAAAAGTGATATTTTGTTAACTGTCAACAGAGATAAAATGACATTTTTTTTCCCGTCACAGATTTATTTTTATTTATTCGCATTTACATAACAAGCAACTGATGAATATTGAAAATCCACAGAAGATGGCTAATTTCCTGGGTAACAATCACGTCTCGACATTTTTTATCGCTGCTGTTTTCTGAATTGAATTCCCCAATATTCATCACCCAACTGTTGACTGACATGTCATAATTGAAACCGGTCATTTCAATTATTCCTGGAGAAATCAGCTATATGACATTCAACATCAGAGATTCTAAAATAGAAAGTTCAGTAAGTCGTTTTAATTTTGAACAACTATTTTTGGGATCGTGATGCGAAAATTATTGCGTAAACAACTCCCACGATTCGATTATGCTTCTCGTTTAAGTAGAAAAAGCTATTTTTCATTTATGAGTTAATTTAATGGATGCAGATTAATTATTTGCAAGGTAATTTTGGAATGCTAGCATAAATATGTCGGTTCAAAGTTCAACCTGTTATTAATTGCAAAATTATGAATTCACAAAGCCTTCTCATAATATATTTGATGTTTCCACGAAAAATATATTCATCATTCAGTATGATGACATTCACAAAGTTTTAAGTGGTGAAAAGTCATTAGGTGAGAATGGTACAATTTTTTGAAAACCCTTGAAATCTGCTCAACAAGATGAAAGGAATAAATAATTTAATTAGTATATATAAAATATATAATGTGAAATGTATTCATTTAGTTTAAAAGCTTTGATTTGGTGCCCTCTTGCTCTTAGAAGAGGACGTATGCTTCTCCACTCACAATAGATTTTGGTGATAGCGGTGATACTCTCGAGTCATTGTACCCCTACCATGTGCCTGCATAAGGGTGCTTACTGTAGTGTCCGTTATAATTTGTTCCCCTATGGTTGGATACAGCATACAAGTTGTAGCGACATGGAGCTGCGTGTTTTCTACTGCATAATTATTCATATCTGATCCATCGAGAGGAAAGTATATGGTGACATTTAGTTTTCCTCTGAATCTCTCCATCTGCGAAAATCGTTTCAAGTGAATTACAAAAATTTGTGCGAATTTGGGTATATATAATGACTTCGTGCATTTTCTCCTTTCCTTACATTCAGAACAAGTTGGTTTTTCGTCATCATCCAAAATTTCTTTCCTAGTAAACTAGTCTAAACATTGTGACAGTCTGAGCTTGCCAGTACTCTGTGGAATAGGGAGTGAAAGGTCCCAGAATGGGTCAAAAGTGACAGAACAATGGCCACAGAAAGTACATTTCAACGATTTCAGCGCCACTTCTCAGGTAGCAGGATCTGCAATCCATCTGCTCTCCGAAGATAGCTTGTTTGTTTTTCGGCACACAGCCTAGTATAGCATTTTTTTTTTGTCGGCACACAGCCTCATATAGATAGACCCTTGAAAGGATAGACCCTCAATTTTCCCACGTTGGGTATATTTTTTTTTCTTTAAGATACAAAGTTATATTCAGCTGAAGACGAATGAAAGAGGAAGGTTGAATAAATACATACATTAAAGCCAAGAGTTACAATCTCAACTTCTTTGAAAACAATTTAACGATTAAAGTCTTTACATTTTTCACAAGACTATATTGAAAGTTATAAGAGTTCAGCTTATTAGGAAATTGTCTCTGGTTTCGAATCTAATTTGATACAACTATGTAAAATGTTTCTGAAGTGATGAAATTTGGACTATATAAACAAGTGACTGGAATATATCTGTATTTCTAAAATTGTTTAATCCCAAAATACATTGAAGGTATATTTCGCGGGTATATTCATAAATCTGTCATCGCCAATTGAGAGAATGAAGACATTTCCAGTACCCAACCAAGGAGTTGCTAGACTCATTTGACCTAGTGAGCGGTTAGGGATTATTTTGTGTGCACACATACTAGACAACTCGTTACCATCCTCGGCCACTCTTCACAGTACGTTCAATATAAATATATATATATATATATATATATATATATTGAGTTTGTATAAATGCGTAAAGCCGGGATCCATTACTTTGCAGAGAGTAACATTGTAGCACTACAAACCTACTCATTTCGAAATTTAAATATGGTATAGTGACATCGTGATATGATCGATTGAGTTCAACAACTCCGGACAACTATATCTGGGCGATTTATAGTTTATAATGACGTGATTCAATTAACTAGCTAAACAGATACGTTCCTCAAGTCTATCGTCCATTTTTTATTAAGAGACGATTTCATTATCTAATTTCTTCCTAACTTACTTAATTCCTTAAATTTTATGATAAGAGTTTTTTTCTTAAATTTCCAACATTTAATGAGAGAGACTGTGTAATAATTAATTAGTCTCGGACTATCCTATAGAATTTTCTCCCGACAACGCGTGAGAATAATCCTCTAGTATGTTTAAACTGCCATAACCATGGGTTTGTCCTGACATAAGCCTAGTGATCAGCTTGGAATCCTTTTGGGTGCACCAGTAAAAACAAACCGTTACCTTCCCGATCATTTTTTTTTAAGTTTGAGGTTTTTGGCTAGCGGTGAAACCGGGATTCATTTATTTATGGCAAGAAGTAACATTGGGACCAGATAAACAGACTCAGTTCCACTATTTCACCGTTGTGCATAAAAGGCTTATAAAACCAAGACTTTACTCGAAGTTACGGTTAGATCCAGACCAATTCAATTAAAGAAAGCTTACTCCATCAATTCTAATTGTTCTGATTTGAGAATGACATGAAACGCCTAATGATTTCTTTGTTCTTAGAACTTTCGTCTAACTGATATAACCAACAGAACGTATACTTAAGGCTCAAGGCATATTTGATTTAAATAGTTACGGACACGGAGAGGTAAGGGGATTGGTGTGGTTGATTTCATCTTCAAAGAGGGGCTTCTTTATTGTGTCGCCAGTACCTAAATATAATTCAATAGCAGGAGATGTCAGGACTAGGACTCAAGCTAAACTGATTTCTGATCGATTCTGTGCTCGCTTTTATAGGAAAAGGATCGTATCCTAATACTTAACGCCAAATGGCCTACGTGACCTTTCTAGGTGCCTACGTGACCTTTTCTGTGTTTTACGGCGATTTCGTAAAGAGCGCCAAGCGACACTATTGTCCACTGCAGATTGTCATTAGCATATAAGATTTCTTCTTGTAAACAGTGAAGGGACGGCAATCGTCCAATAAAATTGTAAAACTACCATTCTGCGTGCTATTTTATTCACCAAAATCAATATCAGAGAAAAGTACATACAATACAACAGATAAACCAATTTGTAACCAAAAAAAGGGTTGTAATTGATCAAATGTGAGAGAATGAATTATACCGAAATCATTTTTGACACCAAAATCATTTTTGATAATTTGTTGGTAAAAATTGTTTATAACATTATTTATTTATTTGTCTGTAAGAATTGTTTATAACTTCATTTATTCATAAACCGTTAACGAGCCTAACGCCAAAGAATTCATTTGGTGGCATCTCCCTAAGTTCATTTATGTGCTCTTCCTCGCTCAAATAGATTATTTGAGCCGGCGGGGGCGAACAGCCCTTATATAGGGGTTGAAATGTATTCCTGTTATCATTAACTAGTGGGTGAGGTGAGTTTAATGAACTTTATACACTGAATTATCGATGAGAAAAATTTTCAGACGAAAAAGATTAACAGGAATAAACAGACAATATAGAGGAAATTCAAAGGGAAGGGAAGGGGTAAAAAGTTGTCCAAAAAGTCTTCCCTTTGGAAATTAGATTTTCTGGCCCCTGAAGGAGCTTCATGCATAATTTGGAAGCTTAAGATTGAACCCAAGTGCAGTTTTCGATTTTTCAACTTCTCGCGAGTTTTTCAATTTGTATTTGGTCAACCCTGAGGTCGAACCCTACTAAACAAGTCTTCCACTCGGATTTTCCCGATGTAAACCATGTGAAGGAACACAAAATTAAGCATATAGGAGACGTCGAATTTTTGCAATGATCGATTTTTGGGGCACAAATTTTTTATAAATAAGTTTCTTTCGCTTTGTCAGATTATTACAAGTCACTTTCTAAACAAAATCATCATAACGGAAGACATATAGAAATCGTCGAAAAATTCGATAGACATTTTTCCTTCGTACTGGAGTGGGCCCTGCCCGATTTAAAAAATATTTGCAATTTGGGGTTTTCGAGGGATGGACTTTCATCTCACCAAACGGAAGACGTATAGCTTCTCATCACGGTTTTAGACCCGCGGCTCTCTATTATATGATATATCAAATTAATTAACAGGTTTGATAGTTCTTTCACCAAAATTGCATAAAAAATCATTCAGGTCGTTTCCACATATTTCTATTTTGGATCTTGAAGAGTTTATTTCTCTATGAATGATTGATTTGTTTCGTTGTCCTCACAGATGACCCTATGAGAACCCAAATACGGTTTCTTTCGTTTTCCTTATCGATTATGTTTTGTTTAAGCAAAGGTCCCTGGGAAAGCCCCAATACGGGATTAGTCATTATCTCTGATCTACTAAATGATTGGTTTCATTCAGTTATTTTGGAAAAAGTCCCTCTAAGAGCCTTGTTCTTGATAATAATAATAATAATTCATTTTCTCTTGTTAAAAAGTATAAAGTAGAGAACATTCTATAAATACAATAACAAGGAAAGCGTCAGGAGATACTTAATATGTATAATGTGGTAGAAATAAAAGATATATCTCAATCATATCACATCACACCATAACATATCATATCATAAAGAAAACAAGTACATATATACACATACATAATATATATATATATATATATATATATATATATATATATATATATATATATATGAAAGAGAGTAATATCGAGGGGACTGTTAAAAACTATATAGGTAGGTATGAATATTTATTGACTGTGAAATATCAAGGGAAATGATTTTTATTTGGGAAGCAGTCAGGTATGTTCGATTCAATGAATGTTCTTCGTTTTTTCAGTCAAGCATTCGATAATGTTTATTATCTTTATCTCTACAATATGTGTGATTAATAACAGAATAATATTATTAACAATTATACTAACTAACATGAAAATATTAAAAATTAGTCATAAAGAGTGACAGAAGTTTCTTTCATGAAGGAAACATTTTTAGACAGTGTCAATTGACTTTTTACAAATTGTCAGAATATATATATATATATATATATTACAGATGGAAAAGAAATTATTAAAGAAGATTATTATTTGAATTCAGTTCATTTTGTTTGTGAAAAATATGAGTATAAATAGAGCTCAGATCATCAATATCTGTTCGTTTATCAATGATATTATCTTTATTTTTGTTGATATGTACCATTTCTAAAAAAAGTCTTTTAGATAAGACACTTTCAAAATCTAAAATTTCTGAATTATTATAATCGATTCGATGATCTTCGTCAATAGAATGACTGGATAGTGCACAAGATCTTATAAACCTTCTACAATCACTTTTGTGGCCTGTGATTCTATCTTTTAATAATTGTTTCGTTGGACCAATGTAAACTTTATGACAATCAATACATGGTATCTTATAAAGGATATTTGATTGAAAATCCTTTGGAATTGGTGTTTTTAATTTAGTAAGGAAATTGGAAATTGTTTTTATATTAGTTTTTGCTATTTTTATATTATTGTTATTGAGGACTTCAATTAATTTTGGAGTCAAATTTTGAATATGAGGTAAACTTTCATAAGTTATTCTATTTATGTTGTTATTATTTGGTGAATTTAAAATTGGAGGAATGTTATGTGAAAAAGTACAAAAAATTTTTTTATTAACTAAAGAATTTGGGTATGAATTTTCGAGAAGTATGATTTTTAGTTCATTCAAACACCCTATTCTCAAAGAGGGATGGGTTAATTTCTCCACTCTTAATTTCATATTAGTAATAACATTAATTTTAATATTGTTTGGGTGATATGAATGGTAATTTATTACTCTATTACTATTGATGAGTTTTCTGTACCAAAAAAACAAACATATATCATGTAAATCGACGAGACTCTAAAATTAAAGTTAAAATTCATCGAGAATGTACCAATTTTTTTCGACGAGAGCAGTCTTTAGTCTCGATGGAATCATCGAGCTTATTATGAAGTATGGGCCTTAGATAAAGATGGCTTTTTTGATATAGGGTAGTTCTCTGCGTTTTGGGTATTAGTAGGTCTCTAGAACGTGTCAAGTACTGATGCTGGTTTGGTGCGAAGTTGAGTCTTTTCTTACATACGTGTATGCAAAGTTCGTAGATATAGATGCTAGTAATAGTAAGTATTGTTGATTCTCTGAATTTATTTCTACATGATTGTCTCCACCCAATTTGTGCAATGATTCTGACTTCATATTTTTGTAAAATAAAAACTCTTTCCGCAGAAGACCCTGTACCCCAGCTCAAAATTCCATACCGTAAATGACAATGTATGGTCGCATAATACAGATTTAGCAGCACTTCTTTACCACAGTGCGTCGACATGAAACTCAATGCGTAACAATTTTTACGTATTTTTTCGCATAGGATTTCAATGTGGGCAGTCCATGTAAGTTTGTGATCTAATGTAAGACCCAGCATTTTAGCTGTAGAGCATGTTGCAATCTGTAACTCGTCATTCTCACGGATTTTGAAATTTTCGGTGATATTGTGCAGGGTGAATTTCATCAACGCTGTTTTGGATATGTTGAGAGTGAAACTATTTTTGTTTGTCCATGTTATAACTTGATCGTAGACAGTTAGTGTCATTTCTGTGAGAGCTGTCACGTTTTGCTCCTTGACAAGAAATTTTATGTCACCTGCGTAAGCGATTACATTAGTTTCTGAAAGATTATTGAAGTAATTCATCAGGTCGTTAGCGTATACAAGGAAGGGTCCGAGTATAGAGCTTTGCGGGACGCCCTGTTCAATAGTTGCAGGTTGGCTTTTGGAGTTCTGAATCAATATTCTTTGGGTCCTGCCTATCAAGTCAAAAGCTCTGGAGAAATCAATGAATAGTCCACAGATGTGTAGTTTCCCATCCAGCGCATTCATTACGTGCTGGTTGAATTCGTATAGTGCTGTATCAGTGCTTTTGTTTTGTGTGAACCTATGTTGATTTGGCGAGAGGATTTTATTGGCAAAAAAAAGACTCTAATTGGTTCTTAATATTTAGCTCAACAATCTTCGAAATACTCGTTCGGTCCACTGATCTTCTGAACTAACTGATGTTGAATCATTCGATAAATTTGACGAATTGATTGTATTCTACGGAAATAACTAAGGAAATCAGTGATATCGAAGAAATCCCCTGTATGTGGTTCCGTTTCAATGGAGTTTATTTCCTTTGGAATAATTATAATCAATTGTGCGAAAACACTAAACAAGTTTAGCGCCGATCGACTGTTTTATTTGACTGCATCGCGAATGTTTCTCGTCTGATATCTGAGCAGTGTAGGACGACGTCTATGTATAGATTCGGCGTTGCGACGCCTCGTCCCGGTCAGTCGATTCGCGTCCTCTAAGTCCGTCAAGTGCCTCTCCTGCGTCCCGTATCACACGTGGATTCATCCCCGAACGATCCACAGGTAGGAATTATTACGACGTCATCGATATCTGTCACTCGCTTGTCATTCTAGCGGTGTGGCGATGTATTGGTATCGGATTGTATGTTGGGAGTTAGTGGCCGGCCTATTTTTGGACTTCGCATTTTTCGGATACCGCTCTCAGTGGAGGTGGAGTTATATCAGAAGTTTTTTTGGGACGTGTTCAAGGAGTTTCTGTCAGTTATTTTTATTGGAATGTTTAGATATATCCGGTGTGATTAGTGGGTAACATTTTCCCCTACATCGGGAGAAATGGAATTGAATCGAGAGAGGAAACTTTTTGGGTGGAAATGTGATATCCAAGACTAGTGGGTGATTTTCAGCTATATTCGAGAATTATAGGCAAAATTCGGCTGATGTCCCATTCCTCCATAGTTGTAGTATTCAGTATTTTCATGCTTTACTTAATAATCATGTATACAGGGTGATTCAAAACATAACAAACTTTGTGGGTGGATAATACATTTTTCATACAGGGTGTTCCTCAATAACATGCTTATATTTTGGGTCCATTTTGAGAAAAAAACTTCATATGAACATATGTCCTAAAGGTCTTAACTTTTGAACTACAGGGTGCTAAAGTTTTAAGATTATTTTTTTTCATGATAACTTTGGTATGACCCTAGATATTTTTGTGAAACATAGTGAGCATCTTCTATGCATCACCAGGCATTTTCTACTGTACAACATAATTTGTTATTCTTGTAACTGGCGTTCGTGCGGGATTTGAACTGAATCATTTCAAAGAAAAAAGTGATATGATACTGCTTTTTCTCAAATATTTTTGAAATCATCATTCCTCTCTGAGCACAACTGATTACTTGATTTGTTTTTCGTTGGACGTACGGTTTTCGCTTAAAAGAATAAAATTCATACATTTGCATCTCGCTAGACCACTTTTGGGAAAAAACAATGTATGTGACTTTAAACGAAAATTTTGTACCAGTCATTTTCAACCAATCAGATGCTTCATTTCGACATTGTTACTATGGTAACCAGCTAATTTTCTGAAAATGTTTCATCCACATTATCATGTAGACGTAAAATTAATAAGTGGACATTTCCCGGCACATGACAGCTATCATATAATTAGACAAAAATTATATTGAAATAATATTGATAATATTTTTCATCTAGTTACTTTATAAGTTGGAAATATTTCAATTTATTAAGGTGTACATTCTATAATATCATGAATTAATTTTAAATTCTTCAAAAATCCCACTTCTACCTCCTCTTTCCTAAGTGGTGAATGAAACACAGAACCAGTGTTTTTTTTTTAACAATATGCCCGTGTTTCATAATATCAAAATAATACTGAGACACCAATTTATTTCTTTGAGTATTAGATTTGTGTCCAAAAGAAGGCACAATATCACGCAGAATGTTGTTGCCAATCTCTTTAAATAAGTTTTCTTGCTCAGGATCTAATCCAGATTCTTCCACGAGGTATGTTAGATATTTTACATTTTTATGGTACATTTTAATGTGCTGTGATTCTTTGCAAAAGGAACACAATTCATACGATTGAAAGTTCATTTTATTATCACTTTTTTACTAACTTATGAATGTATACAATGTTATGAGGAACTTATAATGCCATAAATAAAATATTGATTGACAGGAGTAGTGAATGTCAAATCCATGGCTAATTTTACAAATATTTTTTTAACCGGCAACACGCCAACAACATTCTATTTAGAATAAAGAATAAAATATCTCGATTTCCTGAATTATTTGAAAAACAAATTATTACCGTTAATATTAATTTTTCTTACAATAAAACCTAAGAGAATATGAAAAATATTTAAGTATATATGTATATGTATAGTTATATATTTTTTGCTGTATATCACCTTTGTTTGTAATCAATATTGATTTCCTTAAACCTAGTAAGAAAATTATATGAAATCAATTATTTTTATATAATAATGTATCTGTCATTATAAATTTAATTTTACTAGGGCACGGGAAAAATTAAAAAAAATATATCCCAAAATACGAACATCCACTTTCATTTTTAATCAATATTGCCATTTCCCTGAAACCCAGTAAGAAAATTGTATGGAAACAATCAATTTTATATAAAAATGTATCTGACATTATATATTTTATTTTACTAGGGCAGGGAAAATCAAAAAATATCTCCCGCAATACGAACGTATCCACTTTCATTTTCAGTCAATATTAACATTTTCCTGAAACCTAGTAAGAAAATTGTATGAAATCAATTAATTTTACATAATAGTTTATCTGATATTATATATTTTATTTTACTAGGAAACGGGGAAAATCTGAAAAAAAACTCCCCCAAAACTCCCATTACACACAGCCTTCTATCTATTTGTGAATAACGTCAAAATAAATATTTACTTAATGTTTTCTATTTAAATATAATTCCGGTATAACATTTTCTCACCGAATCCCCCACGTGCTTGAATTAATTGCGGGAAATTTGTCTCGTACATGAATTTTCTTTAAAAATTCATGTACCCAAAAAATTTCCGGCAATAATTCATGCTCTAGGGAGATTATAAGTGAAAATTTGAATATAAGTGAATAATTCTCAAACGGTAAAATTATAAAATGAAAATAATCTAAATACATTTCGGAATGCTAACACGAAATTACCCTGAATGGACAAAGAAATAAATTAAATCAGATGTTCAAAATGTGAACCTCCTGCAACTATATGCATGCCTTTGCTCTTTTCCTCATGGTAGGGATATAATAATAAGTCATGGAGAATTTTACAAACAAAATATGTGAGATATTTAAATTGTTCTCAATTTTCTGTGTACTTAATCCGGGATCTTCCTCAATTGAATTCAAAAGCGCAACCTCAATTTCTGGTGTTCTTACAGTACGTTGTACTGCTTTTAGATGATTGTCTGGGTAAAAACTTCCATTTTCGCACAACCTTCTATGAATGTTTGAAAATGTTCGTGCATCCAGAAAATGAAAAATGATATGGTGTACCAACAAATAATTTTTTGTTCAATTATTTGTGTTGTTTTGAATGAATTTTTGCAGAATAAACAAAATAAGTGTTTATTTCAGAAAAGCCAATAAGTCAAACCAACAAAACATTTCAGTTGAAGTTTTAGCGTGAATAAACAAAATTTCATTTCGCCCAACAAACCCTCCAGTTGTCACAACAAAAAAATTCTTGATTCAACGATATTCTTGATGATACATCAAAAATTTTGTTCATTTGACAAAACAACAACAACAAACAACAAAAAGTTCATTTGTTTCACAAAATATTACTTCTGTTACATGAATGAAGTTATTTTGTTCACTGAATCAATCACATATTAAAAACGAATTTCATATTCAATTCCATTACTTACTCCAAATTAATACAAACTTGAATTAATCCATTCACTTTACAATACCAACGAAATATATAATCACGTGAATGCACCAATTAATTGGATGATCAAATATTTTTCTTTCAATAAAGACAAATAGTTTTATTTTCACAACCTGCTGCATGTTCAGTTCTTCATAACAGGAGACACATCTTTTGGGATTTTCTTTCTTCAGTAGTATTAGTATTGTTTGTTGTCTACGAGAGACTGATCCATAATTCTGGAGACTCATGCAAGGGTTAATTGTTTTGAGCTTGTTATTCTCAAGAGCTTGCCATCTTTCCCTCCATGTATTTATTGTGAGTTTCCGAATGGCATGGAAGTAATCTTCATGTGGCACTCGGTGAATCGGTTGATAGCGAGGATTTGAGCTTGTCTCTCTGGCAAGTATATCTGCAGTTTCGTTACCAGCTATTCCTACATGTGATGGAACCCAAACAATTTCAACACGTTTTTTTCAAATCAGATAGTTTTCCCAGTTCTGTTTTGATGCTGAGGAGAAGAGCATTTCTGGGATAAAGCTGTTGAATGCCCTGCACAGCACTCAATGAGTCGGTAAAGATGACAGTATTACTAACATTTGATTATATTATTTTTTGGTTTCATTATAATCATCTTTGAATCTAGGGTAGACACTGCTAATGGTATATAAAATTCCTAATCTACGTTTACATTCAGTCATTTCACGCTGTCCACATATAGCCTTCCTAATTCCCAAATGTTTGCATAGGCCAAATAATTGGGAATATCGAAATCAGAGAGTCAGACGAAAAAAAGATGTTTTTGTTTCGATTCATGGAATTTGGTAATCGAATGAATTCTTGCATGAATGTTTCGTGGGATGTTTCTCTCTGTGTCGAAATAGATTTGGCAATATGTTTGAAAACACATTGTTGCAACATCGTCAACCATTGGAAGAATTTCTGTTCGAGAAAATGTCTCAAAGTTTCATTTATTTTATTCAAGGGAAATGGTTGACTTTCTACATCACCTTTCCATTTCGAGTAAAAAATGAAAGTATATTTGAAAATCGATTGAAACCCTTCAGTTGTGAGAAACAGACAATTATTTTAGTTACACAATTTTTTGCAACCAAATTCTGTCGAAAGCAAAAAAAGATACTCATTTGTTGAAAATATAAACAGGATGTTCATAAAATCAGATGTGGAATCATCTGCGACTGAAAGATAAACTGTAGTCACTATCTTCCATCGTCAAGATAACCTCTTGTGGGGTATTCATGTTGAAAAGGGAAACATTCTCAATTGAATATTGATAGAAAGATTCTTCTGTGAATTGAAAAATCCACGATTAAAATGAAGTTATTTTTTTGTGGATTTTTCAATTCACAGAAAAATCTTTCTATCAATATTCAATTGAGAATGTTTCCCTTTTCAAAAAGATACTCACTTCTGAACTTTTCAGAAGGTCGAGCTTAGAACCTTTTTTTTCTATACAGTGTGTCTCACTTCTTTCTCATGGAAACACCCCTGTATCTTCCGTAATTATTGGAGTAGAATTCTGAGATATTTAGATATACCGAGGATGAGTCTAAATCTTTTTTGGGGTTAACCGGAGTGACATATACTGCCCGCCAGGGGCGATGGATATACCGATTTTTGCGAAAAATAATATTAGGGAGCAAGATAGGCTCAAAACTCTTACGGATTCGTGATGAGGACATCAACTTTACTAATTATCATTATTTTCGCTAAAAAATTTTCAGTTCTGAAAAATCCGAATTTATCTCACTTCTCATGGAAACACCCCCGTATCTTCCGTGATTATTGGAGTAGAATTCTGAAATTTCCACGATCGTTAGATATACCGAAAAAAAATCTAAATATTTGTACTACCCTGAGTGACATACAGGGTGATTCAAAAGTACTTGACAAACTTCAGGAGGTGATTCCTCACAATATTCTAATATGAATTGTCTAAAGAAATATATGTTTGTAAACGCTTCGTTTCCAAGATACAGGGTGTTGAAATTTTATTTTTTTTTCGTTTTTTTTTCAAATAACTTTCGAAATACTGATCTTAAATAAACGAAAATTGGTATTGAGAGGTTCTTTTGAGGTAACGAATTCGAACCTGAAGTTATTATTGCTCTCACTCGTAGGGGGCGCCACCTACACGTCTTTTTCTTTTTTAAGATTCATAACTTTTTTTAGCGTACTTCTAGCACATTTTTCAATGAAAAAATCAATTTCTTCATCGTATCTACGTAAAAAAGCTACCCATGTTACAAGTCGCTATAAGCAACCGTTTTCTTGAAAATTTCAAGTCCATTATTTGATAATCGATGAGTGTTGAAGTTATTACCATTATTTTGCATTTTTCACAAGAATGCTTAGGAACTTAATTTGACGTTTAAGTAAGTAGTTTTGGTTTTTTGTAGGGGGCGCCATCTATTCTATTCATTTTTACTCGTTTAAAATAGTTATTTTTGTATCAAGGCTGCAAAATCTGTATTTGTTCTAATGAAATTTGCAAGAAATATCATTTTACGTCAAGGAATTTTGAATATGTAGAATAAAATAAAATAAAGGAAACTAAATTGTATTCAGATAAATTGTTCAAAGTGTCCACCTTCAGCGAAGATACAGGCATTCAGTCTTCTAGTCATTGAATCTCGTACCTGCTCAAAATTATTGGTGTTTCTTATTGTTTCACAGGCGTCTACTATTCGGTTTCTTAGATCTTTCTCATTCGCTACTGGAGTTTTATAAATAGTGACATCAAAAAATATAGCAAGTTTAGATCTGGAGACCTTGATGCCCACGCCTGGTTAGGTTCTTCTACACCCCTACCGATCCATTGATTTGGATAGACAGTGTTAAGAAATTCCCTGGCTTCAACGCTAAAATGGGCCGGAGCCCCATCATGCATAAACCACATGCGGATACGAATTTCTAATGGTACATTCTGGATTAGTCACGGTAATTCTTTTTCTGAAAATTCTCTGTAAGTTGCGCCATCCAGTCGGAACGGAAGAAAGAAAGGACCTATCAAGTAATTTTATCAATTATTGCCACATTTACAGAAAATTGATACTGATAATGTCTTTCACTAACTGCGTGCGGATTTTCCAGAGCCCAAACATGGTCGTTACGAAAGTTTGTGATAGCATTTCGGGAGAAGTTTGGCTGGTACGTGAAGAGTACATATCTTAAAAATTTAGGATTTCCAGCCAATTTTCTCAAAAACCACTGACACATAATAATGCGTTGGGGAAAGTCTCGTGGCAAAAGAGCTTGTACCCTTTGAATATGGTATGGATGAAATTCGTGGATAATTCTCCAAACTGTGGACTGAGTAGAATTGAGAGCTTCAGCAATTATTCTTGTACTTGTTTCTGGATTCTCCTCGAGAGCGTTCAAAACAGCTTCTTCCAATACTGGGGTTCGGACTACTCGTGGTCTTCCAATAATATCAGCTGCCCTCTAAAAGCTACCTGTTTCTGCCAAACGACGGTGGAGACTGGTGAATCTTGGAGCTGAAGGCAGTACTCGATTAGAGAATCACTTCTGGTAAATAACACCGCGCGCATTGCCATCCGCAAGGCCATAAATAATAATTATTGTTTAAATAATCCATTTTTTCAAAATTAGTGTTTTGAAACTTACAGAAACTTCAACAGAACAACAAAACGTTCAACTGTGATATGTAATTACCAAAACTACTTACTCAAACATCAAATTCATTTCCTAAGCATTCTCCTGAAAAATTCAAAATAATGGTAATAACTTCAACACGCATCGATTATCAAATAATAGACTTGAAATTTTCAAGTCCAAATCTCCAGAAAACGTTTGGTTATAGCGACTTATAACAAGGGTTTTTTTTACGTAGATATGATAGAGGAATTGATTTTTCCATTGAAAAATGTGCTAGAAGTACGCTCAATAAAGTTATGAATCTTAAAAAAAGAAAAAGACGTGTAGGTGGCGCCCCCTACGAGTAAGAGCAATAATAACATCAGGTTCGAATTCGACACCTCAAAAAACCTCTCAATACCAATGTTCGTTTGATTAACGTTAGTATTTCGAAAGTTATTTAAAAAAAACGAAAACAAAAATAAAACTCTAGCATCCTGTATCTTGGAAACGAAGCGTTTTCGGACATATATTTATTCGGAGAATTCATATTAGAATATTGTGAGGAATCACCCCCTGAAGTTTGTCGAAGTACTTTTGAATCACCCTGTACAGCAGTGTATGACACTCAGTTCTGAAAAATCCGAATTTGTCTCACTTTTCATGGAAACAACCCTGTATCTTCCGTAATTATTGGAGTAGAATTCTGTAATTTTCACGATCGTTAGATATACCGAAAATGAGTCTAAATCTCTTCTGAGGTTAACCTGAGTCACACACATTGTGCGACAGGGTGAAAAATAATATTAGGGGGCAAGAAAGGCTCAAAATTGAATACTCTCGTTTCGGACGTCCATCGTCTTAATGGATTCGAAAGGATTTCACGGCGTTAATACTGACAAGCTTAGGTGCTAGTCACTTATTTATATGTCTGTCGGTGCAATGGTGCGTGTGATTTCGCGCGGTGTGGTGGTGCGTGAAGTTTCGCGCTTCTGCAGTCCGCCAGAAAAGGCAATTAGTAGTTTCCATACGTTCTTGAACTCAACGCGTGGTTGACTAAAGGCGTTAGACAAAAAAGAATGTTTTCCAAAATAGGGTACTCCCCTGAAATAATTTGTAACACTGACGCAAGAGAGGCTTCGCATTCACTAGTAGTTGTTTTCTGTTAGACATTCACAAAAAATAACTTCATTTTTATCGTGGATTTTTCAATTCACAGAAAAATATTTCTATTCAATATTCAATTGAGAATGTTTCCCTTTTCGATATGGGTACCTATTTCGAAAAAAGTAGCATTGCAATTTTTTACACATTTTTTAACAATTCGCACAAATATGTACATTTATAACGATTAGTTATAAGTAGGAAAACAAAGAACGAAGTATTCATAATCACAATTTCTTCACACTCTTTTTCAATGATTCTGAAGATGGATATAAAAAATCTAAATCTAACTAATATGTATTTAACATTCTACCTATGGATTCATTCTGGCCATAGTATGATAAAAAGGAATTTTGAAGATTTATTAACTTCTTGTTCTTCTTGGACAATTTAATATTCAACATAAGGAGTTGATACTTCCATTAACTATTTTGTGTATAAATCTAAGATCTGATTACAATCTTCTATGAGCTGAAGTACTCAAGTTAAGAATGTCTGATTTAGTTTTGTAGGTATATTCACCAATACGCTATGCTAGTTTAAATGCAGAATACCTCAAAAACTCACTTTGAAGACTCTCAAGCAGATCAATATCTACATTATATGACGGGGACCAAATTGTGGAGTTGTCGTAACGATTGGGCAATAAATGATTTTCAGGGAAGGGAGAGATAATTTGTTCGGCAGATCTGAGAGTGAAACCTAACAATCTTAGTGCTCTTGAAGTTGCATTTGCAATAAGAGGTTTGAAGGACATTTTTGAATCGAGATGATTTCTAAAACTATAATTGTATTTGCGGTTTCAAATTCTGCTTGTATGATTTTATACATATATGATCTATGAGATTTTTATTGCGGAAAAAAGTAGATTGATAACATATGCATTTTCTTTTCTATTCAAACCTCTAAATAATCTTACCATCCAGACTCATACAGATTCTGCTCTAGGGTGACTTTTCATTTCATCATTTACGAGGATGCTTTTCTGCCTGAGGACTAATGAAAAAAAATATTATCAATGTTAGTATATTGCAGAGAAAATTGATCAGTTTGAACATCTAAAAATCTAACAGATGATATTCTTCACCGAATGGATAAATGTCACAACAAATCGTGGAGTACAGTTTTCAATCAAACAAATGTATGTATACGATCTATTCTTGTACATCCACAGTGCCAAGTTTAGATTTTTTGGATACCTCCAGTGATGTTATATTCGACACTCCAATGACGATTTCAATATACGGAATGTGTTAGATGAAACAGAACTTCTGAGTAGCAACATATCGAGAATATCAAATATAAAAATACCCATTCTCTCAGTTTATATTCATATTCAATAAAGAAAACGAATACTTAGTTAATTTCATTTGGGAACATGAGAGAAAGGAGTAGATACATAACCTACAGGGTATTCCAAACTCGATCGCCTGTTAGACGTTTCTGGAGAACGGCCAGAGATAAATACTTGAAATTTTGTATCCCACGATAACAGACTGCCATCTAAAACTTGAAAATATATACACGATTGCACATCTACTTCTAACTAATATCAATATTCGAATTTCAATTGGAACACCGAGTATTTCTTTTCGTTTTATGGTATCTATCAAAAAATACAAATAACTTTTACTGATCATGTCGTATACCTATATCTAACCGTTTATTTAATATTGATTATTTTGTAATTATTGAAGTAAAACTTCTTTACGCGCGCTTGACTTGGGGAGTAAGCTGGTGAATGCGTGACGAGAGCGTTACGAAAAGTGTGATCGGGCGAGACGAACGGTCTCGACGAAGGTGAGTGCGTATCTCATACTTGTTGCTGCCGTCGTGCGTAGCGTTCCTTTTTCCTTGTCTATTTTCTCCCTCTACTAATACGCGGCATTCTACTCTCGACATTGGGACGCGTTTGATTCTCTGTCCTTTTCTTGTCTCTCTCTCTCTCTTTCTCCTTGCTACTCTTCCGTATTTCGGCCTCGCGTTTCTACAATTTACTACAGCAAATTTCCAAAATAGGATAACATAAAATGTAACTAATACTTTAATAATAAAATACTTATTAATTGTAGCGGTTCACCATTACAAATAATTGGTGACATCGTGATTGAACATGACAATAATCAAATGGAAGTTGATGATGAAAGTCTCACTATAGATTATGTACAAAAACCGAGACAAATTATTGGAGTTAGGTAAATTAATTTTTATTTTATTTTTATAATCATTCTTGACTCTAATAATAATTTACAAAATTTACCAAACCAAAATGATGAAATTATAGGTTATTAGAAAATTAATATAGGTATATACATGTATATATTATACATATATACATATATACAGATATACATATATACATATATACATATATACATATATACATATATACATATATACATATATACATATATACATATATACATATATATACATATATACATCATATATACATATATACATATAGATGGAGCTAAAGAAGTTTTACTTTAGTCGTGTGGTCTAAAGCACACTCGTTTTTTTTATACCAAAATGAGACCAATTTGAATTCAAATACCTCCTTATCTGTTACTCACACAGGACTCAAATTCAACTTTCATCCAGAAAATATTGAGTATTTTCAGTAACATCGAATGAAATGGCCATATTTTATACAGGGTGTCTGAAAAACATGTTCATGTAAGCGATTAGGAAAAACGGCCATAAGTCATTTAATCTAAATGGGATACCCTGTATATTATGCCATATTCGAGTTCTACTAAAAAATACCAATTACTTTCAAAAAGCATTTTCTATACCTATCTCTCACCGTTTTTTAGATATTGATTATCTAACTACCGAAATGTGACCAAATCAAAATGAACTCTCATTTGATACAGTACGTACAGACGACCCAAATTTGATAAATAGTTGTTTCATATGGAAGAGTTCTCTTAAAATCAAATGAATCGACCATATTTTATAGAAGGTGCCTAAAAAACATCTTGTTGGCAATTTAGAAAAACGTTCATACTTTTTTATACTCCCCATTCCCCAATCTGATTAATTTTTGTCCCATATCTATTTCTAACTGTTCGTTGGATATTGATATTTAAATTTTGTTTACACAATATTGCTTGAACCGAAAAATACACTGAGCCGAAATTTCAATTCAGATTTGAACAAAGTATGCTAGGTTTGGTTTCCTTCTCCATGATAGTTTTATATTCTGAAAAACCTGTGTCTGTTGAAAAATAATTGATTCACTCAATTTCTCAATTTTATTTCAATAAACAAATGAAGGTCATATTAGTCGTTCAATTCTTGTGTTCGAAGTGCTGACCATTTACACGTAAACATTCGTGGATCGAATTTCAAAATAATATTTATATTTGAAATACTCAATCCGCCACATGACAAATAATGTGGATATTCAACGAACAACAATTTCGTCTGATTAATTAAAAAACCTTGAAGAAGACGTCAATGAACGTCGAAACGTCGCGCTATCCCGAAACCCAAATCAAGATTAAGGACGTTAAAAACTACACAATGATAGTGTGAAAGTAGGTTTTAGATTAAGAAATTAGAACCGAAATTCGCGAATCGTCGCCGTGAGATGAACGAAAATAGACACACAAATCATTCGTGAATCACAAAATATGCGTTAAACGTTCAGGATAAACTACTGAATCATCCTCTTTAATATTCCTCGACACGTGGGCATTTCACAATGTGGGCTTCTATAGAAATTCCATGCATTTCATAGATGAATATCTTTGAAGTGAAACCGAATATGGGCTAGAGAAGTACCAAACTCATTAAGAAAAAGACTCAGATATGCATATTCATAAAAAGCGTCCAAAAAGTTCCAACAGAACATAACTGATATTGCACAAGGTTTTTTTTGTTTTTTCTTTTTTGTTTTCAACCGCCAACTCAGTTGCAAAGCAACCCTCGAAAGTCAGAGACTTGTGAGAGTTAAGAAGACGGACACCTTAGCTTTTTAAGTGTCATCCGAAGCACTAGTATCATTAGTAACATATTTTTAATTAAATGACCAATCCTTCATTTGTTCTGGATATGTCTTAAAACTGAATAGAAGTATACGAAATGTAAGAGGTTTCATTCCTAAAAACTGATTCACAACTACTTATACCTATAGGTGTATGTTGGGTTGGATATCCATCAGAAAACAACTGCTTTCCTGGCAAGAAACCGTTTTTCAACCCTTAGCTGTGACACTCTTGACTTATTCATAATTTCCAAAACAAAAACATGAGATGGCCCTTTTTTGGGAATTTGCAACATAGTATTATTATTATTGATTTGATTTGATTTGGTTGCAGTTGGTGAAGCTGATGTGAATTGTAATATACTGAATAAGTTATTTTTTTGGCTCTCTACCTCTCCATTTTATGTGAGATGTTGATAGCGCAACTCATGAAATTGTCATAGGCAACTTTTATGGATTCATTAATAGCTAGTTGATGCGTTTGAATGCTTGTTTATGGTTGGGATCATTTGCCGCATCGTATATTATTTCAACTTCATGTACGGTTTCTCCTCATTTTCTCGAATCTAAAGGATTTTTGTTAGTGTCTTGACTATTATATATTTTCTTGAGAGGGAAAATGTTTCTGGATTAATACCGTTGTGCATATTTTCAATTCCCACACAACAAGTTTCATGGATTGATTTGTTGAAAATATAAACAGGATGTTCATAAAATCAGATGTGGAATCTATCAGATGTAGTTCAATGTCCAGCATGGCTTTAGCCGGGGAAGTAGTTGTTTTCTGTTAGACATTCACAAAAAATAACTTCATTTTAATCGTGGATTTTTCTATTCACAGAAAAATCTTCTTATCAATATTCAATTGAGAATGTTTCCCTTTTCAAGTTTCATGGAATTGGTTATACAATTAATTTGAAAAGAAGTGGAACGATTTCTTCTGAAACCAAACTGATGATTTTTCGACAATCGGTTCCATGATTGAAAGTCATCAGGCCATTTTCCTGGTCTATCATCATGATCACTTTCAGAAGTCAGGTAGGTATTCGAAACGGATTGCCGCATTCGTTATGTGAGTAAGCATAACTATACTTTTTCTAACTCTCCAGTGATGAGTTCAAACTCTGGTGCTGTTTTGGTGACTAATGTATCCGATTGAGTCCAATAACAGCTCGCACTACTTCAATCTAGGTCATATGAGTTTTTGCTGACAACCCAGGAGAAATTTGTTTTTCTAAAATCAGTAAAATAAGGAAGTTGATATATACTTCTAGAACAGAGGGCCGTAACCGGAAATTGTGTGTTTTCAGATCAAAATGACCATACACAAAAACCGTCCAATCTACAAAGTGTGAAATTCACACCTTGAAAGTTTTCGAAAACCTACTTCCATCCAACGCCTGTCGAAGAGGATCCTATATATCATTTATGTAGCTAACCTCAGTATACAGGATCACTCATGGTTTACGGAAAACGGAGCATAGGGTTATTTTGGAATTTTGATTTCTTGGGTAATGAGTTCTGCTCTATCGATTTAGAATATGTTCAGCTCTGCGGCGTGACTTAGTTATTTTGAATGAGACACCCTAGGTATTATTGCATTTTTCCCCTTTTTTCCGAATATTTCTGTATAATAATTTCCAATACCCAGCGGTTTTCTAAAAATTAACTCATTTCCTTATTTTTTTGCAAAAGATAGCTTCAATTGAATGTTTATTACAACGGTATTCGGATTTGAAGAATGCTGACCCATAACTGATGAAATTATTTTGTAATCGTACAAATTTCATCTCGTTCATTGGTTGTTAATCAGAATACATTTCATTGAACCTTCTGCATATTCTTGCTATAATTTGATCACATTTACCATGAAGAATGAATTTGAATAGTTATTGCCATCCATTTTGACTCTTTTCAGATTAAATTTTCGTTAATGAACGCGCAAACGTTTTATTATTGATACACTGATTGTCAAATTTTCATAATAACATGGTCCATGACATTTCATTACAAAATATCCCAAAATTAATTTTTCTAGATACCTGACGATTTAGGTATGGAAACTTCAATTATCTTCCAGGATATTCAATAATATACATTTCAAAAAATGCACTTTCCACCATTTTCTAATCTATCGGTAAAATTAAAAATTTTGAATGACCCTGTATAATAGAGAACAAATTCCCCTAGACATAACTGATACACATGACATTGGTAAACTACATCCAAAATTATAGTATATATATATATATATATATATATATATATATAATGCATATTTTGATTTCAATGCGCATTTTGTGAATTCTGCACCCGTGTTGGAGAATCTAATATTAAGTAACAACAGAAAAATTACCTTGAATAAAATGAATCCCAACTCAATATTTCTGTGTCCAGTAAGGGAAGAGGAAATAATTCTAGCAAGCTGTAAACTGAAAAATAAAATAAGCAGTGGTATCGATAATATACCACCAAAAATTTTAAAAATGTTCATTTCGTCCTTATTACTAGTTCTTTGCCATATCTTCAATGCGTGCCTAATATCTGGTACCTATCCAGATCAAATGAAGTTGGCCCTATACAAAAAAGGCGAACATAATGACATGACTAACTACAGACCAATTGGCTTATTATCAGCTTTTTCAAAGCTATTTGAAGTGATCATATCAATGAGATTTATTAGTTTCTTTAACGCACACCGTTTGCTCAATGATTTCCAGCATGGATTTATCAAAGGAAAAAGTACAGAAACGGCTTTGTTCAAGTTTATAGACGAAATTCAACACTTAATTGAACGAGACTCGTGTGCATGTGGTATTTTCCTCGACCTTAGTAAGGCGTTTGACTGTGTTCCCCACTCCATTTTACTCCGAAAGCTTTTCAATTATGGAATCAGAGGAAATGCCTTGGATCTCTTAAAATCTTACCTAACTAACAGTAAACAAAAAGTATGTATTAGGAAACAAAATACTGAGTTCTTCTCGAGCTTTACTGAAATCGAAAAAGGCGTACCACAGGGAAGTGTGCTTGGTCCTTTACTTTTCATTACATATATAAATGATTTCCCAGATATTTTCAAACAATCAAGTACTACAGTCGTGAGTTATGCAGACGATTCCAATGTCATTCTACCCATTAACAGACACCTTACTCTGGAGAATTCAATTTTAAACAACTTTTCTAAAGTTTCAACATATTTTAGTACTAACATGTTATTATTAAACACCGCTAAAACAGACTGCATGATTTTCAAAACAGTTCGGAAACGATAGTATATCTTTTTCAACCAGTACAAAATTGTTAGGAATCTATATAGATGACAAATTGAACTATGGAATACATATTGAAAATCTCGCAAAAAAACTGGCAAGTAAATGTTATGCAATTAGAATTTTGAAATGTCACTTAAAATTAGATGCACTGAAAACGGCATATTATGTGATTGTTTATCCCTTTCTAAAATATGGAATATAAGTATGGGGAGGGAGTACACAACTAGAACGAATATTTATTATGCAAAAACGGATATTGAAGACTATGTTGAATATGAAATATACAGATTCTTGTCGTAATACTTTCAGATGTATCAAAATGCTTACCGTTTATGCCATTTACATATATGTTTGTGTACTTTTTGTGTACGATAATAAAGCAAATTTTGAAGAAGACAGATTCAGACATGAGTATTCTACCAGGCAGAAATCCAATTTTATTGTTCCCAAGCATAGACTGACAAATACAGAGAAAGGGCCACATTATGCATCCATTAAATTCTATAACAATTTACCGTTAATCATTAAAGAAGCTCGCTCAATACAAATTTTTAAAAAACATGTTTTTGATCTGTTGTGTGACATCGAGCCATATTCATTACAAGAGTTCATGGAGAAATAATTTTACTACAGCTGAATGAAATTTTCAATGTATCTTACACCTATGACTGTGATATATTCATATATTAATAAAAAAAAAATCAACACATTTACTGGAAAGGATTTCTAGTTATAAGTGACTTTTGTATTTTTTTTTTTTTTTTTATTTTATTATTGTCCATTAGGTTTAATCTTCAAATTGAAAGCTTCAAATAAATCTATCTATCTATCTATCTATATATATATATATATATATATATATATATATATATATATATATATATATATATATATGAAACTCCGCTGGCAAATATCTGGGAAATGAAAGATGATATCCATATGTCGTGAAAGCAGATGATCTTGGTCAAAGGATCATCTTATTTACGTAGAGATCCATCACTAGGCTTTAACGGATAACACCGACGCCAATTTTTTTGAATGGCATCCCAATTTTTTTTTGGGACAATGCATCAAATTCTGAATTCAGCCATATAGCACACTCATGGTTTCCCTTGAATACTGATGAAAAACAGCAACTTTATTGCATATTATAAAGAGGGCCATGAAAGCGTCAAAATAAATGCAATAATATGAGTATTCATCGATCTATCAGAAAACCTGTCAGATTTTACGAAAGTGTATCCAGTTTGTGATGGTTTTTCGTAAAATTGAAAAATGGTTCAATTTTCGAATGCAAAAAAGTTGGATATTATATGTATTTATGGCAAAGTAAGAAGGAATGCAAAAGAAGCAGTGAGAATATACGCTAATTGGTATTCCGGCAGAAGATTACTGTCAGACAAAACATTCACTAGCTTAGCCAAATCTTTGTAGCGATGGATTGTGATATTACAAAATCGTCAATACAACGTATTTTGTCAAAAAACGAATACCATCCCTACAAAATACATCTGTTTCAAGGACTACAGCCAGGTGATAATCTTTATGGTTTATTGTTCATAACTATAATCAATTCCCATATTTAGGAGATTCTGATAGGAGATTGAACTTCATTGCATGGTTGTCCACCCGTATTTATGATGATGATCAGTTTCTGAACAAAATATTATGGAGTGATGAAAGCCGTTTCCATAACCACGGTATTAATAAACGAACATAATTGTCACTATTGGTCTGACGCGAACCCTCATTGGATTCAAAAAACGAAATATCAGTCTGTGTGGGGAGTTAATGTTTGGTGCGGAATCATTGATGGTTATTTGACAGGACCTCATTTTTACGAAGGAATTCTCAATGGAGAGAAGTACTTGCTTTTCCTCCAACATGTGTTACCGAATCGCTTGGAGAATTTACCAATACAAACTCGACTGAATATGTGATTTCATAATAATAGAATAATTACCCAATATTTGATTAGATATGGATTGGGATTATATTAAAGACTTACTTTATATGCGATGTATACAAAATGAAGATGATTTGAAGTATAGTATCACAAATGCTTGTGCTTCCATATCGCGAGCGTCGCTTTTAGCTGTCACGAATCGAGAAATATTAAAAAGGTACAATATGTGTATTCTTCGAGAAGGGCAGTTCGAAAACTTACCAGAATAATTCATGTTATTACTTTATTTTCTTCGTTATTACCATCATGTTGGTAGAGTTTTGGTCAAAGTAAAATATTTTTTGGTAATTTGAAACATTTACTTTAGTTTGTATTGTCTGCAATTTTACAGAAACACACAACAGGCAATGCAATCATAAGTGATAAATCAATTTTATTAAACTCGTGTTATTGCTTTATACTTTGACTTATTCATGGCCCTCTTTATAATATGCAATAAAGTTGCTGTTTTTCATCAGTATTCAAGGGAAACTATGGGTTTGCTATATGGCTGAATTCAGAATTTGATGCAGAATCGCAAAGAGCATTGAAAAATCTGGGATGCCATTCAAAAAAATTGGCGTCGGTGTCACGACGCCCTAACGGATGACGCCTAGTGATGGATCCTTACGTAAATAAGAGGACCCTTTGACATCAAGATCATCTGCTTTCAGATATTTGCCCGCGGAGTTTTATATGGGACATCCTGTATATATATATATATATATATATATATATATATATATATATATATATATATATATATATATATATATATATATATATATAGTTGTTTCATGGTTCCTGGGTTTTTGGATTCTTCAATGGTCCATTGAAGAATCAATGAACCCAAGAATCACGAAACAAATACATAGAATCAGGATTCAAGAACCTCCCCAAACTATATATATATATATATTATATATATATATATATATTATATATATATATTATATATATATATATATATATATATATATATATATATATATATAATTAATTCAAGGGTGATTGGAAAAATGCAAAACAAAATTGATGAATTGGACAACCAGTCGTTTGCCGTGGTTGTCGAATTTTTCTTGGCGAACAATTCCAAATGAATAAAATTTTTCAGTACCTTCTCATAAAATTTTTTTTTTTCTATTTGACGATTTCTCACTCTTTCCAGTCACATCTGTAACCCCTTGAATAGTAGAAAAGTGTGGTTAAACAGATGAGTTAGAGTACACTAAGATGTATAAAAACCCTGGTGCATGAACTGATTCGATATTGTTTAGATTTTCGAGGGGACACCACCTGTTATTTCAACAGAGCTTCCCTCTGTGGTAGTCTGTGGTACATGGCGCCGTCCAAAAATGTTTGTTTATATTCTCGCTTAATGTCATAACTTAATTTCTGATATCTGCAGCATCTTATATGAAATTATTTTCAGTGTTTTGTCGGTGTCTATGCGTTTTCCATCTTGCTCAGCTTATTCCTGAGTTTGTTCTTTATAAATTCACTCGTTTATCAGTTCATTAGTGCGTGAGGAATTGTTTATTTTCAGGTAGTGTAGTATGTAAGGATACCTTTTGTAGAATGGGCCACATTTGTATTTTGTGTGGACAGTATAAAGTCGCAGATTCGAATATTCACCTGTATTCAGTACCAAAAGCAAGTACAAATCTTCACGAATTGACTAATAATGAAATTTTCACAGTTCATCATATTGTATGCATTGAATTTTATATTTTCTGCAATTTAATGACAATTTCATTTCCAATTTTCCTTCTGTCAAAATGCAGTTAACCTCAAATTCACATGGTACAAAATACGAAAAGCAACACAGTGCTTTCTTTGTGCAATGTTCGGGAGCTAATTCTAGCATTGCTATTGGTGGAGTTTGACGGATGTCTCTCTTCAACCAATAGCAAGGCTTGAATTAGAACCCGCGAACAGTTCGCCTCAAAAAGAAAGCTGAGGAAATAAATATACCCTGTTACTGAATTGAAACTAAAACGCAATTGACGCCATCAGACACGCTAGTAATCTCTATTATCAAGTAGGCCAATTGTCGCCAAGTCGATCCCAAACTTCTACAGGTATAAGTGCAAGCACCAGGGTTTTTAAACATCTTAGAGTCCACACTGTTATGACATATGGTGAATTTACATTATTTGAAATGATTTATCACAATCGAACTGACACTTTATTGTAATCGGATGATTAAGTCGTACAAATAAAAGGAATTCTTGGCGCGACGAACGTGTTTTGGATAATTAATGCTGAAATATATGTTGATTTCATAATAACAATTCATTATTCTTTTGGTATATCGCCAAATACCAATGAGAAAACAATATACGAACGTTGTTTGAGAATCCATTCGTATTGAAAAAGTTTTATTAGAATCTGCATGTAGTTCACAAGCTCGTCCATCGGTACTGCATATATTTCACTGCCTTTGGAATATCCGATTGACTGGAATTGTAACGAGCTGCCTCGAAATTGTTTCAAAAGAAAACTAATTCTTGGTTTAACATTTGCCTAATTGAATTCAATAGAAATTCAACTAGGAAGAAGGGAATCCCAAAAAGTATTTCGACCTTTAATGATATTTAAAGCTAAATCAAATCAAAATTCAGACCTACATTCGATAATACTAATTAATGGCTTCCACATGTCTTCATCAAGAAAAGCAAAATCGAAAGTGAAAATTTACCCCCCCCTTATTTCCTTTCGGATTGTCCCTGCTAATCCAATAAAAGAAGAATCGTCAAAATCGGACTAGTCTGTGAAAATTTATGCGTGGTCATACCTAGAAAAATAATAATAATAATATTAAAAATCTACGTCAACTTGAGAACTTCCTCCTTTTTTTCGCCCGTTAAAAAGAATTGAGCCGACAAATAAAAACTTGCAATTTATCTTCATATCCTATTCCGAATAGAAACGAAATGTATGTTCAGTTGAAGTTGTTTACATTATGTAGAAAACAGAGGGAGAAGTAATAGGTAAACGAGCGCTTATCCATTCTTACAGAGGAGTTTCTTTAATTTTTTTGAGCATCAAAGGTTGTTCTCAGTCTTTCGTGAATATTTTTGAGCGTTGATGGGAAAACAAAGGTTAGCTATTCACTTTTTCATAGCGCTTACCAACAAAAAAATTCATGCAAAATTTTTATAATCTTCAACGTTCTCAGTCTAAGTTAGAAAGTATTTTTGCTCCAAAAAAAGTTAAGAATCGACACAAGTAGTTTATCGGTCTAACGATTTTTCAGTGCTTGCTTTTAGAAGCTTAAGAAGAAAAAAAAAGCATTTATTCAGTATAAATGGGTTCCACAATAGAAATAAAACTGCACTATATGGCAATTATTCACCTATCGATTGTGAATACATACGATCATCATCTTATTTTGATAATTTCCGTCGAGTTATCGAGACATCACCGGTGTAATGGTTTTTGGCAAAATGTTGGATCCAGCAAATATAAACATATAAATGTGTTTGTTGGTCGAAAATAGATCATCCAAAATAACATTGTAGAGCTCAGAGAGTTTCCAACTATATTTCTGAAATGTTTCACTGGAACATTCGCATTTTATTTTTTACTGAACGATATATATTTTTGTCGTACAAGAAGTATTTCGGGAAAGATGAAAATAAGACACAAACTTTCCTCAAAACTTGTTGGAAACATCGTGTTTACAGATGGACAGTGAAGTTTGTTTTTGTTCTCAACTTCCAGAGGAATTTCTATTAGATATAATTTTATTGTGGAAATCAGAATTGAACTGACATTTACATGAAATTGACCGGGAATTGTATGTCATCCTTTTTTCTCAAAATCGACATCTTTTTACAAGCTTTTATTTAGTTTCACCTGTCCCGATGTGCGTTGAGTCTTACAAGTTGAATTTGACTCAGATTACCTTGAAATTTGACAGGTGTTCATAATTCCGGTGACAATGCATTATGGCTTTTTTGTTAGAGGAAAAAACAAAATGGCGGCTCCAAGATGGCGGACGAGATTTATGTTTATGGACGAGATTTATGTTTCCGTTAAATTTGATTTTGATAATAACATCACAATGTAATGACCATCACTCGAAATTACCTATTGAAAATGGTAGTTATTAGATTGTCCCTTGATGGGCAGAAATTCCAAGACAGATTTAATGATATTGCTGGAGAACTAATCCGCTAGAAGAAATCGTTCGCCAATTTCGTAATTAGGTTCCAATTTGGGGAAACGACCGTATTATTAGAGGTGGGTAGAATCGCCTCAACTAAACTGGAATATTAACGTTGAAAAGGGAAACATTCTCAATTGAATATTGATAGAAAGATTTTTCTGTGAATTGAAAAATCCACGATTAAAATGAAGTTATTTTTTGTGAATGTTTTCTGTTAGACATTCACAAAAAATAACTTCATTTTAATCGTGGATTTTTCAATTCACAGAAAAATCTTTCTATCAATATTCAATTGAGAATGTTTCCCTTTTCAACATGAATACCCCACAAGAGGTTATCTTGACGATGACTAAAGTTTATCTTTCAGTTGCAGATGATTCCACATCTGATTTTATGAACATCCTGTTTATATTTTCAACAAATCAATCTATCATACCCCATGACAGGTTTTAATGTCAGAAAACACTAATTTCAAAGTGTCTCTCCAAAAGAAATGATTCTAACTTTTTCCATCTTTGCAAAGTGAGATTGCTTCTTGAAAATGTGTTTCCCATTTCTTCCGGTCTTCCTGATGATCGTGGAAGCGTGAAATAGATTTTCGTCGACAAAAATGTATTGAAGACCTAGTGAATGCGATGTCTTCCTGCTCAATGTTACGAATGATTTTGGTAGTATTCTCTTTTGGAAAACATTCTTCTTTGCCTCTTCATCTTTATGAGTTCCTAATTAAGACTGGAATAGAAAATCAAATTACTATCTGAATGAAAATGCAAATTTTCAATTTCAGATTTTTCCTTTTGAGTAAGGGCCTTTTCAGAATATCTATCAGATGTAGTTCAATGTCCAGCGTGGCTTTAGCCGGGGAAGTAGTTGTTTTCTGTTAGACATTCACAAAAAATAACTCCATTTTAATCGTGGATTTTTCAATTCACAGAAAAATCTTTCTATCAATATTAAATTGAGAATGTTTCCCTTTTCACATGAATACCCCACAAGAGGTTATCTTGACGATGGAAGATAGTGACTAAAGTTTATCTTTCAGTTGCAGATGATTCCACATCTGATTTTATGAACATCCTGTTTATATTTTCAACAAATCAATGGAATATTAACATTATGTATAAAATAGAATATTTGGAATCGAATGTATAAAATGAAATGTATGAAATATGAATACATGAAATCACATAAGTGGGTTCCATAAATTCCATAATGCATTGTCACCGGAATTATGAACACCTGCCAAATTTCAAGGTAATCGGACGACGAGAAGTGGGTCAAATTTAACTTGTGAGACGCACATCGGGACAGGTGAAACTAAATAAAAGCTTGTAAAAAGATGTCAATTCTAAGAAAAAAGGATAACATACAATTCCCGCTCAATTTCATGTAAGGGTCAATTCAATTCTGATTTCCACAATAAATGTCGATTTCCCCACAAAATTCATAAAATCAAAATGGCGGCTCCACGATGGCCGACAATCTCTATGATTTTGGTCCGATTCTATTCAAAATTGGTTTATGTGGGGGTTTTTGGTGTCGTAAATTATGAGATTTTTATCAAAATCCATAAGTTCATAATGGCTGCTCCAAGATACCGGACGAGATTCGTAATGATGGTCCGATTCGATTCAAAATTGGTATGGGGGTTTTCGGGGTCGAAGATTATGCATTTTTTGTCACAATGAAATCAGAGATAGCGGACGATCTATGTGATTATGGTCCGATTCCATTCAAAAGTGGTATGTGGGGGTTTTTGAGGTCGGAGATTATGAATTTATGGTTTCAGTCAAAATTCGTAAATTGAAGATGGCAGCACCAAGATGGCGGACCATGCTTTAACAAAAATGCATAGATCAAGACGTATTTACTGAAAGCACATAATAGAATAATTAATAGAAGACAAGCTTTTATTCAAATGCGCTAAAAAGTAAAAAATAATTGTTTTGTATGTGTGATATAGGTTATTCCGTGAGTTTTTTTTTTGAGAAACTTCATTTTGGTTTTCTTCTCAGTTATCTGATCATGTGAAGACGTAATGTCTATAGAAGGATCTGCGCGAAAGATACTCGAATTTTCAATTTGTCGACAATTAAAAACAATATTATGTAAAATCTATTTTTTAAATTCCGTGGGCCATCAATACGTCCAAAAAATAGAATCATAAAACCAATTACTCCCGTGCCGTTAATCATCATCATTTTCTCAATACCTTATTTCGGACAACGACCTTATTTCGGATTGAACCCGCAAGTTAATTATCCCAATTACCAAAGCGGTTTGTCAATTATGTAATAACTATTACCACTAACAGTGCTAAACAGTCTGGCGGTGATACTTTGGACTTGTCAAAGCATATAATAAGGATACAATATGAAAGCTAATAATACAATTTTCGAATAACAAACTAAAACTGAATTAAGACACATAAGCACACGCACATTAAATTTCACAAAAACGACAATCTGGTATATTCTGATGCAATCTGCTAACACCAGCAGGGATCACCCCTTTGCCCCCTAGGGTGGGCAAGTGGATGGTCTAACTAACCCCCAAACAAATGCAGCAAGTCCCACCCTCTTCCCAACCCATCCCGAAGCTGACAAAAAGAAGAACTGTTTTATTCAAATGCGCTAAAAAGTAAAAAATAATTGCTTTGGATGTGTGACGTAGGTTATTCCGTTAGTTATAGATTCAAAAGCTTGTCGCTTTTGTATCCGAACTGAAAACTTTGCGCGACAAGCTCTTGAATATATAACTCACGGAATAATCTACGTCACACATCCAAAGCAATTATTTTTTTACTTTCAAGCGTATTTGAATAAAAGCTTGTCTTTAAAAAGTTTTTTTAGAAATTATTTTATTTTTTCAATTGAATTGCTTTCTATAGGTACTATGTTGGATTTGGACATCATTTTTGGCTTCCTACTCCCCTTTATGTAAAAACTTTTTTGAAAAACATTTTCAATAACATTTAACCTTTCATGAAAAAAATATCAAAGCAAATATATTTCGTTGGAAATTTTCCGCAATTAATGAAAAAAGAGTTTAAAATGTTTCACCCACTGAATGTCTCCAAAATGGCACCAAAAAAACTATTCATAGCTTTTCAATTTCAATGACTTCTCCGATTTTTCTCGCGTCCGCAAATATTCATGTGTCTTAAAAAAATAATACTATTTTCTGTCGTAGTAGTACATGGTGGAACAGATATGTGTTTTATGAGTGTTATTTTTTGCGAATATTGATTCTCTCGTATGTTTGACCAATGTCCTTTCAAAGTATCCATTTCAATTCGTAGCCCCTTTTATGCCTGATAAAAATATAGTACTGATCGTATCCCTTGAATATTCGTTGTTTTAGTCCCTAGGCAGTCTGATATACTCTTCAGGACATTTGGGGTTACTCAAAATGGATTAAGAATTTTCTCCAAGCTTGTAGAAAATCACTAACTGAATTGTTCTTATTTCTGACTACCTCAATGTGTTAAACACAAAAGTTATCTGAGAAGCTTTTCTGAAACTGTAATAAAATTATGTGAGGAGTTCGGATGGATATTACGGGCATAATTTTTTGTTGTACGTTTTAGAAGTTGCCCCTCACAAGCCTTTCTCCTGGAGTACAGTTATTGTTAAGAGAAGACTAACTCGAACAGGAGGAACAACGGAGTCCTACAGCGTTATACAAAACTAGAAGAGAATTTAAAGATTTATGATTCGAATTTTTATAATATATTTCTACCGTTTTGAGATTTATCATTCTTCATATGGGATTCAGACATATACCAGAATTTAGCTTTGTCTTGTACTTTTTCAGTCTGATTATCAAGAGAAGAAAAACGGCCACAAGAATACATCAAATCTGTATCGTCGGCAAATAAAACACTATGTTATGATTTCATATAGTTGCGAAGATCACTGATATAAATCGAGTGGACCCAGAACCGATCCCTGCGGTACACCTATGTTGATGGGTCTCAGCTCGAATAAATCATTTTTATACTCTTCAATAACGATTTTTCAAAAATACGTTTTAATTATATTCAAAGCAATACCTCTAACACCATAATATGATAGCTTCTGGAGTAGAATGTCGTAGGAAACACAGTCGAAAGCCTTCTATAAGTCCAAAAGTGTGACTGCCACAATTTTACCAGTTCGAATAACCTCAACTATGCTACCATAACACTCATAGCGGCATTCCCGAAAAACGGACTGATATTTACAGAAAAGTTCTTGCACTCAAAGAATCTAATGATTCTTTTTTTAATCAGTTTTCCAATAATTTCCTAAAAGATACTTATTATAGAGATTGGTCTATAATTATCGATTTCATCTCCTTTCTTGTGAAGTGGTATAACTTTAGCATACTTTGAAATAACTGCAAAATGGAAAGTGATATTAGGACAAGCTGAATTTTCTAAAGATTGACTATTTTCCTGTATTTCTCGCAAGTAACCGGGGCAAAGAAAAAATATGATTCCGGAGAAGGAAATTTCCAAAAGTTCACCAATTCAGATATGGGTAGAGTCAGGTAAAGATTTTACAATGTTAGCGACTATATTTAAAAAAACGTTGAAATCGTTCAAAAGTAAATGTTAAGGAATATTTTCGTGTTTAGTTTTGTTACTATAAAAATTTATAATGTTCCAACTAGCTTCACCTTTATTTTCAGTTGTAGCAATATGTGTATCATTTGCTAACTTTTTGTCATTTCTTGTGAATTTTGTAGTTTTTTATATTATTCGGTTCCTACTGTCACAAATTATTTTGAGTTTTGATAGTTTGCCTTTGTTCTCTTGATTTTCTATTGAACCAATAGACCGGTTGCTTATTGAACTTTGGCTTGATTTGTTTTAGCGGAAAATCATTTTCAATCAGATTGTTGTAAGTATTAACCAATAGAGAAAATCTATATCGTTGATTGTACTGAAGAAAGCCCAGTCATATTGAAATAGAGACGAACGTATTTTTTTCTAACCGCTATTTGTCCTTGTCAATATAGGTTTTTGAAGAATTGTACGCCGTACATCTTTGAATAAAGGTATTGACCTGCGTGGTCAGAAAATAATGGATCCAAAACTCCAGCATTAAATCAACTAGAATGCAAATTGGACAAAATATTATCCTGAGAACTAGACTTTGAATCAGTAATACGAGTAGCATCATCAATCAAAACAGTAAGGCCATATGAATCGAGAATACATTTGAGTTCATTCAAAAGAGTTTCAAAAAATCGATATTGAAGTCTCCAAAAATATTCATCTTATGTGAAACTGCAACAATTTCTTTCAGAAGATTCTCAAAATTCGCAAGGGAAATTATGTCATTACCCTGATTGGATCTATAAACTGTAATCAAAGTTAGTTTGAATCAATCCCATAAAAAAAATATCATTGAATTTTTCAAGGTTTAAAAGTTTTATTGCATATTTTTTCTAGAAAACAAAATGCTCGATATATGTATCTCAGAATATTCAAAAGTCTGGGATATTTTTTGCATTATGAAAAAGAAATCGAATGAAAATTAATTCAGAAAAAAAATAGTCTGCATATTTACATGGAACATATTCACCGAATGTTCAAAATCAAAATATATTTGTATCATACTTCTGTGCACCTCATTTCCTGTATAGCCGGAACTCCTTGATGGATCCGTTGTTGCCCTATATCCGTTCTGATGAGTCTCTGTATTGTGTTCTTTTTCATCTGTCAATGTGCCAGATAGATTACCAGGTTGTTGATTTTTTCTGGCTTGCATCTCTCATATTCAGACTATGTGGTCGTTTCTCGATGGCTCCTCTAGTTGTTCTTGAATAAAAGTTGTTGTCACTCATTACTGATCTCCAAAATCTGATCTGATCTCCAAAATTAACTATGTGTCCTGTCATTAGTACGTATTGGAATAATGGAGAGAGTTTGTGTTCTTTTTCACGAATGTTGATTCTAATATTTGCTTGGCCAATGTACGTCTTCTCGCAGTCCTGTGTTTGTCTGATTCGGGATACTGCTTTTATAAAAAAGTTTTAGACATCACATCCGCGAAAACCTAAGGAGAGAGTTAATGAAACAATAGCTGACTTACACATAATTCATTTTTTCTAATCCAATATAAATGAATAATGACAATTTTGATTCCTGGAATAATGTTGAGTCATCAAACAACTTTAGAATTAACTGTAACGGCTGGTGTGTGACCTTGTTTCTGTTCCAAATGTTCAACTCTTCGAATCGGAAACCCCGAAAATAGATTCCCACTGAGTTAATGGATAGAGTACGATTCATAAAATCTTGAAATTGGGGTCAATATCATAACTCTCAGACGTTGAAAGCCTGCTGGATGGCTACATCCCGAGAATTTGTTGTTATTTTTATAACTTCAGAAAAAATTGAAAAAATGGATGATTATTTTTGTTTGATGAATATGGTAATATGTCGTTTGCATTTTCATAATTTAATTGTGTCTTTTGATGGGATGGAGAAACTAGAATTTCGTGAATCCCGTTATCCTCAAGAGTGTTTGAAATATTTTATTTGAACTATATTCACGTTTTATTTACATACCAGGATGCCATAATTTTATCTTTTCGTGTTACCTTCTTGAATAGCCATTGAACATAAAATCTGTTGGATGATTCAGAGTTTGCCAGAAAAAAATCTGCGACAACCAATTGGACAAACCAGAAACCTGTGAGGAAACAATGGTACCTAAAAAAAATATGCAGGAAAATATGGCCACATACGACATAACTGCGCCACTGCTTTACAAAATATAAAAATAAAACTTCAAATCAACACATTAATTGACCTAGAGTAGTATACCAAGTTTTGTTGTTGCTATGATAGTTTTGAAGGAAAATATTGGAATCCTACTTTTGGGTCTCTGTATCTTAGAGAGGATGCATTTAGGAACATACGTTCCTATATATATATATATATATATATATATATATATATATATATATATATATATATATATATATATATATATATATATATATATATATATATATATATATATATATATGGGTGGGTAGTATATGCTGACTAGTTAGGGACAAAACTAGGGATATTGGGGTAAGCAGCAATGAAAAAGTAAACTATTTAAGGTTTATCCAAGCTTTCGGAAATGTTCATTTCCATCATCAGGGAAACTACAATAGATGAAAAAACCAACAGTAATACATATTCAAGTGCGAAACATTATGCTACTTACAACTGTGTTGAGGTTGGTTTCAATGATGTTAAACGCATTCATCTAACATAGTGATACAAAAGAAGTTAATACAACCACATTAACATTGTTTAAAATTATATGAATATAAAGGGGTAAATTGGGCAAATAAAGATCAAATTATAGATCTTGAAGGCTATAAGGAAATCAGTAGATTCAGTAGACTCTCCCACAAGCACGGAGGATCGATTTTTCTTGCAAGAAATAGTGTTTCAAAATAATGTCTAAATTTTGAATATATCTGTGACCTATCAATAGAATTGGCATTTGGATATTCTGCCATTTCATTTGAGAAAGACACTGCCATAATATGTCTGTACAGATCACCGAACAGCAATGTGAATTTGTTCTTAATACAACTTTCATCTCTGTTAGCAAAGGTTACCGAAACATTCAAAAATGTGTTTATATGTGGGGGCTTCAACATTGACAGTCTCACAAGAAATATTGATGCAATAATTTGGCATGACATAATTGAATCATATGGTTTTTATTTATAACTCTTTCTGGCGAACCAACAAGAATTGGACATTGGGGTAATCGCGAAACTATCAGTAGTATTGACTATGTATTAACTAACGTCAATAGAGACAGCCTGATCCCTAGTAACAGTGATCTTGCCTTATCGGATCATCACTCACAAACAATTATTTGGAAAAATAAAATGAAAAATATCCCTACAAACATAAAGAGCCAGACTGAAACCTACGAATCTAGAAAAATTAACGAATTCTCTGTAGTAAGAAACTTCTAATCGGTGACAGGGAATTCCTTAAGAACTTTACAACCACAACATTTACCAATCACAATGAAGCTTTCAGTGTTTTTTGGGAACATTTTCATTGGTGCTTTGAGGCTGCATTTCCTAAATCCACAAGAAATAAAAATTATCAACAACAAAATCACCGTTTGTTTGAAGGTTGTAGACAAATCACCCTTTCCACTTCGTTAAAAAAAATGGTGATCTCAAGCACTTGAATCATCTGAGAAAACAGGAAAACTCTGAAATAGCAAGACCATTTATAAGATAGCCAAGAAAGGTGTTCAAAATGAAATACGCCAGGAAAAAATAAATAATTTCATGAAAAAAGTGTAGGATTCTAATAATAAAACCAAAACTCTCTGGAATATTATAAAACAACCACAAAAAATAATGAAAACAAATATATACCAAGTCATAATGATAATACAATCAGTAGCGAAACAGAAGTTATGGAAACATTCGGAGAGTATTTCTCAACAATAATTGATGAAAAAATCAAGACGCATTTCCCGGGAAATGATCGAGGAAGTTGTACTACAATGCCAAATATTAACTCAACCATGTTCTTTGGAACAGTCACTACGGATGAAGTGAAAACAGTTATAGCCTCGTTAGCAAATAAAAAAAGCACAGGATCAGATGAAGTTTTCACAAAAATCATCAAAGAATGCGTGGATATACTAACTGAGGTTATAGGACTTATAAACTTATCTATTTCTTTTGGAGAATATCCTGACATGATTAAAATTGCGGTCCTTGTCCCTATACTAAAAAATAGTGACAATAAAAACATAGAAAATTATCGACCCATTTCTATAATCAGTTAATTCTCAAAAATATTTGAAAAAATTATATCTCGTAGAATAAACGATTACATGGAAACATTTGATCTAATGACAAAGTGCCAATACGGGTTTAGAAAAAACCACTCAACAAAAACTGCAACGTTCAACTTTTCACAACAAGTACATGATTTAATCGAAAAAAAAACATTGTAGTGGAAATTTTTTTCGATTCAAGTAGAGCCTTCGACACCTTGAATATTAAATTCGTATCAGAAAAACTATTCAACCTGGGTATTCGAGGAAACATTAATCTTTCTTGACAAATAGATATTTCCAGGTGAAACAGAATGACAAAATGTCGGATAAGTTCCCTGTAACAACTGGGACACCACAAGGCAGTGTTCTCGGGCCACTGATATTTCTATTCTACGTAAATGATCTACCAAATAACATAAGTAATGGGGCGATATACCTGAGTCATTCTTTCGAGTAAAACATTAGAAGAAATGAATAACTTCGTCAACTCAGTCCTACACGAATTTGATGACTGGTGTTATAGAAATAGACTGATAATTAACCCGAGTAAAACAATCTGTATGGAATTGGCAAATTCATCTCGTAGCATGCATGATTTCAATTTTTTTTTTAATGAATCCTTAGTATTAACGAGCTCAACAAAATTCTTAGGAACAATAATTGAGTCACATTTCACTTGGCGAGAACATATAGAGTTCACATTTAAGAAGCTGAATCAATCGTATTATCTCATTAAATTCCTAAAGAATAAATTAGATACTAAAGCACTGATATCAGTTTATTTTGCCAATTTTCATTCAATTATTCACTACAAGCCAACGACACCTGACACCCGTCAGGTGTCGTTGGCTTGAATATAATTTCGGTCATTATTTCCAACCTGTCAGTTTCACTTGTTACACCACATAGAGTACACCTTTATATGTATATAATTGTAAACAATGTTAATGTATTAAATTTTTTCTTCGTTTTATTCCCTGATCTTCGATTTTATTTTGTATCTATCGCTATGTTAGATGAATACGTTTAACATCATTGAAACCATCCTCAACAAAGGCATAATGTTTCGCACTTGAATATGTATTACTTTTGGTTTTTTCATCTAAAAATGGAAATGAACATTTCCGAAAGCTTGGATAAACCTTAAAGAGTTTACTTTTTAATTGCTTCATATATTTGTATATATTGTATATATACAAATATATATATATATATATATATATATATATATATGCATATATATATATATAGTTGTGAAGGTTAGACGACTGTCTAGGTTAAAGAAGAATCCTTTTCAAATTCGGGTATGCAGTCAACAGGGGTATGGAAAAAAAAGTGTACTCTTTTTTCTATTCAAGCTTTCGAGTCATTTATTGTCTCTTCATCAGGAACTCTACAATGAATTAAATTGAACATTATAAGATTTGAAAACCAAAAAGGCATATGTGTACTTACAAAAGTGAGGTTAAAAACCCCTTTCACTTGCAGCAATTTATAAAATACCATGTCACAAGAGACAACACTCTTGGTAAAGTCATATATAGTTAAAACTTTGATCAAAATTGATCAAGATTACTTAAACATAAGTGTACAAACATTTTAAAATTCCAAATGGGCTCTTATGGAGGTCATGTTGGATTCAAGAGGCAGTGGTGACAAATGAAAAATGAATGATTATTGAAGTATATGAAGTTGACAAATGACAAGTATGAAAAATAGATCTAAGACCTGTTGCCAATACAATGCGGTGAAAAAAACCAAAAAAGGGCCAATTAATTGAAACGATTTTGGTAAGTCTCATAAGGAGACTGCCAGAGAAAATATGAGTTTTTTAGAAAAAGTGAAAAAATTGACAAAGTGAAATTTTTTTTTCCAATACCCACCCTTCCAGGGGACACAATTATGTTAATGTATTGAATTGTGGTCTGTCTCATACGGAGAACGACTGAGTAAATATGAATAGATTATGCTGAGATTATCAATGTCAGTTCTCGAATTCATTGAATTAGGTTCTTTGAAAATTTGTGTCATTTCGAGAAAAGTTTCTTTTTTACATTAGATTCATGTTCCAAGATATTCACATTATCATAATCTGGGTTATGGTTCAAAGCCATGGTGTGATGAGCTAATGAACAAGTTTTTTTTTAATTTCTAATATCGCTTTTATGGGAGGTAATTCTGTCTTTCAATTTCCTTTTGGTTTGGCCAATGTACTTCTTTTCACATTGAGAACAAGGGATACAATATACCAAGTTCGAATTGTCTAATAGAGGATCTTTGCTTTTAACTTTGAAAAAATCTTGTTCAATACTATTTGGTTTTTATACGCTATTTTGATGTTAGGAATCTTGGAAAATAATTTGTTGAATTTATAGTTTAAAGATTCTATTTGTGGTAAGGTAAGATAAAACGTTGGTTCCAAAATGTTATTATTAGAATTAATTATATTATTATTATTATTATTGTTGTTATTTGGATGATCAATATCAATGGAAGACCTACTGAAAATCAGTTTATAAACAAGGTTTCGTGGGTATCCACTATTAATGAAAAGTTGCAAAAGTTTTTTTAAATTGATTGTTCTTAGTGAAGTGTGACTTGTTTTGATTACTCTATCTTTCATGCACAAGACCAGATTTATCTTTTGTCTGTGTCGATGATATGATTCGTAATGTAAGAATCTTCCTGAAGCACCTGGTTTGGTATACCAGCTGGTGATTAGAGTATTGTCTGCCCTTCTGATTACTTTTGTATCTAAGAAGGGGACACTCTGTTCTATGTTTTCTTCTTCGATGGTAAATTGCAGTTTTTCATGATAAGAGTTGAAAACAAGTAACAATTCTTGTAATTTGTCCTGAGGGGCACTTAATATGCTGTCATCTACATATTTCTTTAAAAATGGGATCTCAAATTGAATCTTGTTTAAACAATCATCAATGAGATCATCCATTACATATTGAGCGATTATCGGGGAAACTGGGCTGCCCATTGGCATACCTAGACATTGTTTATGAATTTTATTTTCAAAACTAAAAACTGTTGTATCGAACAGGAAATCAATCAATTTTAAGAATAACACTTCGGAAACATTGCAATGTAAGGAAATATCATTCCAGTGTCTGGAGACACTATCTTTTGCCACTTCTACTGTAATGTTATTGAACAAAGATACTACATCAAGACTAATAATCTTAAAATCAAAAGGAAGTTGAAACTCATTTATGAAAGAGCAAAATTTGAAGGAGTCTTTGACAAAATAATTATTGTTTGAATTGTATGACAGTGTGAGTATATTAGTAACAAATTGTGCTACTCCTCTATTAGGACTGTTAATGCCTGAAATGGTGGGTCTGAGTTGAAGTGTTGGTTTATGAATTTTTGGTAACCCATAGAACTTGTTAATCGTTCCATTATAAACTCTAAACGAAGGGGCTTCTTCTTTAGAAATCATATTCTTTTTTTCTAGCTCTGTGATCAGTTTGTTAGCTTTTTGTTGAATGGTACTAGAGGGGTTTCCATTTATTGATTGATAGTAAGTAGTATCATTAAGAATGTTAGATGACAGTGAAGAGTACTGTTCTTGCGTTAGGATTGTCGTCACCTCCATTTTATCTGATTGAATAATTTTTAACTGTGGATTATTTTTGAGAAAATGTTTGCATTTAATTTAAGTATTGTACAATGAATTGTTAACGGAATCATTGGTGTACACATAATTGGTAATGATATTCGTCGTTTGAGTTAAAAAAATATTTCTTTCATTCTTAGGAACAAATTGTGCAATCGAGTCCACATCTGCTGAAAATTTTGGAATATTGATATCTTTATTTTTCGGTTCCAGGCTGAACTTTGGTCCTAGAGCTAGAAAATTCGAGATTTCTGAAGGAATTATTGTTTCTGTCAAATTTTTAATCCAAGTGGTTGGTGTTATTATTTTACAATTGTGAGATTGTTTAATTTTTAATTTAATGTTCACTTTTTAATTTGGTAATATATATATATATATATATATATATATATAATGAAATTTTTTAGTTATTATTTGAGTTGTTAAGTCAAAAGCATATCGGAGCACCTGAAACTACCACTACAACGTATAAACGACTATCAGTTACTTCTGAAGGTGAGTCTGAACACAAATTAGCGTATCATCATATAGACTGGTCCATGGAATATGTCCCCGTATATTGGACGGCCCATATATCAGCCATCGTTGTAAATATGAAAACTTCCGTTTTCACACAAATTTTTCTGTTGATTATTTGGTACGAAATGTGATTGAGAGAAACATTCAGCTATCTATCTATCTATTTATCCATCTTTATTTTATATACAGTGTCCGTCATAAAGTTGGCTACATATGGGAGAAAAATTTATTGAAATTTTTGGAAAACTCTGATGGCTGTTCGTTTCTGCATGTCTGACAACTGAAAAATCCGTTGCGACTTATATCACGTGACCCCAGATTTAGCGGGAATTTCAAAAAAGTTGTCTGTGGTGCCGAAAAATGGGTCAAATTGACAAGATATCGAAAAAAAATTAGTCTTGTCACTAGGTGTAGTCATGCCCTGTATATTGATGCACATGAGCTTATTCAATAGTCTCAACCCGTAAATAAAATTCAAACCATCCAATATTTGTTATTAAAACCTAATAATATATTAGTTATCCTAATAAAACTACAATCAACTCAAAATTCCTTGTTGAAAATAATAATGAAAAAAAAAATTATTCCACCGATCAGCTCTACAAGGATGTTGAAACACTGGATACAAGAGGGTTATATATGTATCAGTCACTTATCTGGATGTTCCATAATAAAGAAAAATACACGATCCCTAAAACCAAGCAAACTAGATTCGCTGAAAATAAGTCTTTAATATTACCAATTTTTCGGAAAGCACATACACAACGGTATATATTTTTTTACGCCCCAACACTGTACAATTTTCTGCCACATGACATAAAAACTATAAACTCCTTGCCAAAGTATAAAAACACTATGAAAAAATTTATATATGAAAATAAAAAACTGCTAAAAATTTTCTGAAAAAAAAATCCTTCTTTTTTGACTGAAACAAACTCTCGTCACACACCTCTTTTTCTCTTGCCGTCGCATTTCTTTCTATTTGTATTTTCTTTTCTCTTCTTTTTTATTTTACTTTTGGGTTTCATCTCTTTCTCTTCCCCCGTGAAATTCTCAATACTGGGGTACCTAATTCTGTTACCGCTAATCTTGATGAAACACTTAAACCACTTCAAATACATTTCAAGGCCACAACACAAGCAATTAAATTGCTTATGGTGGGTTGTCTGTTTTTGAAGTGGAATATAATAATATTTAGAAATTATAACATGTAAATTCTGTAAATTCTTTAATTGTTTCATTTCAATCTTTTGAAGCTTTTATTATATATTAGTATATTAAAGTATAAGTGGATAAAAAGGGCTTTAAAACACGCGCGATTTTTCGAGCACGACGGCGCAGCCGGAGTGCTCGAAATAGAGCAAGTGTTTTTAAGACCAGTTATCCACGAATACTTTACGTTATTTTTTTTCATTGGTGCACTTTGAAATCATATATACTGGTATTATTACTACAAAAAAATAGAAATAAGAACTAATAATGCAAGAAGGTTGAATTCGTGATGTGACATCAGTATACTTTTCGTTGTCATGGAAATGAGAAAAACATTCATTTGCAATTTGTTACCAAAGATCAATATTTGTTGTCACCAGAGCTCAAAAATGAATGATTCTAATATCGATTTTTTGAATAGTGAGGCAGAATCGCGGTTAATACCGCGAAAATCCAGTGATATATATAAAAAAGAATATGAAAAGTTCATCAAATAGATGGAGGAGCACATATAAATGAACGAATTGTGAGTAATATTTTATCTGACGTTACAAGGTACTCCTGTCAGATCAATAATAAAAAATTTGTCATTTAGACTTCACGTTTCTCGATTTGTTGATGTTGTCATGGTTACCTTTAAAAAACGCGCGTTTTTTAAAGTTCGATTTAAACACGCTGAGGCGTGCTTTAAATGGGTAAAAAGGGGCACCAATAAAAAATAGTATATTAAAGTATAAGTGGATAAAAAGGGCTTTAAAACACGCGCGATTTTTCGAGCACGACGGCGCAGCCGGAGTGCTCGAAATAGAGCAAGTGTTTTTAAGACCAGTTATCCACGAATACTTTACGTTATTTTTTTTTATTGGTGCACTTTGAAATCATATATACTGGTATTATTACTACAAAAAATAGAAATAAGAACTAATAATACATGAAGGTTGAATTCGTGATGTGACATCAGTATACCTTTCGTTGTCATGGAAATGAGAAAAACATTCATTTGCAATTTGTTACCAAAGATCAATATTTGTTGTCACCAGAGCTCAAAAATGAATTATTCTAATATCGATTTTTTGAATAGTGAGGCAGAATCGCGGTTAATACCGCGTAAATCCAGTGATATATATAAAAAAGAATATGAAAAGTTCATCAAATGGATGGAGGAGCACATATAAATGAACGAATTGTGAGTAATATTTTATATGACGTTACAAGGTACTCCTGTCAGATCAATAATCAAAAATTTGTCATTTAGACTTCACGTTTCTCGATTTGTTGATGTTGTCATGGTTACCTTTAAAAAACGCGCGTTTTTTAAAGTTCGATTTAAACACGCTGAGGCGTGCTTTAAATGGGTAAAAAGGGGCACCAATAAAAAAATATATATATATGCAGTAAACTTTGATAAAACTGTATTTGTACCATTCATATCCTATGAAAAATATCTTCCAAAATTCAATGAACTGAACATTAATAGCGAAAAAGGTATGGTAAAAATCCAGTCTACCGACAGTGTCAAATACCTTGGTATATTTATCGATAATCACCTCAAATGGAATAAACATATTCATTACCTGACAAAAAAGTATTTACGTGAAATACTCGAAATCCGATATCTTAGGATTCTATACTATTCTCTGATGAAAAGTCACCTCACTTATGGTATCATTGCTTGGGGACCTGCCAACAAAAATCATGTTAAACCGTTGGAAACAATCCAGAGAATGATAATTAAATGTATGTATAAAAAACCCTTTACATACAATACAAATGACTTATTCACAGAAACTGACTTACTTGACATCAGACAAATATGTTATAACCAAATTGTATTGAGGCAACACCTTCATCGTAGTGAACTCAATGAAATAAATCACAAATATCACAAAACTAATTCTATAAGCTCCAAAATTTAAAAAAAATGTGTTACAGAGGTCGTTTCACTTTCTAGGTCCGAAAACATATAATTCAATTCCAATTCCACTCAAAGAAATAAATTAAATTCTACTATTCAAGAAAAAACTGAAATCGTGGATAAAAAAACAACCAAAAACGCAAATATATGTATATATATGTATATGTATATATATATATATATATATGTATATGTATAGATACAAAAAATCAATATTCTTGAAATTCATTATTTTCTGTTTTTAATCATTATCAATCATGTAGTGTTAAAAAAACAATAATGTTTTATTAAAATATATATGTATGTAATCATCATTTACTCACTCATTATCATCATTATTCATCATTATTCTATTCAATTATTCTATCCATTTACCCATGTTTTATGGGAACATCACCATATTTATTCACACATTTGATTGGTTAACTCATGTAAACTTCCTGTGAACATACCAAACTGAATAAATATTATTAGTATTATTCTTATTATTATTATTATTTTATATATATATAATAAAAGCTTCAAAAGATTGAAATAAAACAATTGAAAAATCTTTAACCTTGAAAGTGTGTAATGGGGCGTTAATGAAGGGTTGTGCGGGGGTGAGGGCGAGGTGTGGTGAGGGTAGAATGTAGGATTCGGTTGGAGAAAGGGGATGGGCAGTGAAAGGAAACGCTTTGAAGATGAATTGAAACTATTATGCATAAACACACCGGAAAGTGTAATTTGGGGGCTTTGGGGGGCTGTAGGGGGTCTGGGGTTGAAAATGGAGGGTTGTGCCCATTAAGACTTTTGATCAGCAGAGTTTCAGCGAATTTAGCCGAGAGCCATTTTCCATAAGGATTTTGCGGGGTCCTTTGTCATTTGGAAATAATTGTTTTTTTTACATTTCAGCCGGTAAAAATTAGTCGAATATAAAGCATCAGATCTTGACACTCACTAGCTAGAAAGGAAGGTCTCTATGTACAATTTTTCCTTGTAGCTTATCTTTTTTAATTTACGTAGCCAGCTCTGAGACTATAATGTTGCTTGTTGATGTTACAAGACACTGCCCCATCACATCTACTACGCCGCGAAAATTTCTTGTTCGTGACGCTGTTCCTCGTACCGTATAGTGATTTTTGGTGTACGCGGCTTTATAGGATCTTATTCGAATGATTGACAAATAACCCCCAACTGTCATAAATAGCATCTAACCTCTAAAATGAGCCAAAGTGAAAATTTTCAGTGTGAAATTGAAATCGTCCCAACATAGAGTATGTACAATATTCCGGCAATATCTTCAGGACCATTTATAGAATGTGTTCTTGCACATTACAAAGCATATTCGGGTACTTGATGACTGAAACGGGATTGGTATTGTTAGCCAGCACGACGTTCGCATTGGTGTCCTACAAAATCCTGCGAAGATACCATATATTGAATTTCTGATTCCGGTATGTGAATATATAACTCATCATATTTTTCATAGCATTTTACTACTGGTAGCTGTTATTCCTAATTTCAATGATATTTCAGATCCTTACCGTCTTCGCTGTATATATCATCGAGTTTACAGTTTTTCTTTATTGAGACAGTCAATTTTAATATGAATAAACATATTTCCATGAGCTTTTCTAGCCCAGGAAGGCCGATCTCTATAAAAAAGGCTCCATGGATAACATTCTCAACCAAAAAAGTTCTATTTTCGAAGTGAATTTTCAAGCGATATACTTCTGTGCAACGTTTTCGTGTAGACCAAACCGCTGGACCTGAAAAGCTGGAATTTTGACGAGATAATAATGTAAGAGATGGCTGCAGAAAACTTGACCAATCTAACAGAATGAAATGTTTTTAAAACGTTAATACTCACAGCAAACATAAAAAAATAACTATACCAATATAGTAACAGCTTGGAAATACTTTCAACATTTAGTATTCACCGAGTTAGCCGAGCGGTCCAAGTCACGCCAGATATAAGCTCTGGTTCTCGTGAGGGTACGTGGGTTCGAACCCCACACCTTACAGTCCTTTTTTTGTATATACGACTTTGAGAAATGTAAAGTTTTGTGCCAGGCAATTCTAACAGGCAAAGACGTGGCACTTATATTTTTTCTAATAGAAAATACTGAATTTTTAAGTAATTCCAAGCTGTTCCGACATTAGTATAGTTTCAGTACAAAAAATTTTCAATTAAGGGCATACAAAACCTTTGAATAAATTCTGCCCAGGCACTAAATTATTTTTCTTATGGTCTCTGTGAGTGCTAACATTTCAAAAACATTTCATTCTGTTTCTCGACCGGCCAGGTTTTCTGCAGCCAGCTCTCAGACATTAGAAATTAATTGGAGATTTGGTATAGCGGGAACAAAAACAATAAAAGTGGTCCAAATTTTAAAAAATTGCCGACGTTTCAACGTTTATTTATCGATTCCATTGTTTGGTATGCAATCGATAACGTTTTAAACGTATTTAACAATTACTACCCCAAACTCCAATTTACCCTAGCGGCTGAAGTTGACGCAAGTATACCGTTTTTAGATATCCTAATAACTAGAAAACCCGATGGAAGTTTGAAAACTAACTGGTATTCCAAACCTACAAGTTCTGGTAGGCTGCTGATTTATTATTCAAATCATCCTCTGAAACAAAAAATCGGAACCATCAAGAATCTATTATTTAGAGCCCATCATCTTAGTAGCCTAGAATTCCAGAAAGATAATGAACTTAAAGTAACTAATAAAAGACAACAACTATCCCAAATACCTAGTGAATAAAATCATTAATGAATACAACCATCCTCCAGCACACAACAAAATTATTTGTAATGACACATTTTATAGTTTTCCATATACAGTGCTTCTCAAAAGTCCGCTCCCCCCCTCTTATTTTTGGAACGATTATACATAAACAAGTGAAATTTGGAAACTGAATATTAGAGATTGTAAACTTCCCTACTAGTGATGATAGATGACGAAATCGTCAAAGATGACGTCACAAGGCCATTGTGACCAGTAATTTTTAATGGAACCCTACGGCAAGCGACAACTCTTTTAAAAGGTATCGAAAAAATCTATTCAATGATACAAATTTTGTTTGTGTTTATGGCAGTTTTGGCAACTCGCTTTTAAAAAACGCAAAGCTGTGATGAATTAAATCAGTTAATACTAAAATTCCAAATTCAAGCTCCGCCTCTGGATAGTTGTCAAATAAGCTGACGTTTTTGTTAGTCTCCCTAATTCGACGTTTTTGTAATTGTCCAAGTTTTTGTAAATTTAATAATTTGTGTATTGTTGATCGAACGTTTAACTGTTTTAGCAGCTTTTGGTACTTTTAATATTTTTGTACATTCTAATAATTTGTTAAACTGTTGTGAGCCGAACGTTTGAGTGCTTCAAGAAGCGAAATGGTACGTGCTTTAGGTGATAAAGTAGCAGCGATCCTAATTCGTGGTGAAACTGGACAAAATATTCATTTAGCAGAACGCATTTTTAATGAGAGGTTTCCCGATCGCCCCGTTTCGAGGACTTATGTAAGGGAGCTTTTTCGTGAGTTTGAAACAACGGGTAGTATTAATGATGCGAAACGATCTGGCAGACCACAAATTTCTGATGAGAAAAAAATTGATATACTGGCAGAAGTAATAGTTAATCCTACTTCTTCAACAACTCACGTTGCATCTACCTGTGAAGTCAGTCGAAGTACAGTACACAGGGTATTGAAAAAAACAAATTTCATCCATACAAATTGAAAATGGTTCATCAACTCTCAGACGACGACCCAGACCAAAGACTAGAATTTTGTGAAAATATGGAAACTAAAATTAACCAACAGCCAGACTATGTCAAAACAATTTGTTTTAGTGACGAAAGTACTTTCTATCTAAATGAAAATGTAAATACACAGAATGTGAGGTATTGGAGTGATGCAAATCCTCACCTGTTTCGTGAAACACATACCCAATTTCCCCAGAAGGTGAATGTTTGGGCAGGTATCCTGGGAAACCACATCGTTGGGCCTCTTTTTTAAATACTAATTTAACTGGTGAGGTTTATCTGGAGCTGTTGCAAAACGCAATAGAACCGTTAATCCTTGAAATTTTGGAAGATAATCCAGATGAATTCGGCAATTTGGAAATAACATTCCAACAGGATGGTGCTCCTCCACACTATGACGGTGCAGTAAGAAGGTATTTGGACGAGGAGTATCGTGGTAGATGGATTGGACGACGAGGTTCAATGGAATGGCCAGCTCGATCACCGGACCTCACACCTTTGTATTTTTTTCTGTGGGGGTACCTCAAATCGAAGGTAAACGCCACTGAACCTGACAATATTGACGTTTTAAAACAACGTATTGTTGCAGAATGTGAGGCTGTTTCCGCAGACACATTTGCAAAAGTACGAGAAGAGTTTAAAAATAGGATATTCCACTGTCAGGAAGTAAATGGAGGTCACTTCCAGCAATTTCTTCAAGTAGATACTAATTCTGGAATCTGTAATTAATATCATACTGAATGGAATTCAAATTTTAATGTTTACTAATGAGCCATTAAAACTGCCATAGACACAAACAAAATTAGTATCATTAAATAGGTTTTTTCGATACCTTTCAAAAGCGGTGTCGCTTGCCGTAGGATTCCATTTAAAATTATTGGTCACAATGGCCTTGTGACGTCATCTTTGACGATTTCGTCATCTATCATCACTAGTAGGGAAGTTTACAACCTTCAATATTCAGTTTCCAAATTTCACTTGTTTATGTATAATCGTTCCAAAAATAAGAGGGGGGAGGGGACTTTTGAGAAGCACTGTATAAAAGATTTATCTGAAAAATTCAGTGTTGTCTGAGAACTCACAACCCCTCTCAAATAAAATTTGTTTTTTATCTAATCAATCAAATCAAAAGTGTATTTACAAAACTGAAAAACGTAACGTAACTCCAACCTTTGACTGCTCTTATCTGGTTTATAGAATAAATTGTATCAACTGCGAAAAGTGTTATATTGGATTGTCAAAACAACACCTGAAAACTCGCAAGCAACAACACAATTATGACTGTAAGGAAAAACACAAAGATAAACCCAACAAAACAGCGTTGGCATTACATCACTTTACTGAAAGACACGAGTTTAATTTTGATGAAGCCCATATTGTTGATAGAGAAAATAATCTGTATAGAAGAAACATTAGCGAAATGATCCATATATTCCTCAGTGATACTGTGAATAGAGAATTGACACAGAAAGATTGAGTGTATTACGAAGGCGTAGAAGGGCCAACAACAAAATATTTTTCAAAAACATTTGGAATTGCCACTTTGAACTGACAATTGTCACTTCGAAGTGACAATTGTCAGTTAGAAGTGACAATTGTCACTTCGAAGTGACAATTGTCACTTCGAACTGACAATTGTCACATTGAAGTGACAATTGTCACTTCGAAGTGACAATTGTCACTTCGAAGTGACAATTGTCACTTCAACTGACAATTGTCACTTCAAAGTGACAATTGTCACTTTGAAATGGCAATTCCAGATGTTTTTCAAGTGACAATTGTCACTTCTAACTGACAATTGTCACTTCAAAGTGACAATTGTCACTTTAAAATGGCAATTCCAGATGTTTTTCAAGTGACAATTGTCACTTCGAAGTGACAATTGTCAGTTCAAAGTGACAATTGTCACTTCAAAGTGACAATTGTCAGTTCAAAGTGGCAATTCCAAATGTTTTTGAAAAATATTTTGTTGTTGGCCCTTCTACGCCTTCGTAGTGTATGCTACAACCACATCCTCAACAAATATAAAATGAGTCAAAACAAGCCGTACTAAATATGCATTTCGATTTCAGTCATCCAGCACCTTACTAATGAATAGATAAAGGTAGTTTTTTTGTTTTTTCTGCTATTCATCTCCAAAGTTCTTTCTACCTCGTTTTTTATTTCGACACAAACGATCGATTTAAATTCAGTTTACCAGACAGGTACCCTACAGTGAACAGCAACAACAATGCTTATTATCAATGATACTCAACACCAGATAAATAATATTTGTCTGAATAACGGAAAAAAGATAGATCTCTATTTGTTTCATTTATGAAGCATAGTTCATTATTTTTCTACTAAATTATATTGTTTTTAACATATTAATGTTCGTGAATCTGTTTTATTCATTATTGTGTCTTATTATGGTTATCTTTATAATGAATTTTAATATGTATTGTAAACCCATATGTTTGTTGGCCGTGAAGAAAACAATGGTGACACTAATAGAAAGGGATGAAAGATCATTTGTGAGTCATAGTGACGTATATGGACATGTCATGGCCATCATTCTCCCTGGACAGTGGCGGACTAGCGCACTCCGCACTCTGGTCTCTTGAATGTATATTGGACCACTCTGTATGTTACGTGGGCCGCCTGTACTCATGTCCATGTACGACACTATGACGGGTTAATGTTACAAGATTCTAATTGGATAGAGCTTATTAGTACCTCCTATTCAGATAAGGTTAACTCTCAAGATGCCAATAGTTATAATCGACATGTCAAAATAGAAAACATTCAACCTGTTTGTGATTCTTCTGCTTCATGTTGTCAAAATTGAAAGTGTTGGACACGATGTACCAAACCAGAATTTGAGTTATGGCAATGGATTGTTGTATTTATTATATTGGTGTTATTGCTATAATCCTGTTCTTGCTCTTCTGCTATAGACATATTTGAAGTTCCTGTAGATTAATTATAATCAGCTACAGGATCCCTTTCTACGATTGGAGAATATAATATCAGAACTATAGATAAAAACTTTGCTATTGATTGGTACCAGTTCCATTAAGAAGGCAAGTAAGTTTCCCTTTATAACTTCAGTTCTTGGTAGTTTTGTGAGCGTACTCTTGAATTATAGTATTCATGGATTGACAAGTTTGAAAAAAACGAATGATAGAGTGGTTAAACAAGGATCATAAATACTATGACATACGATGATCTATTTAATTCTTCTTTGATCAGAAGTTTCCCACAGAAGTAAGTTCGGGCCTTCTAGAAGTTGGATAACCAATTCCTCAGCTATGTTTGGTTCCCGCCTGTTATGGATATGTCTATATTCTGGTGTGTTTCATTTGAAAATGTGAGAGGCTGTTTTCCCTTGGGTTCACCCATGTATTCAGTGCTACGACCTGATTAGATCTATTGTGCCCCTCCTCCTTCTGCTACATCAGACCCCCCGAGCCCCTAATCCCAGAGGAATTGAAGGATTTTGAAGCGACCAAATGTTTTTATTTCTCCCAGTGTCAGCTGGATGACCCCATCAATTCATCGATGGTTTTCCGTCGGAGAATTTGCATGTGCTGTTCTCTTCTATATCTTGCTTTCTGAAGAGTTTTCTGAGTTTGCAGTACTCGTTAGGAAACCCTTTAATAACTCATGATTCCAACTGCTGAGGTTGACTTATATTTCCTCTCTCGAAGTTACCGAGGAGCTCTATAACCCCCTGCAGTGAGTCGTTCCCAATGCTCCTTCCTCTTCGTGGAGCTACTACAGGAAATAAGGGTTTATTAGGCTGCAGAATAGCTCTGATCTGATCAGTGACGTTAAACCTTTCATGCCAGTGCATCCGCTTGTTCGTTTTCCTCTACTCTGATGTGTCCTGTGTCCAGAGGAGGATTACTTTGTTGTTTCTACCTAATAGTCTAAGAGCCCGGTCTATTTTACAAGCATTTCATAATTCCAGTGACAATGTATTATGGAATTTTCGTTGGAGAAAAAACGGCTCCAAGATGGCGGACGAGATTTGTGTTTATGATTCGATTCCAAATTGATATGTGGGGTGTTGAGGGTCGTAAATTATGATTTTTCTCGTAAAAATTCATGAAATCAAAATGGCGGGTTCAATATGGCTGACGATCTCTGTGATTATTGTCCGATTCTATTCAAAATTGGTATATGGAAGTTTCCGGGGTCGGATATTAGGATTGTCAAAATTTATAAATTCAAGATGGTGGACGAGTTTTCTAATTATGGTCCGATTCGATTCGAAATGGTATATGGAGGTTTTCGGGGTGTGAGATTATGATTTTGTTGTCAAAATTCATTAAATTGAAATGGCGGCTCCAAGATGGCGGACGATCTCTGTGATTATGGTCCGATTCTATTCAAAATTTGTATGTGGAGGTTTTCGGGGTCGGAGATTATGATTTTTTTTGTCTTAATTCATAAATTCAAGATGGCCGACGAGTTTTGTAATTATGGTCCGACTCTATTCAAAATTGGTATGTCGGGGTTTTTGGGATCGGAGATTATGAATTTATTGTCAGAATTCATAAATTGAAAATAGCGGCTCCAAAATGGTGGATGAGTTTTGAGGTTATGGACCGTTTCTATTCAAAATTGGTATGAATGAATAGAAGATGACAGCTGATGGTGAACAAGTTAATCTTCAGATAGTTTTCTCATTGAGGAACTAGAAAACTCAAATCAAATAAGTCAAAAGCTCTCGTCAAATTTGAAGTATTAATAAAGAATAATATTATTCATTGAGGATAAAATATTTTTTGAGGGCATGCTTGAATTTATTTTGAGTTTTTATTTCCTTCCACGGACGTGGAATTTTGTTATATATATATATATATATATATATATATATATATATATATATATTCCATCAGGAAATATTGATGTTTTTCCATATTTGGATTTGAAACGTATTGAATCCAGATGATTTAATGTCGTGTTTGATGATTGTGGATATTTGAAATCTGATTGAAAGCCAATTCTGAATGTTTTTTTCCTATTTCAACAAAGTGGATAAAAATAGACATTCACAATTTGAATACTGAATGGAGATTCAATAAATTTTTTGGTTTGTATAGATTTTCTGATGATTCTGTAAATGGTAATTTATATGTGCATTTTATTGTTTTATTCTGAAGGGTTTGTAAGGGTTTTATAGTAAAAATGGTAGCTGTTCCCCAAATAGAAATGAGATATTGTAATTTTGAATGAATTGAACTGAAATAAATTATTTTCAAATAATTGAGAGGGGTATAGTGTCTGATCCTGAATAAGATTCCAATGAGAGGTGAAATTTGTTTTGTCAGATTGTTGATATGAGTAGACCAAGATAGGGTTGTATCGATATATAAACCTAATAATTTGATGTATATTTTATGATGGAATTATTGTAATAAAAAACATTTCTGAAGGCAAGCTTTCATTCAAATGCGCTAAAAAGTAAAAAATGATTACTTTGGATGTATGACGTATGTTATTCCGTGATTTATAGATTCAAGCTCTTGAATCTGTAACTCACAGAATAACCTACGTCACACATCCAAAGCAATTGGTTTTGACTTATTAGCGCATTTGAATAAAAGCTTGTCTTTAAAAAGGTTTTTTATTAATTATTTTTTTTTACCTTGTTTGAGGGTTGTAGACGATGTGGTAACTTGATTACTCTCATTTCCGACGTCCATCGTCTTGATGAATATGAAAGTTTCTCACGACGTTTCGATTGCTTGTATATGCAGTCGTCTTTAGGTAAATATTGACATGCTTAGGTGCTACTTACTATTTTATATGTCTGTCAGTGCATTGATGCGTGCGATATCACGCGGTGTGGTGTACGTGAAGTTTCGCGCCTCTGCAGTCCCTAATGGAGATCAATGCGCGGTTTTCATACGTTCCTGATCTCTATGCTTGGCTGACGCCCTTAGTCAGCCAAGCGTAGAGATCAGGGAGACGTCTTGGCGGCCTCCTTGAACCAATGCTCTTCTTTATGTAGAACGCTTGCGTTGCCCCATAGAATTCGATGGTGCTCAGTCCAACCGTGGTCAACAATTTCCATTTCTTACGGATAACGGCATCTTTGTCTCCCCGATGTAGGAATCTTCGCATTCATATGGAACTTCATAAATGCAGTTCTTGCTGTTTTTGGTTTTGTTGTCAGGTTTGGTATTAGTGAGGAAACTCCATGAAGTACTGCCGGATTGGAAGCAGCTCTTGATGTTGTACTTGTTTCTCTTCCCTCTGATCTTCTCGGAAGCAGCTCTGATGTACGGAAGGTAGATCACTCTGCTTTGTTGTTGCTCTTCGGATGTCTTCGTTTCCTCGAGTTGTTACAAAATACTTCTCCTAGGAGATCCTTGTGGTATTATGTTGTAGGTCCTCTCTGATGTGGTTTATTTCACTTTTTTGGAACCTGTTGTCGCGAAAGTACTCGATGAATCCAAAAATACTGAAAAACATATTGGAATTAACTGTATTCCTGTCAACTGATCCTCATAATTGCGGGTATTTGCTCACCAATATAGTGCAGTTATTCCGATACATGAGATGGGGAACTTGAACTCAGCAGATAATTTCGTGCCTATCTCTTATTTCTTCTGTGGATACATATCTTGGCACTCCGAATACATATCTTTTCACGAAATTTCCACAGTTGTTTCAAAACATGGTAAAGGCAGTATAGCAATCGAAAATTTTGCGCGGAAAAGATAATATTAGGAGATACGGGCCTCCGAAGATCCATAAAGAGAGGTTATGGGATATCACTTTTGGAAATTGTAAACTGATATAAACAATTTCTTTTCACACTAAAATAGTAACTGCACATCATTCAACGTTTTAGTAATATTAAACTCACTTAATTTTCGATAAAGTAATGGAAAAACTCCGATTACTTTTCATATAATTCTACAGAAGAAATGTCAAAAATCAAACGTTGGTGATTGTGTTGTGTTTATCGAAATCTCGTGTATCCTGGAGTTTATCGATATGCGACGTTGCCTATGTCTCCAAGAGGAAAAGAAACTACTGGAATTCAACGCGTCATACATATTTGAGTATATAAATTATAACTATTACAGCATGAAAAGACGATCTGATAGTTCTGATGGATATATGTATCAATAGAAGTTTAAAATGCAAAAAATATATCACCACGCTTCTTGGGAGTGTCTAATAGCTTTTGAAAATCAGGCATGAAGTTGATGTGCCGCATTTAGAAAGTTACCAAACACATTAAAATAATGTGACTTCAGATTATCTTGTTTTGAGTAATTGTAAACCGGACTAAGAAACGCATTTGGCATGGATGTTTTCTGGAATGCCAGGCATACGAGAAAACATCCAATCAATTTGTTACGTAAAAAGAAGGAACACAATCTAACCTAACTTGGCGAACCTTGTTACCCAAGTTGAATGCAAGTTAATCAACCTCACAAGGCGACGCTCCGCTCCGCTCGCGAACATTTCGATCCAACGAATTTCTTAAGTAAAAAGGAGGAACATAATCTAACCCAACTTGGTTAGTTATTTAAAAAGAAGGAATCTAGCGTGGCTAACATTGCTATCCAAGTTGAATGTAAGCCAATTAACCTTACGAATCATGTCGTTGTCAGTATGAATTCTTCAGAAAAATATTGGTGGCCCTGAAAAGGGCCTTTTTTCCGAAGTAAAGTGATTCAATAATCTTGTTCCAATTCACTCTGTTCATATGGATAAAATCGTCGGCCTGTTTTCGGGATCGTATAACCTCCCAGCTAATTCAAAAAATTGAAAAAATGTAATATATATTTTATTTTCTACATCAAGAATATTTTGCGAAAAAAAAATTGATGGGCGAACGAATACGCAAATATACTGCTAACGAACAGAAGAACAAGTTGGAACCCATCTACAGCTTCTAATATTGAAGAAGCGAAACCACACTTTTTTTTAACTTTACAAGGCCCTAATTTCCTAAGTATATATTTCGCGCTTAAAAATCGATTGCTTAAGTGTTTTTATCGAGTTTTGAAGCACCTGTGATTGTTTCGTGAAAATTTCGTGAAAATTTTGCGGAAATCCGGATTGGCCCAATTCACTTGATTAGTTGGCAACGTGGCATGTCCATAAAAGGCCAAGATACAAGCACAATGTTTTTTTCACGACTTCATCGAACATTAAGTGATTTTAATATTACTTAAACGTTAAATGAGTGTACAGTTAATATTTTAGTGTAAAAAGCTATTCTTCAAATCAGTTTGCAGTTTCCAAAAGTGATATTCCATAACCTCTATTTATGGACCTTCTGGGGCCCATATCACCTAAAATTATCTTTTCCGCGCTAAATTTCCGATTGTCATACTGTTTTTATCATCTTCTGAAGCGCCTGTGGAAATTTCGTGAAGATACTGGGTGATCTCATTTTCTTGACCTTTACCTGATTTTATTCCGGTAATTTTATTTGTGTATCTAGTTGGAGGGCCGTATCTCGGAAATTATTTGGAAGCACCGTATCTGGAAGACTCAGGAATTGTCAACGATAGGCAATATGGCTTCCGCCATCAGAGATCAACTGGTGACCTGCTCGCTTACGTCTCACATATATGGCAGCTATCTATTGAAAAGTATGGAGAAACTTTAGCTGTGGCATTAGATATCTCCAAGGCGTTCGATCGAGTTTGGCACCAGGGACTCCTCGCCAAGCTTCCGTCTTATGGCTTGCCCCCTCAGCTGTGTTCTCTACTTGCTAGTTTTCTCTCAAATAGGTCTCTCCATGTAGTGGTCGATGGAGTTTCATCTGACACTCTACTCATAAATGCTGGTGTTCCGCAAGGATCCATTCTCGCACCAACACTATTTCTACTTCACATCAACGACCTGTTGAAAGCAACTTCATGTCCAGTACACAGCTTTGCCGATGATAGTACCCTCCATACCGCTTTCTCTTCCAGGGCCCCTATATCAGCCCGTGAAACCAGAAATGAACGAGGAAGAAATGTTAATAATATAAATATGGACTTAGCAAAACAATTCTCGAATGGGAATCTAATAACTTGGTAGAATTCAATGCAAACAAAACACAAGCATGTCTTTTTTCTAGAAAAGCCGATCTCACTGTGCCTAACATAACTTTGTCAGGAGTAACCATACCACTGAAGCCATCCATATCGATGCTTGGTATTACTATCAGCAATAACCTTTCCTGGGAAAATCACGTGAGGTCCATTGCCAAAAGTGCATCCCAAAAACTTGGTTATCTGTTTCGTGCCAAGAGCTATTTCACCCCCAGTCAGCTGCTTATGATCTATAAGGCACAGATCCTACCTGTCCTGGAATACTGTTCCCATATTTGGAGTGCGGCACCTAAACATATCCTGAGGCTATTGGATTCTGTCCAAAAAAGGGCAATTCGTCTCGTCGGTGATGCCTCGCTTACAAACTCGCTCACTTGTCTGGAACACCGTAGAAAAGTTGGCGATTTGTCTCTATTTTATAGATATTTTCATGGGCGATGCTCTTCTGAAATTTCAACAATCGTTCCTGCTTTGGCAGTCTCTTCGAGATTAACCCGTCAAGTTCAGTCATCACACCCCTTCGTGGTCACTTTGGAGACCTGCAGAACATCACTTTCCAAAGACTCGTTCATCCAACGAACAGCGAGGCTTTGGAACTCATTGCCTAGGGAGGTGTTCCCCGTGGTATACAACCTTCAGAAATTTAAGAAGAACACCAACTCCTACCTTCTTTCCCTAGGTTCCCACGATGTTCTCTGAACTTTACAGGATATCCCTTTTCGTGGGAACCAGAACATAAAAAAAAAAAATTCGTGTTCAGAAGCTAAAAATTCAGAAATATTGCCCAACGGCATGTCTGAAATCGGAGTCTATTAACGGAATATTGCCCATTTTTTTTCATTTTCATCGTACGTTCTTGAACCTGCTGTATATGCTATTAAAAAAATTATTTTGCCTATTGATTCTCACGATGCATCCCTATGATTCCGATAGAAAAAAAAAGTTTTTTTTTGGTACCTTGGAATAAGGTCATTCAGATGTAATTTATGAAGTATTCATCTAGTGTGTTGTTATTTCTCTCTGAAACGCGATATTTTATATCGCATCACGCAGTAGCCACATTCCTCTTTCAATGTCACCCATCAAATTCGGTACGTAGACGTCAAATTTCAAATCATCAAAATATCACAAAATTTTATGTGTGATAATTATTTCCCAGATTTTTCAACGATGGATGTTAGCTCCTGTTTTTATTACATCGGCATCCTTGCCATCATCGTTATATTGTATTTCATTTTCAAACGAGTCGTTTGAGAAGAAGTATCTTATATTTTCATTCTAAAAATTCGTAAAATTAACGATTTTAGTGAAACAATTAACGAATTGTGCATGAACTGTTGAGTGCTTTTGTTATGCAAGTGGATTCATTCATCTACGCAAGGAACCAAATCTATATATTCCAGGTGAGCCCGTATATTTTCACCTGATATAGTTGAGGGTTAAACAATTCATTATATTGAACTCTGAATGACATCATCTTTCACCACTATCCTGGTATGATATTCACTTTTTTCCCATGTATACTATTCTTTACATTCCATTCTTGATCTTCAGGAAATTTTTGTTCAGTTTTAAAAATAAGATTCCCATTCAAATATAAAATAATTGAAAATATAACAATAAAATTAATTTCAAAAATGAATCATCACATCATTATCAATCATGTGTACAAAAAAAGTTCCGTATCAATTTATGATCTTTCAACCATTTTTCCAAAGTTAGTTGGTATTTAATTCGATTCGTATGTGTTTTTTTTTTTCAAAGGCTATTTCCCTCATTATTTTTGGACCAATCAAATGGCCGAAATCTCGAACCGAGAACCAATCAGATCAGTTTTATAATGATAAATGTATTCCTGATTTCCCTCGTTATTTTTGAGCCAATCAAATGGCCGAAATTCCAAACAGAGTTTTATATTGATAAAACGTCTTCTCGCTGTTTTATAGCGATAAAACCACCAGAGGATTCGATATTGTTTTGCGATAAAACCACACTATGTCTTGTCATTATATGTCAAAGCATTCAATTCATGTATTATATACAGTGCTTCTCAAAGGTCCCCTCCCCCCCTCTTATTTTTGGAACGAGTATACATAAACAAGTGAAATTTGGAAACTGAATATAAAAGATTGTAAACATCCCTACTAGTGATGACAGATGACGACATCGTCAAAGATGACGTCACAAGGCCATTGTGACCAATAATTTTAAATGGAACCCTACGGCAAGCGACACCTCTTTTAAAAGGTATCGAAAAAACCTATTTGATGATACTAATTTTGTTTGTGTTTATGGCAGTTTTAATGGCTCATTAGTAAACATTAAAATTCAAATTCCATTCAGTGTGATATTAATTACAGATTTAAGAATCAGTATCTACTTAAAGAAATTGCTCGAAGTGACCTCCATTTACTTCCTGACAGTGAAATATCCTATTTTTAAACTCTTCTCGTACTATTGCAAATGTCAATATTGTCAGGTTCAGTGGTGTAAACCGACGATTTAATATACCTCCGCAAAAAAAATCCAAAGGTGAGAGGTCCGGTGATCGAGCTGGCCATTCCGTTGAACCGCGTCGTCCAATCTACCACGATACTCCTCATCCAAATACCGTCTTACTGCACCGTAATAGTGTGGAGGAGCACCATCCTGTTGGAATGTTATTTCCAAATTGCCGAATTCATCTGGATTATCTTCCAAAATTTCTAGAATTAACGGTTCTATTGCGTTTTGCAACAGCTCCAGATAATCGTCACCAGTTAAATCAGTATTTGAAAAAAAGAGGCGGTTTCCCAGGATACCTGCCCAAACATTCACCTTCTGGGAAATTGGGTATGTATTTCACGAAACAGGTGAGGATTTGCGTCACTCCAATGCCTCACATTCTGTGTATTTACATTTCCATTTAGATAGAAAGTACTTTCGTCACTAAAACAATTTGTTTTCACATAGTCTGGCTGTTGGTTAATTTTAGTTTCCATATTTTCACAAAATTCTAGTCTTCGGTCTGGGTCGTCGTCTGAGAGTTGATGAACCATTTTTAATTTGTATGGATGAAATTTGTTTTTTTCCAACACCCTGTGTACTGTACTTCGAATAACTCCACAGGTAGATGCAACGTGAGTTGTTGAAGAAGTAGGATTAACTATTACTTCTGCCAGTATATCAATTTTTTGCTCATCAGAAATTTGTGATCTGCCAGATCGTTTCACATCATTAATACTACCCGTTGTTTCAAACTTACGAAGAAGCTCCCTTAAATAAGTCCTCGAAACGGGGCGATCGGGAAACTTCTCATTAAAAATGCGTTCTGCTGCATGAATATTTTGTACAGTTTCACCAAGAATTAGGATCGCTGCTACTTTATCACCTAAAGCACGTACCATTTCGCTTCTTGAAGCACTTAAACGTTCGGCTCACAACAGTTCAACAAATTATTAAAATGTACAAAACTATTAAAAGTACCAAAAGCTGCTAAAACAGTTAATCGTTCGATCAATAATACACAAATTATTAAATGTACAAAAACTTGGACAATTACAAAAACGTCGAATTAGGAAAACTAACAAAAACGTCAGCTTATTTGACAACTATCCAGAGGCGGAGCTTGAATTTTGAATTTCAGTATTAACTGATTTAATTCATCACAGCTTTGCGTTTTTTAAAATCGAGTTGCCAAAACTGCCATAAACACAAACAAAATTAGTATCATTGAATAGGTTTTTTCGATACCTTTTAAAAGAGGTGTCGCTTACCGTTGGGTTCCATTTAAAATTATTGGTCACAATGGCCTTGTGACGTCATCTTTGACGATTTCGTCTTCTATCATCACTAGTAGGGAAGTTTACAACCTTTAATATTTAGTTTCCAAATTTCACAAATAAGAGGGGGGGGACTTTTGAGAAGCACTGTGTAATTCAATTCCTATAAGGAAACAGAAAACGCAAAATTGATGAAATAAGGGATTTTGAGTTCACCACATACAGTGATTTGATATTGGAATTTAAATGAATATCTTTTTCATCCTGTTATTCTCAGACGATCAGGAAATGTTGTGGAGTAGTGGTTAGGAAACCAGACTGTTACGCGAAGTTAAGCAACGTCGGGCGCGGTTCGTATTTTGCTTTTTTGCCATTTTTTTAATGATCAGATCAAATTTGTATCTATTGAATATTTCGATAATCAATGAGAAACACTTTTAAACATTCCTACCTTTTTTTCATACTGTCACGCGAAAGGCTCGGATTCAATTTCTAGCAGTGTTTTTTTTTTGTCAAAATCAGTTTCAGCTACAATCATATTTTATTTCATAGTGAAAAAATTATGAATATTTTGAGTTTTTGAGTGAGTTCAAGAGCAGTGAATAATCAGTATGAATGAATGAATCTGTAAAACGATTCCTTGAAAATTCGAATATAACATGAATTCTTTTATTCAGTGTTAATTGTGATTCGAGAAATATTCTCATCAAATATCATTCGTGATACAGGATTTTATCGCAAATTAAATAAAAAAACATCAAGCATTTTGCCTCTAGCAAATTCAGCTCATGCAATTTTCGGCCTTATTATCAAAGATTAAACCACTCAAGCTTAGATAATAGGATCACAAATCACACTCGGTAAAATTTCAAGGCAAAATGCTTTCTCGAAAATCCCTAGCACTTATGATTTTACCCTCGACAAAATCGTTGGAACCTCCCTCTCTTTCTCTCCATTGATAAAGTGAAAAAAAAACTCAATACCATACCTACTGGAACTTCAACTTTGGAACCCTTCAGCGAAAAAACTAGGCTTGATGCGTTAAAACGTCAAATCGTCAAATCTTCAAATCGTTAAATAGTCAAATCGTCAAATCATCGAATCTTCAAATCGTCAAATCTTCAATCTTCAAATCGTCAAATTATCAAATGTCAAATCCTCAAATCTTCAAATCGTCAAATCTTCAAATTCAAATCGTAAAATTTAAAAGTCAAATCGTCAAATCTTCAAATCGTCAAATGGTCAAATTTCAAATCGAAATATTTAAATCATAAAATCGTTAAATCCTCAAATCGTCAAATCTTTGAATCGTCAAATTGTCAAATCGTCAAATCTTCAAATTGTCAAATCATCAAATATTTGAATCGTCAAATCGTCAAATCATCAAACCGACAAATCATCAAATCTTCAAGATCATCAAATTGGTCAAATCTTCAAATCGTCAAATTATCAAATCGTCAAATCATTAAATCGTCAAATCTTCAATTCTTCAAATCGTCAAGTCAAATCGTCAAATCATCAAATCATCAAATCGTTAAATCGTCAAAACTTCAAATCCTCAAATCTTCAAATCGTCGGAGATTATGATTTTTTATCAAAATTAATGAAATCGAAATGGCGGCTCCAAGGTGACGGGCGATCTCTGTAAAAAATTAGAAATTCAGGATGGCGAACGATTTTTGTAATCATGGTTCGATCCTATCCAAAATTCGTGTGTGGGGGTTTTCTGGGTTGGAAATTATGATTTTTTTGTCAAAATTAATGAAATCAAAATGGCGGCTCTAAGATGGCGGACGATCTCTGTTATTATGGTTCGATCCTAGCCAAAATGGTATGTGGAGGTTATGAATTGATTGTCAAAATTCATTAATTCAAGATGGCAGCTCCAAGATGGTGGACAAGTTTTGTGATAATGGACCGCTTCTATTCAAAATTGGTATGTCGGGGTTTTTGGGGTCGGAGATTATGAATTTAGTCGGAGATTATTGATTTTTGGTCAGAATTGATAAATTGAAGATGAAAGCTCCAGGATGGCGGACGAGTTAATCCTTAGATGGCTCCTCATTGAAGAACTGGATAGCTCAGAACTTACAGGAAAAAGGCATAATAATGATGCATTAACAAAAATGCATAGATTGAGGCGTACTTACTAAAAATCACAATATAAAATACCTATTAAAAAACCTTTTTAAAGACAAGCATTTATTCAAATGCGCTAAAAAGTTAAAAATATTTGCTTTGCATGTGTGACGTAGGTTATTCCGTGAGTTATATTTTCAAAAGCTTGTCGCTTTCGTATTCGAACTGAAAACTTTGCGCGATGAGCTCTTGAATCTATAACTCACGGAATTAACCTACGTCACACATCCAAAGCAATTATTTCTTACTTTTTACCGCATTTAGCCTATCCGCTGCACTTTCTCCAGCTTGATTTGTGCCGAGTACTGTTGGGTTTACGGCCACCATACTAATGAGGCATTGGTGACCATGGGTTTGATGTATGACCAATATACCATTTTCGACTTCAAACCCCATGCCAAATACTCTGCGGCATTTTCAGGTTGCCGCAGGGCTTTCAGTATTGTATTGATCAACATGATATATTAAATAGATACAAGGATTTGCCATTGTGTTACACTATAAAACATAATTTTCGTTGAAGATATTGAATCACATATGAATACAAATTGCTTCCTCAACAATAAAAAATAAACGACTCTTGAACTTAGATAATTTTTTTTGAGTGAAATACACGGATGAGCGTTCAAACTTTCATCAAAGGTCCAATTTCAGATAAATAACATCAGTACCAACATGAATATTCGGAATTACTAGATTCCTAAAAGCCATACTGGCCGACATAAATTAATTAAATTCTTGCTGTGTGATCCCAGCACTATTATGAATAAGTGTATCCAAAATATTTGATTCAATATTTGGTTCATTATTTTTTTTTCCTATTTCAGGAGTTGGTGAGGTACAGTGCTTGTCTCGGCGAAAACTACGTCGATCTCCAGAAAGCCTTGGATTTGATGCTAAGCATCCCTCATAGAGCGCAAGACGATAAATTCATATCGAGCATCGAAGGATACAAAGGGAGCATCCACAAATTAGGGCGGCTCCTAGCCCACGACAGATTCACTGTCACTTTCGAGAACATCTCCAAAGAGCGATATTTGTTCCTGTTCAAAGCGCGCATCCTCATCTGCAAAGTCAGAAGGATATCAGACGATAGGTCCATCTTCCAGCTCAAAGACACAGTCCGGGTAAGAATCCCCATCAATATTCTGATCCTCATCAGTACACAGCGTAACTTTTTTTTTAGCTTACCCAAATCCAGATCAAAGATCACCCAGAAGAACAAACATTCGAATTAGTCGATAGAGTCGGTCGCCAATCTCTAATACTAAAACTCCATAGGAACGTTAAAGATTTCTGGCTGAAAGAAATAAGAGAGTTTGCCAAAGATCACAGTGAAAGCGAAGAAACAGGAAGCGACGAATTCCTCACTGACTCTCCTCCGGCAGAGTCTGTAGAAAAGCCAAAGGAACTAGAGAAAAAGCCTGTCCAAGAGCGAGCAATTGTTAAAGAACAGCCGAAGCAAGAATCCAGAAAACCAGCCATATCCCATAACAATCCACCGGAAGAAAAAGGTCAAGTACTACAACCCTTGAAACCAGAGGAAGAAAAACCGAAAGTAGATAAAGCAAAGGAACGGCAAAAGGAAGTTAGAGCAAGACAAGAAAAACCGAAGGAAGTCAAACCGATTGCAGAAACTCCAAAAGAAGTCACATCAAACGAAGTCAAAGCACAGGAAGTGAAACCGGTCCGGGATCCTAAAAATAAATCGAAAGACGAGAAGTCGATTGACAAACCCAAATTCAAAGTTCCAGGTGAATCGAAGCAACAGAATAGGCTCATCCAAGAGTTGAAGCTAGTCCAAACCAAGACTGGAAAATCCTCCACCTCTTCCGAAACCCTTGTAGCAGAATCAATCCCCTCAGTACTGCTCACTACCTCCACAACCACTGATATCCTTGTTTCTGAAAGTGAAACCCTCAAACAAGTAACAACACCTGAATCGGAAATAGTCGAAGAACACCACCTGAGGAAGATTCAAGCCGTCGAACCTTTGATCCATCTCAATAAACCCAGGGTCTTAGAGGACGTTATACCTTATATCATAAAACCACCCCCGGAACTTGTACCTGGTAGTACTATAGATAAGTTGTATAGCGTAGAGAAATCCGGGGTTAGTGACATCGTCCTGACAGATTTCAAAGTTGGAGTCGAGGTAAATGTTGAAGTAGGCGACGAAATGAGTCGAAGGTATACTTCTTCTTCTGCGCGATCAGGTTAGTCGATTGTTTGTGGAGATCATCAATAAAGTTGGCTAACTAACAATGTGTTTTTATGTTATATCTGTTTTGTGTTTTGAGTTCTGCTTGGATTGCTGATCATAACATTCTTGGAGTTTCATAGAACGTAGGAATAGAGATCAATGAACCCCTAAAAAAATTAATATAATTCCAATAGGTATAATCTGGAATGTATCCAATATCGATCATTTAAAATATATAAATAGCCGTCAAATGTGAATTCCTTCAGTATTTTCGGTGGCTTATAGCCAGATGGATTGCTGAGCACAATAATAATTTTATTAGATGATATTTTGTGATTGATTATAGGTACTTCACAGATGGCTGGGGTAAGGTCAAAAGAACTAAAACCACTATCGATCCGATTTGACTCTCATTAAGTCATATTCAGGGCAGTTACAGGAATTATGACTATAAAAATAATGTGAATTGTATGATAACATATTAAAATCAAGTAATATAGATAAAAAGTCCCAGATTGGACTATAATGAAATATACACAAATAAAGACAGGTTAAATTTCTCCGTAAAAATAATTTGTAAGCCTTTCAAACACACAAATCCGCACGAAGAGTAAACAATATATTTATAGTACATCCATTCTTAGTTAGATGAGGATGCGGTTTAACATCCATAATCCTAATTAGAAACGGTCCGAAAGTTAATAATAATTCTATTTTTTTGTATCGCAATATGTGTAACATCGTCTGTGGGATGAGATCTGTATTGCTACATGTTGCGATACAAGTTGTGATACAAATATGAGATTTGTGTGGAGTATCATCGTCTCCACACGCGCTGAGATGAAATCGTGAAATATCAATCGCCCGCACGTGGTCTCGCCGTTTCACTACAGTGATACAAAGTAATACTGATACAACCACACATACGATGCAATCTGTATCGCTACTATAGTCTACTCGACAAGTTGAAAATGGTCTAAAATAGAGATACTGCTCTTAAAATTAAGTGTGATAGCTCATTGGATCCGGAATAACGCTTAGAAAAATGTGCCAAAAGCGTGTATTAGCACATAAAAAATTGCAAAAGTTATAAACAATTGAAAATGAAAAAAAATGACATTTCGTTTTTTGCCAATATTTCATAAACTATTATTATTTAAAAATTTAAAAAGTTAAAGGGGGAAATTTCCAATAAAGAACTCTATCTCCATTATTTATAATTAATTCAACGCTGAAAATGGGTCTCCGAACGACATTTTTAGGTTGCGCGCGCGGCGTCAAAAGCGAGTACGACTCATTAATTAATGTATTTAAGGTATTAAATTTTTTTTTTTTGTATTGAAAAAATTATGGTGTATTCGGAAGACTTTAAATAATTTGTTCCCGTTGGAAATTTTACTAAAAGTTTATTTTTCAACAAGTTAAACGATTGTTAACTAACAAAATTTTCTCGAACTTCTGTCTTAATTGTAAATGAAAAAGAATGTTTAAATAATTGTCGTAAAAATGTTTCGCTTCGTAGAGCCTTTCCTATATACATACTCAACAATATCACGCCATAAAAGTAAAAAAAATATCCATACTTTTTAATAATTTTTGTATTTGAACAAAAACTAAAAAATCCAATAATGTTGTTGAAAAAAAATTTTTTTTCTCAATCATCATATTATCGTTTACTTATCAATACAAGATATAAATTGATTTGCAAAAAAAAATTTTTCCGCCTTTTGTTGATCAATTTTTTATAAACAAATTGATTATTTCAATATTTTTGAGGAAATTTTTTTCCACAATTTCATTATAATACAAATACTATGATTTTTGAAAAAAAAATTTTTCCTTAATAACAATTTTTAATTGTTTATAATCGGTTTTTTTATATTTCTATATAATTATTGAGAATTTTTTTCTCTAAAAATCATAATGGACAGTCCTTTATGGAGTAACAAAAAACATTTTTTTTTTATCAACAATTCCATTGTTTATTAACTTACCAATTTGTTATAAACAAATTTTTAACTTTGTTAGATTTTTTTTCTGAAACTTCTGAAATTTACAAAAACAACTATATACAACAAAGTATAGAAAAAACATTTTCCCAATTTTTCCCAATTCCAATCCCCGAAGTACAATGAAAAATTGGATTTTTTTTTTTTTTATTTTATATATGGTTGTTTTTTAAATTTTGGGAGTTTAGAAAAAAATTGGTAAGTTAATAAACAATGGAATTGTTGATAAAAAATTTTTTTTCTTGTGTTACTTTATAGAAGACTGCCAATTATATTTTTAGAAAAAAAATAATTCCCTGACTAATCATTTAAACAATAGAAATATAAAAAAAACGATTATAAACAATTAAAAATTGTTATTAAGAAAAAATTTGTTTTTCAAAAATCATGATATTCGTAATATAATGAAGTGGTTAAAAAAAAAAAACAAAAATATTGAAATAATCAATTTGTTTATAAAAAATGTATCAACAAATAGCGTAAATTTTTTTTTTGCAAATCAATTTATATCTCGTATTAATGAAAAAACTATAATATGATGATTAAGGAGAAAATTTTTTTTTTTTAACATTACTTGGATTTTTTAGTTTTTGTTCAAGTACAAAAATTATTATAAACAAAGTATGAATATTTTTTTAACTTTTATGGCCTGATCTTGTTGAGTATGTATATAAGAAAGGCTCTACGAAGCGAAAATTTTTTACGACAATTATTTAAAAAAAAAAATATTTACAATTAAGACAGAAATTCGAGAAAATTTTGTTAGTTAACAATCGTTTAACTTGTTGAAATATCAACGTTAAGTGAAATTTCCAACGGGAATAAATTATTCATAATGTTCCGAATACACCATGATTTTTTCAAATTTAAAAAAACATATTTAATACCTTAAATAAATTAATTAATGTGTCGTACTCGCTTTTGACGCCGCGCGCGCAACCTAAAAATGTCGCTCGGAGAACCATTTTCAGCGTTAAATTAAAATTATAAATAATGGAGATAGAGCTGGGAGCTGATAGTTTTTTTATTGGAAATTTCCTCCTCTTTCAGAATCTTTTTTTGAAATTTCTTAAATATCAATAGTTCAAGAAATATTGGTAAAAAACGAAATGCCATTTTTTTTTTCATCTTCAATTGTTTATAACTTTTCCAATTTTGTATGTGCTAATACACGCTTTTGGCACATTTTTCTAGGCGTTATTCTGGATCCAATGAGCTATCACACATAATTTTAAGAGCAGTATCTCTATTTTAGACCATTTTCAACTTGTCGAGTAGACTACTACGTATCATGTAACACGTAGCGTTACCGATCCCATCGTCCGTGGGGTCCTTAAGCAAAAATATTGGTAGGTAGGTAGGTAAGCTTTATCGTCTATAATGGAACATTTCGTCGACAAAGTCAATAACTTCTACAATACAGTACACAGTTTACAAAATATAAATAAAAATAAATGAAATAAATTGTTTTCAGAGAAACATGCACAAATAGAACATATTAAAAATCAACGGAGTATAAAGTTTATGGCAGAACTACTTGTTTTTTAAAACTTGATAAAAAAAATCAGTTGAGTCACAACATGTCATTTCAATATTCAAAATATTAATTTTTTTCATTAAGAGGTTTTCAACAGATTTCCTGAATTGCTTCAAACCATTTATTGCTGTTATTTGATTTGGTAAGTGGTTGTAAATTTGTTTACTCCTATAGATCAATGATTGTCTCGTCAAAGATGAATCAGGAAACGGAATGGCAAGTTGTTTTTCGTTGCGAGTATGTCTTTTCCTGTTTACGTTTATGAACTTTTCTGTATATTTATGAAGCAAACATGCCGTTTCTAGGATGAAAATTTCGCATTTTGTTAATATCTTATTGTCCGAAAAAATTGATCTACATCATTCTCGCATTATTATTTCGAATATAAATCTCAAAGCACGCTTTTGCAAGAGAGCCTGGCTACCAGAACCCCGAAATGGAATGTCATAACCCAGATGAGATTCAATAAATGAGTAGTACGCCATTATTGAAGCTGGCCGATCAAGTTCGCGGGATATTACATTGATAGCGAAGCCACCAGAGGATAATTATTTATTTAGTGCTGTTATATGGTAGTCAAACTTCAAGTTGGTGTAAATGTGTACACAAAGAAATTTTGTGACAGGCTTGCTTACAATGAGCTGATTCCCCAATGTAATTTGTTCGATATTTACTTTGAATGTGACTTAATTTGTTTTTGAAATATTCAAAGTCAGCTTATTTGCATCACACCAAATTTGAATTCTTTCAATATCTGTGGAAATAGACCTGACCAAAGCAGTATGATATTCATTGTGCCAAAGAATTGTGGTATCGTCAGCGTACAATGTTAGGTGGCCAAGATATCGAGTATAGATATATAATAATAATAATAAATCGTCTTTATTCACCAAAGGATACAAAACTAATAGTAAAAGTAAAATGAAAGGTACACGCCTTAATGGAAATCATGGTGAATAGGTGGAGTGTCAGCCTAGGCTGTTTTTAAACTCAACCTTCAGAAATAGTAAAAATAATATGAATGTATAGATAAGAAGAGAAAAAAGGAACGTAAGCTATGGTCATGGTATAGGAAAGTAGGAATATATTAATCATGAAAATGCAGTTTCAGCCTTTTTTTGAAATTATTAATTGTATAAGACCTAAATTCACTGGGTAGCATATTGTAGTATTTTGGTGCAAAATAAGAAAAACTGCGAGTAAAGATAGATGATATATGCTCGGGGATGACTAAAATTGACCTATTGCGTGTAGCAAACCTATTTATATTTGAAAAAGTTTCGAGTTTTTTTGCAAGATAGTCCGGTTTACGATTTATTAATAAATTATGGGTGGTGGTTGATAGGTGCAAGGCTCTAAGCTTCTCCAGTTTCAGCCAGCTTGATTCCTTTAGTGCAGGGAATATATGGTCGTATTTTCTAACACCGAACGAAAAACGCAAACAGCTGTTTTGAATACGTTGCAAACGCAAGGAATCAGATTGCCTCAGAGCCGGTCCATAAACACTATCGCAGTATGAGACTTTTGAGATTATTAGTAACTCACATAGTTTGAGTTTAGTTGATAGAAGATCCCGATTTGGATATGAATTGTCTGAGAACATTGAAGGAAGTTTGGGTTATATGACTGACATGTCTTGTGAAGCGGAGCTCTTGGTCAAACCACAAACCTAGATTTTTTATTTCGGAAACAGTTGAAATGACATCATTATCAATGCGAATTTGTAGTAGGTTCTGGGTTTCGCCTCTGATTCTTTTGGGTCCAAAAATCATAACCATAACCGACTTCTTTGAATTGAGTTTCAATTTATGGGCTGAGGAAATATCGAATATTGCCTGAAGGTCTCGATTTATGAGTAGCTGAGCAGTGTCAAAATTCTGAAATTGGAAGGAGAAGTAAAGCTGGGTGTCGTCTGCGTATTGATGTATTTTGCATTCCTGAACGTATTGGTGAAAGTCGCAGATATACAAGCTGAAAAGTAAGGGTCCAAGTATTGAGCCTTGTGGAACACATTTGGACAGAGATACGGCCTCCGACTCTATTCCTTCAATAACGACATTCTGTATTCGATCTGATAAATAATTCCTTATCAGGAGCACTGCTCCATTGGAAAAGCCCAAAAACAGCAGTTTATCACACAATATATCGTGGTCAAGAGTATCGAAAGCCTTACTGAAGTCCAGAAGTATCAAGCAAGTTATGTAACCGTCATCTGTAGTCCTAAAGAGATCGTCAGTAATAGACAATAAGGCTGTGGTGGTGCTGTGTTGACTTCGGAATCCAGATTGCACTGAGGTGATGATATCACGTTCGTTCACGAAACAATTTATCTGATCTTTCAAAATCATTTCAACCACTTTTGAAAGTCAAGGTAGAATAGTGATAGGTCTGAGGTCGGAGTAATTTGAGGGTGAAGTACACTTCGCTAAAGGTATAATTTTACCGTTTTTCCAGGAATTGGGAAAGTGCCCTGTACTTAAAATAGTATTGACAAGAAAAGTAATGTGATTAAGTAAGAAAGATTCAATAAGGCGGATCATTCGAAGGAAGATGTTATCGGAGCCAATAGCGTTGCTTTTAATGCGTTGAAGATAGTTTTGTACCGTTTGTGGTGAACTGAAATGTTTTATCGTATTTTCGCGAATTATGATAACGGTCCAGAAGTGAGACTTGATAGTCAGTACGGTCAGGTTGAGAAACGAAGTTGAAATGTTCGTTAATGCGGTTAACATCCTTCAAGTTGCTTGGAATTTCTGGGGTGCTTTTTTTTCTCAAGATATCAAGAGATCTCAAAGTGTTCCAAGTAGTTCTGGAGTTTTTCTGCATAAGAACGAAGTCAAGATAAGCTTTTTTCTCGCGGCGAATTGCTCCTGTTGTGTAATTCCTGAGTTCCCTGTAGCTTTGCCAGTCAGTGAGAGATAATGTTTTTTTTATATTTTATCAAGGCCTTGTCTCTAAGTGAGATCATCTCCTTAATATTATAAGTCAACCAGGGGGCGTGTGGTTTACTAACCCTTTTAGTGACACATGGGGCATGTTTTTCAAAAAGCTTAAAATGTTGGTTTCCAGAAATACGACCATATCATCCACATTATCAATTGAATAAATGTAGTCCCAGCTAATTTGGCGTATGTCAGGTTGGAAGAGATTATCATGAAAATTACGGAAATCACGGAAAGTGATCAGTTTGATTTTTTGAGGTTTTTGAAATGAGTCAATATTGCAAGACACAGCCATATGATCTGAGATACCCGAAATATCTGTTACATCTACTGAAGTCACTCTTTCCATATCAGAAACAAATATAATATCTAATAAAGTTTGATAATGGTTTGTGATGCGAGTAGGATTCTGGACCAACTGTATATAGTTGAAAGAATTGAAGAATTCCACTAAGATGTGGCAACGCCGGTCGTTTGCAAGCAGATTTATGTATAGGTCGCCAGCAGCTAGAACGATCGTATCGTATCGTATCGTATCGTTAATGTAAAGCAAAAATAGTATTGGACCTAGAACAGACCCCTGGGGGACTCCACGTACCTTTTCAGAGCTATTTTTACCCACTGATATTATTTGGTTCCTGTCAGTAAGATATGATCTGAACCATTCCAAAGCTGTACCCCTAAAACCATAGTGGAAGAGCTTCTCCAATAGAATTTCATGACTTACGCAGTCAAAAGCCTTGGAGAGGTCAAGAAACACTGCCGCAGCCGCCTCCTTCTCATTTAGGCTCATGTAGACTTTTTCTAGGTAATTGACAATGGCGTCATTAGTGTATTTTTTTATTTTGAAAACCAAACTGTTCTTTAGCTATTATATTATTTCCCTCTAAATAGTCCAATATTCTTCGCTTAACCAGGTTTTCGATGATTTTGGAAATTGTTGGTAGCAGTGAAATCGGTCTATAGTTTCCAAGAACATCAGTGGCACCCCCTTTATGCGAGGTATTACTACTGCAGACTTTAAGCTGGAAGGGAAAACACCGGTCGCAGAAGAATTATTAATTGCCCGTACCGAGGTGCTTAGAGCTTCATCTGATAATTGTGAAAACAACTTAACTGACAAATTTTCTCCAGCCGAGGAATTTTCGTTTTTTATTTTATTTGTTACTAGTTTCAGTTCATAGAAGTCTGTATCGAATAAGGAACAGGGAGTTGATTAGAGAAAATACCTTTCGTACGTTTTCAAGGGGATTTGTTGTTGAAATTGTATCATGAGTTGATCGATTTGCTATTGAACAGTAATATTCGTTTAATAAATTCAGATCTACGTTCATTTCTGGATGGTTATGATTATTTTTGCCTCTAAGATCGTTAACTATTTTCCACATTTCTTTCTGCTTGTTGTTTGCTCAATGTAAACTTTCGTTATAATACTTATCTTTAGCTGCTTTGATCGTCTGTTTTAGACACGACGGTACTTATTAAAGTATGCCGTAACCGTTTTTTCATATCAAACTGTAAATGGAACGATAATGTCTTGGTAATTGAATCTAAGGTGGGCACTGCTCTACTGGCCTCATCAACTTTTCCTTGTTTTCTCAAGATCCCTTTTGTGTTGACGAACAATCAGATTTCGTCTGCCTAAATCTGTTCAAAAATTTGTATAATTGTTTTTTATGGAAACTGTGTTGAATTTGAAGGAAAATAAGGATTTCCGCTTCTCCAATTTGGATTTCGAGGAAACTCTTGCAGATGTGGAATCAATTTATTTTGTTTCTGATTGAAGTTTTTCACCGAAGCAAATGTCTTATATTGGGAATTTTCCACAATTCCAACGCAAATTACTTTCATAACCAAACCGCAGTTCCATATTCAAGAATGAATCATGAAACAGTTGCTGATTGCTACTGAAGTCCACTGAAATGGTTTCTTAGCCGTGAAACCGAGAAATGGCTTCATATGCAGAAGATCTTTCCGTTAAGTGGAGACCCCTTTTCTATGAATTGTGAAAACTATGCAACACATTTGATTGAATTGAAAAACAAAATATGATCCTTTTGCAATCCAACGTATTTGTGATTTCCACATCTGAGAAACCTTTTCAGAATGAAATGGCTTCGAAGAACACTCCGCAGTCACTCTTTCACTTAAAGAAAACTGGGTTCGTCAATTTTTTCTTCTTCGTCACCATTGTCATTTTTGAACATTAAAAAAGAGTTTTCCGAACTTTTGTCGAAAACTCGTATAGATTATTCAAGTATCTGTTAATATTTCCTAGTGCCACATCAAGGTGGAGACAATTGAATGAAATATAGAGCTGGATATCATCAGCATAGTGATGTTTTCTGACGAAAGTCAGATATATAGAGAGAAAAGTAGGGGTCCCAATATGGATCCCTGAGGAACACCGTAATCAACTAGAAGAGAATTTGACTACCATCCAATACTACCTGTTGGGTACGATTGGAGTGATAATTGCGTAGGAAATTAACAGCACCATTTGAGAAACCAAAGTAGCTGAGTTTCAGACAGATAAGTAGCCTTTCCTCGAAATTTTCAAACCTGTTTCCTGTTTAATCATTATTTTCTATTCTTGTGACGATCACTAGAATTGTTTCTATTACAATTTAATATTGTTGGAACGGCCTACTCGATTCCTTTGTTTTTTCGAAAAAATCATGAAATTTTCTGATTTTGGAACAAATTTGGCAAACTTCACAAAGCAACCCCACAAACCCTTTGTCGGCTCTTGAAAAATGACATGCTATGATGCAATGAAATATAGGGTGTTACATTTGAAACAATCAAGTTATTGCCATCTGTAATTATTCATTTTCAAAAAATCATAGTAGGCGATGGAACATCGACTCCTATTTTGTCTGCTTTTCAAAATATGCGCTGAAGCCCAAGGAATCGACTGGAAATGAGTTGTCAGTTACCTTACATGGTTCTGAAGTTTGAGGTGGGTCTTTGCACGGCGCTATTTTGACACATAACTTGACATAAGTCAAAAACTATTGGAAATGAGTCCAAGAAACCCAGGTGCGTTATATCTACAATTCAGTGGCGAATCCAAAAATGTAACAAAAATGGGGGTTGCCATTCAAAAAAACAGAACTTAGTTGTGTATCTTATTTTGAGACATCCTGTATATAAATAGAAATATTGTTAGAATGTACCTCATTATCGGACCTATCGTTAAAAAAAATCAAGTCGATAACTGAAACGTTCTGAAATCGGAATATTTCAAGAATCATTGTAAATATTACGCCTTTCTGATCGATTTTTGGGCATTCTGTTACGCTCCTTAACTAGCGTATGCATCCCCTACATTGAATTTTTCAAATAATTAAGAAACGATTTCTACAAAAAAAAAACGTTTCATACCGCGATAAATTAGCATTACCACTAAGTCCAATTTTTTTCAGTATTGGACAGTGTTTCATATTTTCATTTCTCAATAATGGTATGTTCCAAATCATTATATGCCCATTTTTTTCATCTCCCTTTATTCGAACTCCTTGTCAGTTCTATGACGCATGAAATGCCAAGATTGTCGCTTGTATTACAATCACAACTTCATACTAATCCAACTAACTCTCTTCCCATCTCAGCTATACACACTCCACACAAACCTTAAACGATAAACTGAAACCTCCAGCGCTTGGCACTCTCCAAAGCTTCCGCAGGTTCAGCTGCATCAAAACAAGAGATCTTAAAAAAAATTGTCTCCATTCATTCACAGAAGGAGGTTACGAATCATCGTACACACGAAGGTCAGGACAGTCAGCCTATTCATCTGATGGTCTCGCTTCCTCTCGTTACAGCACAGAGAGCAGCTCAAAATATGCTTCAGAGTCTTCAACGGGTGACTCAAAATACGATAGTTTATCCTCTAAATATGGCAAGAAGTCCTACAGCACAGATCTGGGAGATTCCTCAGCCATAACTTCAAGTTACAGCACGAGGAGAGGTCTATCAACCGATGACGATGACTACAGCTACAGCAGAAAAAGCAGAACAGCAATTGCAGAAGGCAATGGCGATGCCTACAGTTATTCGGGAAAGATATCTAGAAAAGGAGAAGAAGAGGGGGACTCTTATAGCAAATACACCAAGAAAACTTCTGGGGCATTAGCGACAACTGGTCGAACTCAGGGAGAAGATGAAGGTTACACCTACTCCCGACGCAGCATCAGATCGAGTATAGAAGGAGTCAGTGACGGTAATGACTATAAAGTCAGGAGGTCTCTGAGGACTTCCGTGGAAGGTACCGGCATTGAACCAAGTGAGACTGATGATACATACAGCTACACTTCGAAACGTGGAGCTGGTAAGGAATTGGGCTCCAAATACTCTGTCAGATCGCTTTCCATCGAGGAGGGTGATGAAAATGCAGAAGATCTCCTTGCGAAGTACTCAAGAAAATACTCAAGGCACGATTCCACCGATAGAAAGGCAGCCATTGAAGAGGAAGAGGACAAGTATGCTAAGTACACCAAGAAATACGGCAGATCCGAGTCACTGTCTGATAAAAAGTCATACAAGGAAGAAGACGATGGTAAATATTCTAGAAGGTTCTCCAGGAGTTCTTCCAACAGGGATGAAGAAGAAACTGGGTATTCAAGAAGGTACTCAAGAACAGATTCCAGAGACAAGAAGGAAGAAGAAGAAGATGCGTACGAGAAATATGCTAGAAAATATCTGAGGAAGGATTCGGAAAGCAATTCGAGGGATACGGATAGTGTGAAGAACTCGAGAACAGATTCTACTGAGAAGAAATCTAGGTCAAAATACTCAGAAATTGATGATGGTGAGTTCTTAACAATAGTAATTTAAGGGTGGCAGTATGTTATTGGGAACTTGAAAGGTATAGTACATATAGGCATCATGAAGTTCTAGATTTGAATTATTCATTTCCATTCTATATTCGGAGTTCTTGAGATAATATTATGTTTCTTTAAATTTAAATAATGACGCTGGTAAGAAGTGTTACATTTGTGAAACGTAATATAAATAAAGAAATCACAATGAAGAAATCAAGGTACAAGAAATCATGAAATCTGGGTTACACTATCGTTATTTCTCTCAAAAATATGTACCAAAAATAATTCTATTTTCAATGCTATTTTTCTCGATTGAAATACAATTATTGAAACACTATCATTCATCCATCCCCATGTGACTTACAATTCCCTTTTTGATTTCTGCAGTCTTTAACCTTTTTTGTTTTTTAAATGTTTTTTTATTCGTGTGGATTGATGTAAAATTCTGCATATAATTTGTTCCCACTTGCTAGTACACATTTCCCAAAGTTTTCATCCACAGAAAACTACCAGGGAATAGAACATTATTGGACAAATAGTACGTTTTTCAGCTCATTTTCAATACACAAACTTCAAAAACAGCAAAATCATCACACAAACCAAGCCAACTGACAACTAATCAAAATAACACTGACAACCACTGTCATCAATTCAAAATTTCAACACACCCCACTACATGAAATTCGAGTTTCCGTATGTACGTTGACATTTGATTATACCCAAGAGTTCAGAAACTCGTACATATGTGCATTTCAGCTATATTAAACTCTTAAAAGTCAAATTAGTAAGATGGATTATTGTCAGAAGTTTTGAAATCGAGATGTTTTCAATTGTATCAATGTAAGAAAATCCAATGATTAGATTTTTGCACCAGATTTAATATCTCCATTACAACCCTCAAAATGTCGATGGAAATCGAGATACTTGATGTTTTGTAAAAACAATTTGAATTAATTATAATTTTTGAAAGTTGTCAAATATAAGTTGTCGCATTTGAAGTATATTTAGTCAGATCTTGGTGAATATTCAGTTTTACGTGACAGAGTTGAAGAGATATGTATGTAGATGATCTTTTGACTTCACATGGCTCATTAGATCAACTTGCTGTCATAGTAAAACAGGTATCTCTTGGCTGTTTTGATTAACGAAAGTGGGTTTCAAACGACCCTCTCGTTCTCCAGCATGTTGAAACTTCGACATCTCCTCTACACGTGTTACAACTCGGCTCACATGAGAGCATGGAAACTTTGGGTTTGTTATTGTCATTAAAAAATGATTTCCTTTTATTTCATAGTCCTGAAATTAGATCAATGAAGAATATCACCAAGCGAGGAATATTATCAAGTATTGCACAATTATATGATCCCTTGGGCATTTTGAGCGCATGCACAATTGTCGCAAAAATTATTCTACAGAAGTTATGGCAAGAAAAACTATCTTGGAATGAGTCAGTACCTTTGTGTATACATACTCAGTGGTTGAAGTTTACAGATGAATTCGGTCAGATAAATAAAATGCAGATTCCCAGGCATGTCAAATGCATCGACCCAATTCGCATTGAAATGCATGCATTCTGTGATGCCTCAAACGATGCCTACGGTTCATTTATATTTATTCGCAGTATCAACTTCAATGAAGGAATCTTGGTCAACTTGTTATGTGCGAAGGCTCCATCTCCATCTTATTTTACTGGTTCAATTCGTGGGGCTACTCAACAATAACTAACCATTGTAGGAAAATCTTTTTCATTCCCTTTATAACTTTCAGAATCTGTGAAAATATCAAGTGAATCCATCATCAACGAAAGTGGAATCAAATCGGAATCCTCCTTTTCGAAATCCTGCAAATCAGAATCATACGCCCAGGAATCCGTAGGAAGCCGCATTCAAGAAGTGAAGTCGGAAGTTCTGGCAGAAAAAGCTTCTTCCATGGTGGAAGAAAAAGTCACTCAAAGAGCGGTGGAAGCTGCGAAAGAAGCTGATACCGTCAAAGAAATTTCGTCATCGAGCGAGGAAACAGTCACCCAGCGGGAAATGAAGGCAGAACGTAAGCAAACAGTTTCTCAAGAAGAAGAATCCAGAGAGGTGAGTTCTCGACAAGAAGTGCGTAAAGAAGTGACTTCCAAAATGGAAGAAGCACATGATTCACTGTCGGCAACTCTGAGGAACGTACGGGAAAAATCAGCAGAAGAAAAGTTGGAAGAACTGGAGGGAGATAACAAACCTAGGTTCATCAAAACAATACGTGGAACAAGCATCGAACGTAAGTACAATTTTTACAACTGTTGAGTGTTGTTTTTTGAAGAACATACATGTAGACTCCTATTACATCTCCAAATGACTATTTGTTTATTCCTTGACAAATGTTTCATATGAAGTGTGGCCAAGGAGTAAAATCATTTTTTCACGTTTATGCCGTTCCAATATAGTAACTCCCATGTTGTTAATATCATTCTTCGCGAAGGTCTGGCATTATTGGAGATTTTTCACCAATACAATACAGTTTTGTAATGTTTATCAATAAAGACCTTGAAGGAGATATTTGGCGATCTTTTTTCTCAACAAACTTCGTGAAACATGTGATTTTTTCATCTCCCAAATATTTCAGCAATATACTTCAACAACATACAGATTTACTAGCATCATTTTTGCCATTCTTCTTTTCATAGTTATTGAAATAATATTTGAATGCGGTTTGCTCATTTAAAATGCACAAAGAAGTATGAAAGACCTGCCAAGAGAGATATCACACAACTTCGTAGTTAAAAATAACATATCTTCAGCTGTTTCAAAATATTTCATGAATCAATTGTTCAGCATTTTCGAAAACTGTCTTCTTGAAAGAAATTGATTATTTTCGAAGGTTCTGAACCGATTAAATTTACTGAGTTTCCTTCACATTTCGTAGATTTATATATAACCTGTTCCAATATCTTGTAGAACTCACAGTTTTTCATTAATCATTAGATTATCTGAGAAAAATAGTTTGATCTTTAGACCAAACAAGAATCCAGTGTTTCTTCCTCGTGATAAAATATTGGAATGGTTCTTCTTTGGTCAAAAGATGTGTAATTCGATTTCTAACGATTTTTTTTCTCTTGTAGTTACAAGGTTACTAGATACCATTCATTTTCATCGATTTTTTCCACGCACGCCAATTTTCTAGTGCACATCTTTCTCGACACTTTTTAACATTCCTAAAATGCACTCATTTTGATCACCATGAACTTATTCAATGTCGGTCCAACTGATGGAATACTTTGATAAAGTATAAATGCTACTCAATTCAATTGTTGAGGTATTCATTAAGGCCTATCTAATCAATAAATAGAAAATATCAATTCGATACTGTAGAGAATTATAAATGCCTAGCAAAATGTCGAATTTATTGAACAAAAGATTTTTTCTGTAGTTTCAATCGTATTCTCTACAAAATCATATTTCTGGTTGGTTGTCCGTACACACTATCGGTACAAAAAATTCTCAAGCTTCTCTTTTTCACATTTACTTTTTCGCACAAATATACTTTAACGGGCTCTTTATAGAGCGCGTTACTTCTCGCGATTCCACACGAAAACCGAGCAAAAATTTACCAAAATTCCCCGAACATTCCTCCCGAACTTAGTCCTACTAACCTTTCTTCCTGAGTTTTCGTATCCCCCCTAACTTTTTTTCAAATCTGTCAGTTCTATAGAGTATATCTTATTCATTCTTTACACCACTCAAGGTGTTCATCTTCTCTAACTTCAAACAGGATATTTCCATTATTTTAAGTCACAAAACCATATTCAATCATGCAATACATGCACCTGAAAAAACAAACGGGGTCTAGATAAACGTTTTTCACTAAATCATCTCCTGATAATAACTTTATTTCTTATATATCGTTATCAAGATAATATAGCAATTCACTCGTCGTACATTTTTGTTTGTTATCATTCCTCCACTGTATACACTGGTTTACTATTGCCATTTTGTTCCAAACCTGGAGCTCACTACCGAAAATTATGATTAGGGCGCATTCGATTCGAAATGGCATTTAAAAAAATATTTAGCTGGAAAATTGAGGCCGGCAAAAATTGCAAAAGTTATGAACAATTAAGTAAAAAACAAATATATGGTTCGGTTTTTCTAACTGAGCCGGCAATATTTATAATTTTAATTTAGCGGCGAAAAAAAGGCTGAAAACGCGCGGCTTAGCTCCCGTGTGCACCGACCGAATCTGACACCTGAACAAAAAAAAACATTTAAACCGAGTAAATATTAATATTGAGGGTTACAAAAATTCAGGTACTATCTAGACATATCAATAAACAATAATCCGTCGGCAAAAATTTTTACCTCTATTTTTCAATTAATTATGCCATTGTTAATAAAAAAAAATTACTTGTCGAAAGTTATTATAAAAACCCTGATAATTGTTGAACTGAAAAGCTAGAATTTTTTACTTCTTGGAGCTGTTCCTCAAAGGTTTTAAAAAAGATCCCCGTTGAAAAAATCGAAAAATTTTGATTTTTTACTTTTTTATTAAGAATCAAAGGTATAAAAAAATTAAAAACGTATATAAAACAATTCAGAAAATTTTTTTTCCTATTATTCCTAGTAAATTATTTTGTTATTGCTAAAAGCAATATGAAAATAAATTTTTGAAATTTTTAACACTTATTATTTAAAAAATTGTTATAAACAAATGCATTGATTATCAGATTTAAACAATTTTTTTTTGGAAATCCAGTCATTGATGAAAATTATAATTTTTAAGAAATATTAATTCCTTAAATACAAAAAAATTATTGCAAAAAACGCCCTTGCTAATTAACAATAATTTTTTTTGTTAATTATGAATATTAAGAAATCATTTTTTTTATCATTATTTACCACGTTCTCTCATATTATGAAAAACAATGTTTCTACTTACTTTTCATTTGTTCATAAGTAATTTGAACTAAGTAAAAAAAAAAATTTCAAGAGAATTATATAAATAATATTAAAAAAGTTAATAAACAATTGAGTTAGAGCTTTGGTAAAACATTTTTCATTGATCAATGTAGAATAAAAAAGTTCGAGTGTCTTTCGTATCTTCAATATTTTATAAGTTATCTTATTAGCAATGAAGAAAAATAGAAAGGAAGCGAGAAGTCAAAGTGCACAAAATTTTTCGAAATTATATAAAAAATAGAAAAAAAATGTTTCCCATAAAAACGACACATGGTTGTTTTCAGTATTTTTTTAGTATTTAAAAAAAAATATTTAGCGCAAAAATTCATTTGTTTGTAAAAAATTATTTGTTTAATAAACAAAAAGTAAATACAATTTTTTTTTTCATAATATGGAGAACGTGATAAATAATAAAAAAAAAAAAAAAAATTTATTATATTTTTTTTAAATAAAAAAATGTTATTAAAGAAATAAATGATTTTTTTCTTAAAAGTCATTATTTTTATCAATGAAATTCCCAAAAAGAATTTTGTTCAAATCTAATAATGAATGCATTTATTTTTAACAATTTTTCAAATAATAAGAGTTAAAAATTTCAAAAAATTATTTGTATATTGCTTTTAGCAATAAGAAAACAAATTGATACACATAATAGAAAAAAAAACTTTCCTCAATTGTTTTAAATGCGTTTATAATTTTTTTATACCTTTGATACCTTTCTCGATTTTTCCAACGGAGATCTCTTTTAGAGCCTTTGAGGAACAGCTAAAAGAAAAAAAATCTGGGTTTTCAGGTCAACAAATGAACATGTTTTATTAACAAAGGCATAATTAATTGAGAAATAGAAGTAAACATTTTTTGCCGAAGGATTATTGTTTATTGATATGTCTAGATAGTACCTGAATTTTTTAATTCCTCAATATTGATATTTACTCGGTTAAAATATTTTTTTTTGTTCAGGTGTCAGATTCGGTCGGTGCGCACGGGAGCCAAGCCGCGCGTTTTAAGCCTTTTTTCGCCGCTAAATCAAAATTATAAATATTGCCGGCGCAGTTCCGGGAGGTGGTACTTTCTTTTAGGAAATTTCCTGCTCTTTGAGGCTTTTTTTTTCAAATTTCGGATATCACAAATAGTTTTTGGGATATTTTCAAAAAACCAAATCATATATTTATTTTTTACCTAATTGTTTATAACTTTTGCAATTTTTGCCGGCCCCAATTTTCCAGCTGAACATTTTTTTTAGATACCATTTTGAATCGAATGGCTTTAAATCATAATTTTTGGTAGTGACCTCCAGGTTTGGAACAAAATAGCACTTGTAAACCAGTCTAGTAATATCCATCACGTTGAATGTACTTTCCTTTATCTTACATAGGGTGTACAATATCAGTTGTACAGTAGTAAAAATACCCGTTTATCAGAGGCTTTGTCCCTGAATATCAGCAAACAAATTCGCCAGGCTTCAAGAGAAATTCCTGGTACAGTCCTTGTTATTTCAACACCCCAGTAGAACTTTTGAAGGTTGCTAATGCAACAGAGATTGAAGTCGAAAGGTACTTCATAATACATATATCAGATGTTGAAATGCTCGTATTTATAACATAGTAACTTGTCCGATTGATTAACATAAATTAGAACCGCTCGGCTTCTCGTAACTGTTGCGAACTAAAAAACCCCAATTTGAACCCCTCACGGATAATATGAGATCGAGTGAATGTGATCCCCCCCCAAAAAGTGAGCATCTCTCAGACAATTGGTGATCAAAATGGTGCATAATTTATCCTTCCAATAATTCGCTAGCTGGTGAGACCGCCCACTTCGATATATCCCTCAGCACTCAACCGGACTCCTTCACCTGGCTCAAAGACAACAAAGTCCTCAACTCCGACGAGAACCTTTCGGGAAGGATCCAAGCCGCCGCTTGTGACAAAGGTCATGAATTCAAGCTGACCATCAAGCAAGTGAAAGAGGAAGATGGAGGCATCTACACGGCCGTGGCCCAAAACACGAACGGGAAGACCACTTGCTCGGCACAGCTTGTTGTGCATGAACGTTAGTAGCAGTTGCGCTGATTTTCTTCTTTTTTTTCCTCATGTAACATAATCATCTGTGTGGTACTAACGATTTTATTAATGAATTATCTTAGGTATTCGTTCTTATTGAATCCATCTTTGACTAAATAGTTGATCCACATAGGTAAGTGAATATTGATCCTGAAGGCATCTTACTTATTTAGATTATTCCTAGATCAAATTTGACCAACATCAAAAGTGTTCGTTTGCGAACACCCGGGTCAAAACACATGGTCACCCAGTTACAAAAAATCAAATAAATAAGAAATCCAAACTACTGCAAATATATAATTAAGATTAAATAATGAATGGTCGTTATTTTTTATAATCAACGGATTATAATATTTATGTTATAGTCTACTCGACAAGTTGAAAATGGTCTAAAATAGAGATACTGCTCTTAAAATTATGTGTGATAGCTCATTGGATCCAGAATAACGCCTAGAAAAATGTGCCAAAAGCGTGTATTAGCACATAAAAAATTGCAAAAGTTATAAACAATTGAAGATGAAAAAAAAATGGCATTTCGTTTTTTACCAATATTTCATAAACTATTATTATTTAAGAAATTTCAAAAAAAGGTTCTGAAAGAGGAGGAAATTTCCAATCAAAAACTCCCGGAACTCCATCTCTATTATTTATAATTTTAATTTAACGCTGAAAATGGGTCTCCAAGGGACATTTTTAGGTTGCGCGCGCGGCGTCAAAAGCGAGTACGACACATTAATTAATTTATTTAAGGTATTAATTTTTTTTTTTTTTTAATTGAAAAAATCATGATGTATTCGAAACACTATAAATAATTTATTCCCGTTAAAAATTTTACTGAAAGTTTATTTTTCAACAAGTTAAACGATTGTTAACTAACAAAATTTTCTCGAACTTCTGTCTTAATTGTAAATGAAAAAAAATATTTAAATAATTGTCGTAAAAAATTTTCGCTTCGTAGAGCTTTTCTTATATACATACTCAACAAGATCACGCTATGAAAGTTAAAAAAATATTCATACTTTGTTTATAATAATTTTTGTACTTGAACAAAAACTAAAAAAATCCAAGTAATGTTGTTGAAAAAAAAAATTTTTTCTCAATCATCATATTATCGTTTTTTTATCAATACAAGATATAAATTGATTTGCAAAAAAAAAAATTCCCGCCATTTGTTGATTTTTATAATATTTTTGAAAATATTATTATTTCAATATTTTTGAAAATATTTTTCCACATTTTCAGTATATCACAAATATTATGATTTTTGAAAAAAAAATCCGCAATAACAATTTTTAATTGTTTATTTTAAAAATTAATTAAATTTTTTTTTAAAAGTGATAATTGACAGTCCTCTATGGAGTAACAGAAAACAATTATTTTTTATCAACAATTCCATTGTTTATTAACTTACCAATTTGTTATAAACAAATTTTTAACTTTGTTAGATTTTTTTTTTGAAATTTACAAAAACAACCATATACAACAAAGTATAGGAAAAAAAAATTCCCAATTTTTCCCAATTCCAATTCCCAAAGTACAATAAAAAATTGGATTTTTTTTTTCTATACTTTGTTATATATGGTTGTTTTTGTAAATTTTGGAAGTTTCAAAAAAAAATCTAACAAAGTTAAAAATTCATTTATAACAAATTGGTTAGTTAATAAACAATGGAATTGTTGATAAAAAAAAATGTTTTTTTGTTACTCCATAGAGGACTGCCAATTATGATTTTTAGAAAAACTAATTATTTAGGTAATAGAAATATAAAAAAAACGATTTTAAACAATTAAAAATTGTTATTAAGATAAAATTTGTTTTTCAAAAATCATAATATTCGTAATATAATGGAGTTGTAAAAAAAAAATTCAAAAATATTGAAATAATCAATTTGTTTATAAAAAATTTATCAAAAAATATCGGGACAATTTTTATTTGCAAATCAATTTATATCTTGTATTAATAAAAAAACGATAATATGATGATTGGGAAAAAATTTTTTTTTTTTAACAACATTACTTGGATTTTTTAGTTTTTGTTCAAGTACAAAAATTATTATAAACAAAGTATGAATATTTTTTTAACTTTTATGGCCTGATCTTGTTGAGTATGTATATAAGAAAGGCCCTACGAAGCGAAACATTTTTACGACAATTATTTAAACATTTTTTTCATTTACAATTAAGACAGAAGTTCGAGAAAATTTTGTTAGTTAACAATCGTTTAACTTGTTGAAAAATTAACGTTAGGTAAAATTCCTAACGGGAATGAATTATACATAGTGTTCCGAATACACCATGATTTTTTCAAATTTAAAAAAACATATTTAATACCTTAAATAAATAAATTAATGTGTCGTACTCGCTTTTGACGCCGCGCGCGCAACCTAAAAATGTTTTTCATTGGAAATTTTCTCTTTTTTCAGAATCTTTTTTTGAAATTTCTCAAATATCAATAGTTCATGAAATATTGGCAAAAAACGAAATGCCATTTTTTTTCATCTTCAATTGTTTATAACTTTTGCAATTTTTTATGTGCTAATACACGCTTTTGGCACATTTTTCTAGGCGTTATTCTGGATCCAATGAGCTATCACACATAATTTTAAGAGCAGTATCTCTATTTTAGACCATTTTCAACTTGTCGAGTAGACTATTAGCCTGTTTTCGTCCAGATGCTTATAACGAAATGGAAATATATCAAAAAACTGTTTTTGTATTCATATTTTTTTCGTTTTGTTCTAAGAGCTCGGAATTTTCAAATATTTACTATAAAAAATAACTTTTTTGAGGTGATTTATATTCTTTCTTTCATTTTAAAAAGGATGCCCAATCAACTCTCATCATATTAACTATTAAACATATTGAAAAACTATTAGTTGGGACAGAAATTATTATTATTACGAAAGTCAAATCACTTACTGGCAATGAAGATAATCAAATTACCATTCTCGGATATTTTCAAGTATATCCTCAATCATAAATACGAACGACGACCTTGGAATTAGAATATTCTGCAATAAAAACCATATTACACCGTCATAACTCTTTTCTTTAAAAAATTACACCCAGGTTTTATTTATTTTATATATTACTCTTCCGACTCAAGTATATGTATTTACCTAAAAAAATGCAAACACATACATACTAATGAGTCAAGTATACAGTGCTTTTCTTTAATGTCCCCCACTTTTATTTTTTGAACGCGTCAACCCAAAAAATTGAAACTTGGGATAATGAAATTGATGCATAAATACTATATTTTGGAGTAAAATTGACAGATGAAACTTTCAAAATGGCGACTGGGCGCCATCTGGGAAAAAAATTTAATCGAAAGGGGGGTCTTGTGACACATCCTTTTGAAGCTCCTGACGAATACTTCACAACCCTAGAATATAAAGTCAATATCTTCAACTACAAAATGGCGGAACATTTAATAATTGCCTGAATACATCGACGCTTAACTTCATAATTTGAGGAAAGAAGCTGAGTTCAGTTCAGAAGATGCTCGAAATGGTTGCCTTGAACTGCTTGACATAAGAACAGCCTAACCGATATTTCACGCCGAACATTTTCGAACTCAGTAACGTCGATATTTCTACAAATATTTATTATTCTCTGCCGTATATCCAATATTGAAGCAGGTTGAGTTTCGTACACCTTTTGCTTCAAATAGCCCCATAAAAAAAGTCTACAGGTGTCAAATCTGGCGAGCGGACTGGCCATCTCGTAGGACCTCGGCGGCCAATCCAACGACCTTAGTACTGTGGAATGTTGGAATACAATATCCATATCGAATTCAATAGGATTCGCTTCGACGATTTCGGTGATTAGAGGGTCAACAGTATTTTCCAGCATATTCAAAAACAGTTCCCCTGTTAAATTTTGTTCAATGAATAGAGGTCCTATAATATGGTTTCCCAATATTCCTGCCCAGACGTTATTTTTTTCTGGATATTGAGTATGAGTTTCCCGGAAAAGGTGAGGGTTGGTGTCACTCCAATAACGGCAATTTTGTCTGTGAACCTTGCCATTGAGATAAAATGTAGATTCGTCACTGAAACAAATATTGTGGAGATAGGTAGGATGCCTTGCAATGGTTTCCGTCATAATTTCGCAGAATTCTGTTCTTCGATCAGGGTCATCTTCAGTTAACTGGTGTACCATTTTGATTTTGTATGGATACTTATTCCTCTTCAAAAGTCTCCACACAGTAGAAGGACACACCTCACAAACATTCGCGACGGAGTAAGTAGACTGTTGAGGATTTACTATCATCTCACCAATTATTTGAACTTTCTGTTCTTCCGGAATGGACGTATGACCTGGGGGCTTTTTGTTTTGTACAAATTTGGTTACAAGTTCCCTTAAATATTTTCTACAGATAGGACGATTCGGTAAACGATCATTAAAAATTTTTTCGGTTTCGTGAAAGTTACGCGTCGCACCGTAAATAAAAATCGTTTCGATTTTTTCTTCCAATGGACGAGAATTGACCATTTTAGAGATAGTTCACGTGGTACCTATTTACTAGTAAAACCGAAAACTAAATGAGAATATTTTAACCGAACTGTCGTACTGACATTTCTTGTCATTTTTTGTTTAAACAAAAAATAACCTATCAAACCTTATCGGATTGTTGAGATTGCCATATGGCAGAGAAAAACAAATATTTCTAGATGTATCGATATTAATGTGTTTGTATGCAGGTAATTATTAAATGTTCCGTCATTTTGTAGTAGGTGAAGATATCGACTGTATATTCTAGGGTTGTGAAGTATTCGTCAGGAGCTTCAAAAGGATGTGTCACAAGAATCCCATGTTTCAATTTTTTGAGTTGACCCTTTCAAAAAATTAAGGGGGGGTCATTAAAGAAAAGCACTGTATAATATCTTTTCAAGTTACTAAAAAAGAGGTAAAATTCCAGTCCGTTGGAAAGTGAAAGTGACATCCTTCTGCCTTCCCATGATCAGATAAAACCACAATTCCTAGTGTTATTTGAAATAACTAACAGGTTTTTGTTTAGCAATCACACTTGATAGGAAGCTTGGTCGCTCATTTCTGGAACACCTTGTAAAACAAAATCGAAATATTTCAGTAACAACAGAAGAACGAGCGTCGAGAGCCACTACCGATAAGCCTGAATTTTTGGTGTCCATGAAAGATGCAGAATTATTGGAGGATACATATCTCCGTTTCATGGTCAAAGTAGCTGGAGAACCCAACCCAGATGTTTGCTTGTGAGTACAACTTTCTGGTTAACGATATTCAGACAAATCAATTGGTTAGAGGGCTCGTAGGATACTGAATCTCCTCGTGTTCTGATATTCGACTGAATTGTTATTTTACAAGTCTGACAATTTCTTGTATCCGCGCGTTTGGAATGATACTTTTTGATAGGCGACATACATTGCGTTCATAAAGTGTTGAAATCCTTGATTATCTCTCGAGTTAACTATTTTTGGAGCTAAAGCTCAGACAGGTCGATTTTATATTTTAGTTTTCTACTTTTTTTAACAACAAAATTATTTTTACCCGCACTACCTTACAAGATATGACGTCATCAATAATTTTTGAAGTAAAACTTCTTTACGCACTCTTGACTTGGGGAGTAAGCTGGTAAATGCGTGACGAGAGCGTTACGAAAAGTGTGATCGGGCGAGGCGAACGGTCTCGACAAAGGTGAGTGCGTATCTCATACTAGTTGCTGGCGTCGTAGCGTCATATGCAGCTTTTCTATTTTCTCCCTCTACTAATACGCGGCATTCTACTCTTGACATTGGGGCGCGTTTGAATCTCTGTCCTTTTCTTGTCTCTCTCTCTCTCTCTCTCTCTCTCTCTTTCTCCTTGTTACTCTTCCGTATTTCGCCCTCGCGTTTCTACAATTTAAAATAGGATAACATAAAATTTAACTAATACGTAAATAATAAAATACTTATCAATTGTAGAGGTTCACCGTTACAAATAATTGGTGGCATCGTGATTGAACATGACAATAATCAAATGGAAGTTGATGATGAAAATCCCACTATAGATCATGTACAAAAACCGAGACAAATTATTGGAGTGTAGAACATGCCACTATACTATATGACTTGTCTTTATTTTAATTTTTTTAAGAAAAAACTAAATTCTAAAGAAAAACTATTTTGCCGATAATTCTCAATATTTTTCCTACTGAAAAATATGTCGAGAGATTTGATAACATAATGGAATTTCCCATACTTACCTATATTATCTCAACTCCTCATGTAGAGAATAGTCACACTCTCTTTGTCCAAAAATGCTTCTACATATAATATTTACATATTATAAGGGCAGCTTTGTCACCAGGGTGTATGTAGAAAAATGGATTTTTCTACGCACAACACCAATTTTGATAGAGTGTTTCTTTACTATAATGTAAGGCACTGATATTTTGGTTTACCACTAGTCCGTCAGACTTGGATTCATGCCTTCGGCTTAGTATTCGAAGGTCTCGCTTTTGAATAACTTATAAAAATTAGTACTTTTTGTCTTTTGTCTCAAGGGACTTCTATTCAAGTGATAATATAACTTTGTAATTGACTTTTGCCTCCCAATTAAAATAATCTGATTGAATTCAATTTCCCTTTCCTCAACTTCGGTTGAGAAAATAATACACACAAATTAACTTCAATACATCTATTAACAAAAAAAGTAAAAACTATAGTACAGCTCGACGCTTGTCGAATAAAAAAATGGTCAATCATAATATATAAAATGCAAACAGAAAAATAATATCCTTTTGAGAATAAAAGAACAACAACGAATAGTTTGAAAATATTACATGTCTGTTCTAAAAAAAAGGGGGCTCATATTTCCGATATATATAGTGATTTCCTATTATCGAAATACAGAAACAGTTTCTTTCCGTGGCTCTCATAGTTTATTGTTACCCGCGTAACTGACTAATCTGGTATTGATTATGAATGAAGTTTACCCGGTGAATCGATAGTTAAAAGCTTTGCATCAAGTTAGATTTTCTACTTAAGCCAGTGACTTACCCCTGTAATTCCCATGTTTCTCCTAGTCTCGAATATAATTCCCATTTCCCTCGTAGCCGTATGTGGATACTCGAATCAGATTTATAATTTAAACACGCTCGTCTTCCGAATTGACGATTAAAATAAAGTTTCCGACATCTACCTGCGATAGTTCCTGCCGTGGAACCATTATATATCGAAGGGCGATTTTCTTCGATATAGTTTCTGGTAAAACCAAAAACTCGGGCCGATCCCGGGGGAACCCGATCCCCTCGAGGTTCGCGATAGACTCCCTCAGACCTGTTGATATTTTTCCATTCTAAAAAAGAAGCGAAGCGCCAAGTCGTAGTCTGATTTGCTAAGTCCAATTTGTCGTTTCGCGACCCGTGTATATTGCCCATTCGACAGTTTGCCCGGCTGTGTTGAATCAATGAGGCTTTGTTTAATATTTCCAGACTAAATAACAGTTACAATGTTGCATATCTGTAACTGGCAATGACTCCCAAAATGAATGAACTTGTCTGCTTGACAGAAATATATTTTTATATCCGCGACGACCCATTTATGTATTTCGCAGTATGAGCTCCCTGTTCCATATTAATTCCGTCCAAGAACTGGAATAATGAATTATGAATCAAAAATTGATATAACTTACCCTGGGACCAATAAAAAAAACAAAACAATAACACCTACAGGATGTTACAGGAGTTAGGTAAATTAATTTTTATTTTATTTTTATAATCATTCAGGACTCTAATAATAATTCACTAAATTTACCAAACTGAAATGATGAAGTTATAGGTTATTAGAAAATTAATATATGTATATGTATATACATGTATGTATTATACATATATACATATATAAACATATATATATATACATACATATAGATGTAGCTAAAGAAGTTTTACTCCAGTAGTGTGGCCTAAAGCACACTCGTTTTTTTTAAATGGAAAGGGTACGTTTTTATATAAAAAATTAAAAGCCCATATTTATCCGAGTTCAATCATACCACATACGTCATATGTAACATTTTAATTTACAGTATTCTGAGTATAAAGAAAACAGGTGCTCCTATTTCTTATTTATTTCATTATTTATTTTGCAACGAAAATATTAAAGGTAGTCAATACATAGTAAAAATTCACAACGAATACTCGAATTGAGCTCCTTGGGTTAGGGATATTGTAAACTAATATCTGATAAATTCTTGGGTTACGTTTGACAACATCGACAATTGAGAATTCGTTGAATTTCAGTTCGAATTCTCTCTTTAAGGTCTTTCAAATTGATAGGTCGGTTTGTTTGTGTACACTTCACTTTTCAAGTAACCCCAGACAAAAAATCCATGGGAGTTAAATCTGGGGACCTAGTAGGCCATTCAAAGTGACCGCATCGTCCAATCCAGCGATTGGGAAAGGTTTCATTCAGAAAATATCTAACCACTAGAGCATAATGTCGACCAAATAGAAAATATATTAACCAGGATGATTAATGCTTGGAAATTTTGCAGTTGAATATGGAAATACATCAGTTTGAAACATTTCTGAATACTTTTCACTTGTCACAGTACCGTTAAAAAAATGTGGTCCTACAATGGTATTCCTAAGAATCCCAGCCCACACAGTTACTTTTGGAGGATATTGGGTATAAGCTCCCATCGTCCAATTGAGATTTTCTGTTGCTAGTAACGACAAATTTGCGTATTCACGGTACCAATCATACAAGAAGTTGATTCGTCAAAAAATAAAGCATACAATTCAAAACCATTATTCTGATTACACACTTCTTGCATATTTTTACAAAATTTCATGTGTCCATTGAAGTCTTCAATAAGTTCATGTATAAGTTTAACTTTATATTGATGTAATTTGACTTTTCGTAGAATTTTCTGTTCACCATCACGACACATCTCATTGTTGCCAGATAAAGGTGTAATTGAACTATGAGGTTTTTTTCAATTGCAAGTAATATATTTGATTGAGTGTCATCGGTAACGGTAGGTCTGCCACCCTTAGGCTTATTCTCAACATTGCCAATTTCATTAAATTTGTGCAATATTTTGCTTAATGTCGATTTGCTTATTGGTTCTCGATCAGGATATTTTTTTACGATCGCCGTAACCTAAGATAATCAAAACTTCTATTCGCTGTTTTTCTGACAGTACCTATATCGTAATTTCAAATGATTTCTTTCAGGGTAATATTTTTCAGAATGATATTGAAGACTTATAAATCGATTTAATAAGGACATATGTCTAAGAACTTATTTTCTAACGTGAAAAAACTCGAAGTCGTGTCCACTAAATGTTGTATTTTGAAAAAGAAATATGTTTCGGACCTCTATAGGTCTTCAGTATAACTGTAAGATATATCTGATGTAAAATATGTATAAGGTGTTATCCTAGAGTAAAACACTCCGGAAGCAAAATACCTCTCCATTCGGATTTCCGGGCGAGAGGTACTCGAGGGGACTCAACATTAAAGATTAATTTTTGCAACATCCGCGGACTCAACAAGAACATCAATGACGTCCACCATCACCTACAGACGAAAAAACCGGATATTCTGGCTCTAACAGAAACACAAGTAAACTCGTCCACCAACAAGGTCCATATGCTTTGTCCTGGTTACGAACTCCATTCTCGATTCAGGTTCAAAGGTGGAGTCTGCCTTTACGCTGAGGCTAACCTTTCATGCCAGCGTGAAGAGAGTTTGGAACCGAAAGACTTTGATGTGATGTGGTTCAAGCTATCTGATACCAAACTGACTAAGTTCCTCTGCTGCCTTTACCTATCACCTAATGAACCTTCATATAACGACCTCTTTGAGTTTTATCACTCAAACTGGACTACATTCAGGAGAACCATCCAACAGCTGAAACCATAATCATGGGAGACTTTAATGTACATAACGCTGCCTGGCTCAAATTCTCTAACAAAACAGATGATGCGGGTCGTCAAGCCGAGGCCTTCGCCATCACTCATGGTCTAGAACAACTGGTCGAGCTACCAACCCGCATCCCTGATGTCAACAACCAGTCTGCCAATACACTAGATCTTTTCCTCACCACCAATCCTGACCCGTATAGAATAGAAGTTTGTGCCCCACTTGGAAACTCTGATCACACCCTCATCTCCACAACATGCTCTTTCCATTTACCATCGAGCTGCACAATACCACCCCGTCTCATGTGGCATTACAATTCGGCCGACTGGGAAGGTCTTCGTATGTTTTTCCCAGCGTTTCCATGGAAGAGAGTTTGTTTCTCTTCAGTAGATCCAACACGATGTGCTGAGACAATTTCTGAAATCATCATATTGGGGATGCAAACCTACATACCGAATACCGAAAGAAGAACATCATCCGATAAGACCTGGTTTAACAGAAACTGCTCTAGAGCTGTGGCTTCCAAACAGGCAGCATACCATCGATGGCTAAAAAATCCGGGCCCTGAGACCAGAGCAGCATATGTCGAGGCTAGAGGCATATGCAAAGAGACAATAGAATGTTCGAAAGATGCCCACAATGCCAAAATAAGATCAAAACTTGCTGAATGTCCTAACGGATCCCGTTTTTGGTCTTTCGCCAAAGCTGTGGGAAGAAACTTCACTTCCAGCTCATTTCCTCCTCTAACCAAAGAAGATGGAACACTAGCAACGACTGCCCAGGAAAAAGCCAATATCTTTGCGCACCTATTTGCTGGAAATTCCACTCTGGATTCATCGGGAAAACAACCCCCGAACATTACACCTATTGACAGTCACATGCCCGAGATCACCTTTTGCCAACGTACTATCAGAAAGATTTTGCTGGGTCTCAACACCAACAAAGCCTGTGGATCTGACGGAATCCCGCCGATTGTTCTCAAGAAATGTGCCCCGAACTAACACCTGTTCTTTGCAAGTTGTTCAACCACTCTTACAATTTGGGGTATTTCCGTCCAATTGGAAAATTGCAAGAGTACAGCCAGTCCCTAAAAAGGCAAAAAGGCCCTACCTAGCAACTACAGACCTATCGCACTGCTATCTATTATTTCAAAGGTCATGGAAAAAGCCATCAACATCGAGCTCATGAAATATCTGGAAGACTCAGGAATTGTCAACGATAGGCAATATGGCTTCCGCCATCAGAGATCAACTGGTGACCTGCTCGCTTACGTCTCACATATATGGCAGCTATCTATTGAAAAGTATGGAGAAACTTTAGCTGTGGCATTGGATATCTCCAAGGCGTTCGATCGAGTTTGGCACCAGGGACTCCTCGCCAAGCTTCCGTCTTATGGCTTGCCCCCTCAGCTGTGTTCTCTGCTTGCTAGTTTTCTCTCAAACAGGTCTCTCCATGTAGTGGTCGATGGAGTTTCATCTGACACTCTACTCATAAATGCTGGTGTTCCGCAAGGATCTATTCTCGCACCAACACTATTTCTACTTCACATCAACGACCTGTTGAAAGCAACTTCATGTCCAGTACACAGCTTTGCCGATGATAGTACCCTCCATACCGCTTTCTCTTCCAGGGCCCCTATATCAGCCCGTGAAACCAGAAATGAACGAGGAAGAAATGTTAATAATATAAATATGGACTTAGCAACAATTCTCGAGTGGGGATCCAATAACTTGGTAGAATTCAATGCAAACAAAACACAAGCATGTCTTTTCTCTAGAAAAGCCGATCTCACTGTGCCTAACATAACTTTGTCAGGAGTAACCATACCACTGAAGTCATCCATATCGATGCTTGGTATTACTATCAGCAATAACCTTTCCTGGGAAAATCACGTGAGGTCCATTGCCAAAAGTGCATCCCAAAAACTTGGTTTTTTGTTTCGTGCCAAGAGCTATTTCACCCCCACTCAGCTGCTTATGATCTATAAGGCACAGATCCGACCTGTCCTGGAATACTGTTCCCATATTTGGAGCGCGGCACCTAAACATATCCTGAGGCTATTGGATTCTGTCCAAAAAAGGGCAATTCGTCTCGTCGGTAATGCCTCGCTTACAAACTCGCCCACTTGTCTGGAACACCGTAGAAAATTTGGCGATTTGTCTCTATTTTATAGATATTTTCATGGGCGATGCTCTCCTGAAATATCAACAATCGTTCCTGCTTTGGCAGTCTCTTCGAGACTAACCCGTCAAGTTCAGTCATCACACCCCTTCGTGGTCACTTTGGAGACCTACAGAACATCACTTTCCAAAGACTCGTTCATCCAACGAACAGCAAGGCTTTGGAACTCATTGCCTAGGGAGGTGTTCCCCGAGGCATACAACCTCCAGAAATTTAAGAAGAACACCAACTCCTACCTTCTTTCCCTTGGTTTCCACGATGTTCTCTGAACATTACAGGATATTTCTTTTCGTGGGAACCAGAACATAAAAAAAAATAATAACTTACATGTTTTTCTTTTTCAAAATAAAACATTTACGTGGAGACGACTTCGAGTTTTTTCACGTAAGAAATTAACCACTCCACTTTGAGCAAGCATGGACCTAATCCTTCGTTTTTTTTTAAGAGCTTATTGTCTGGTTGCTAAGGGCTTTCAGATGTTTTCATAGCCTACTTGAGGTTCGGAAATATACTCGAACTGACTACTGAGTAATTATCAGGTATACATTGCAAAATAAATGATGAAATAAATATTAAGGAATATGAGCACCTGTTTCCTTTATACTCAGTATACTGTAACTTAAAATGTTCCATATGACGTATGTGGTTTGGTTGAACTCATAAAAATATAGGATTTTGATTTGTGATATAAAAATATGGCCTTTCCTATACCTATAAGGTAGTGGAGGTAAAAATGATTTTTTTGTTAAAAAAGTAGAAAACAAAAATTAAAAATCGACGTGTCCGAGATTTACCTCCGAAAATAATTAACTGGTGAGATAATCGAGCGTTTCCACACTTTATGAACGCACTGTATAACAATAAGTGTAATGTAAGGTATAATATGAAAACACTGATACTACGTTAGGTAACATGCAAATTCGAGAGATCAGATGAAGGGATACATGACAAGATTGAGTTCATTGAACAATAATCAATTTTGTTCAATGAACGTAATATTGGGAAAAATTCAAAAAATATATTAATGTTCTTTATACATTACACAAAATAAAAACCTGCAGTTCATAAAGTTAATTGAATACGAAGATCAAAAATGTAACGTTGGTTTTTACCAGTTATAGTCCAAGAGGAGACTGTAGAAAACCTGGCCAATCGAGTAACAGAATGAAATATTTTTGAAATGTTAATACTCACAGCAAACATAATGTGATGACCATGATCAATCAAGTATTTTAATGTATCCATGTGTAATACCTTCAACTGAAGAATGCGGCGATAGCGATAGCAGCCCAAAGCCGCGATAGATAATTAACGATTGTCCGACAGCCGGGAGGAAACATTAACTCGTAAAAATTGCCATTGAAAAGTGCCGCCGTGACATTATTGTCCAAAAGTATATTAAATTACCGTGAGACTAAGACTGCGGAGTACTTTCAGATTCATAAAACAAAATGTATGATCTTAGCGGCGTATTAGAAACAACTCGAGATTCTATATAAGACTGAAGTCAACAGTAAACGAGAACCACTCTTCTCTTATTCATTCAGTGATCAGCAAGTACAGAGAGACGTCTGTTTTAGTCTTCATAGTTATGAAGCGAATATTAGATATCAGACAATTATACAGCGTCCAAATAGGATGTCTAATATACAAAAACAAAACTGAACATGACACCCCAAACCATCCATACGCGACGAGAACAAGGCACCAACATTACATAATAGTGACTTCTAAATCCATAGGAAAGAGGAGCTACTGGTATTCACTAAAACGCTTCAAAAAACAACTATTAGCATTTGTAAAGAAAAATAAAAGAACTGATATTCATAAATTGATTGAAGGATGAACCTAAAACTGACCATAAAAAAGGGAGATTTAACTAACCTAACCCCAAAAAAAATATAGTATTTTATGCTCACATTTATCTACTTGATCCCATAGAACATCTAACTCTTATTACATAATTGTTTTTATCTACACTATATTATTTACCATTATATACTTTTAAAAATGTATTCTTATATGCACCTATTTATCTATTTTATCCCACAGGATTTTTAATTCTTACTCTAGTAAAAATTGTTCTTACTATATTTATTGATTATAATGGCAATAATGTAATGTTTATCTATGTCATATCTATGTCCAATTACGTTTTTGCGTTTTGATCAACATATCGGCGACAACACCATTACCCTCCAACTCCGACATCTTCAAATACTATCCAAGTAGCTGGACGTGTCAACTATCTCGGACCAAGTGTATTGAAACTATTACCAATATGTTGCTACATTGGTATCGTTGCTTTCTCCGAAAAACCATAAAAACTTATGCACGACTTTTGCCAAGGCAGTCAATGATTTTCTTATGTTTGCTGTGAGTACTTACATTTCAAAAACATTTCATTCTGTTACTCCATTGGCCAGGTTTTCTGCAGCCCCCTCTTAGTCTATTAGCTACACACAAATTGAGTTATGTATACTTTACCTCACTATGACATTTCATAAATGTCATATCACATATGTTTGCTAGGAGAATATTTTTTTATGAAATTCATCGGATATCGACAATTTAAATTTTCTGTAACTTAATAAAAATTATCTGTCTTAATATAAAACAACTATTCCAGCTTCAAAGATGGCAAGAAAATAAAGGATAATGAAGAACGTTATCAAGTCATCAGAGAACACTCTGACAATGGATTCTACGAACTAGTCATCCCTGTAGTCAAAAAGTCCGATGCTGGTCTTTACAAATGTGTAGCAACTAATAAGTTCGGAGAAGCATCATCCGAATCCAAGGTTACTGTCTCAGGTATGTAGAAAAAGCATGTTGCCAAAGGCTATTGTTTTTATTCCTTATAACAGAAAAGTATGGCATGACAAAGGGCTGAACCCTTGAATATCTGGTTTGTCGACAAACCTCTTGCTTCTTGTTTGGCCCTAAACGCCTTCCTTATTTGTATAAAAAAGGTTTCAGAACTATCTCTTTGCCTGATATGTTTGTAAGAATTGTACCACGTTCCATAGCAATTATTTCACAAGCATAACAATAGATGGCGATGCCGTAGTAATCAAGGTTTGTTCCGTTATAACTACGGCATTCTTTTGAATTTTGCATTCGTTCAACAATACATCGGAGATATTTCGATTGGAAGTCTGACTGACTCTTCAACAAAAAAAACTTTTTAACAAAAAATAAAACCGACGAATAAAGAAACTGAAAAGCAAAAAATTAAATGAACCTTGAACGAAGCTTCTGAACTAATGTAAGTAACTAATTTTGAGGCGGCGTCAAACAAACAAGCAAACTAATTACGTAAAGCGTGAAATGATGGCAGCGGGGTGCGCGGCGACGGCGGCGCGTTCCCAATATCAGCAAGAGAACTACTAAAACAGGCATATACGTGATCTTGCTGGAGATTTCACGTTGCATTTGTATGTTATTTTGTTTTAATCATTTCTCTAAAGCAATTCAATGATATTCGTTGATTGTTTGTTTGGCGCCGACTCAAAATTAGTTACTTACATTAGGAGCTCAGTTATTAAAACAAGAAAGGTTCATTTAACTTTTTACTTTTAATTTTTATTTTTAAATTTTTTGTGGCCAAAATCTACCCACCTTACTTTCACTATTAACTGTTATATACTATAACTAGCTGGTACCAGCGACTTCATCTGCATTGAACTTTGTTTTTTTTTTTGTGACAACTATTACAAATTCACGCACCCCTTAAGGAACGGAACTCCTAAAAATACTGAGACACCAATTTTTTTAATCTGTAAAGAAGTCCTCAAATACCAATTTTTATGCCCCTTACTTCAAAACTACACCCCGTAGGTGTTGCATTTATAGAACACTGATACATGTATTTCTTTATCCCTCACAAAGACCTCAAATACCAATTTTTATGACCCCAATTCGAAAACTAACGGAATTCCTATACAAACTTCCAATTCCAATTTTACCCCCATTTCACCCCATTAGGGGTTGAATTGTCAAAAACCCTGAAACATATTTATCTTCATTTGTGAAGAAGAGCCAAATACTAATTTATATGACTCTAATTTCTAAACCAACTGTACTTTCACTTTCACCCCCCGAGATAGGTGCTGTGAACCGTTGAAGATATCCTTCGACTGCCTTCCGTCTCCATCATCAAATTAACTCCGGGCCTCCATTATGTTGTAGTGTCATCAGAACAACATATGTTTTCCAAGTTTCAGCAGAATCGGTTCACAGGTGTAAAATTAATAATTCATCCCCCATTTTTCTACCCTTAGGGGCGTAATTTTTCCAAATTCACATGTGACTCGCTTTGAAGCACACCAGATAGAAAGTGGATCATCTGAATCGGATAACCCGGTACAAAGTTATGCGATTAAGAAGTGAAAATTCAAATGGATGAACCAACAATCATCCCCCATTTTCCTACTCTTAGGAGTGAATGTTTGTCAAACTCAAATGGGACCAACTTCGAGGTATACACTATCTATTTGAACTACTCTGTAAAAAGTTATGCGTGGCCATATATGAAAAAATATACGCGACTCATTTTTTTGTCGTCGGTTAAATAAAATTGATTTGAAGGGAATTTGATTCCCAACCTCTGAGAGGGTAAAGGAACAGAACCCACAAAAAGAGATAAAACAAAGGCTAGCTAAGTCACAACAAGTAACCCGTTCTCTTCCTTTTCTAGAAAACAAACCAGTCTTCGAAGATATGCCCGAAGGTGAAACCCTCCCACCAGGTGGAAAGCCAGTTTTCCACTGGAAAAAAGACGGCGTGCCCTTCGAGCCCGAGGAGCGCTTCAAAGTGCTCATGGGTGATGACGAGGATTCTCTCGCACTTGTTTTCCAGAAGGTGCGGCCAGATGACGTGGGTCTCTACACCTGCGTGGCTCAGACCTCCAGAGGCCACATCAGCTGCAGCGCGGAACTCACAGTCCATGGAACTGTCAATCAGTTGTTCAGGGAGCCGGAGAAGCCTTCTTTGGTCATTATCAAGAAGGACCCCATAGTCAATGTAGGAGGGTCTGCCATGTTGGAGTTGCAGGTGAAGGGGTATCCCAAACCGAATATCACGTTCAAGCATGAGGGGAAAACAATCGAGTCCAGCAAAAAACACAAGTGAGTTCATTTCGTTTGTTTGTTGTATATTGTTATGCCCTATATGAATAAGGTCGTCTTGAAAATGAAATATTCAAATAAGAATTGTAAAGCATTGATTTGGAAATTTCGCTAGAGGTGAATAACCAGACACCATTTCTAATACACATCATCGACAAAAAAAAGTTGCATGAGCTGAAATTAATGACCCATTGGAATGTTGTGTAGCTACGGTAATAGAAAAATTCCATATTAGATGTCATCTAAGCCATCGTAAATTCATAGAATAAGGAAATAAATGTGACAGATAATCACACCCACAATGATAGAAAAAACGATCATTCGAACGGGGGATATCCGTGGAATATTTACTAAAACATAAAAAGTCTTGACCACGGAGACTCAAGAATCAGAAGTGCGAAGATTTCAGTCGAATAACATGTTTTACAATTAAAATCAGAAGTGCGAAGATTTCAGTCGAATAACATGTTTTACAATTAGAATCAGAAGTGCGTCACTTTTCAACCGAACAACAGGTTTGTTATGGTTCCAAGCCAGGACGAATCCGAATCGGTTCTAAAGAGTAGGACAAACGTAGCGTAAAAGATTTTGCCCCGGTTTGTTTTTAATAAACGACTGTGTGACTACTTCTAACGGTTCTAGGGCCGTCCCTACTGCGAACCAAAACATGCCTAACATGTAATAAATACCCGAGTTCAGCATTTTAATGTCGGGTCATTGAACATCATGTCGAGCAAGTTCAAGTTTCGCAAAATCAAGTATCCTTCTATACGCAAATATGTAGTCAAAAGTAAATGAGTTGTAAGTAAACTTTCAACGAAGCTTACTAAATATAAAAGAATGAAATCCTTAAGTGTGCGAGATCGCGTTAAACATTGTCTAATCAAAGTAGAAATCATTTGAAAATAACTCGAAGTGTTTTCTGAATCGATGCTTATAGATATTAGGTAAGAAGAATATATTTTGTATGTGTGGGACAAATTAAATGTTGAATTAGCAAAACAAATATCAAATTAATTATCATAATATCCAAATCTTTTGAATCAACCCAATTATGATATACATGGCAATAGCAAAGCCAACATACATGGTTACTAAGCCATACCTTGATTTTTCTTGGAATTCATTTTTTCTAACCATAATTTCTCTTTTTTTTTGTACCTTGTGCAAATGTTTTCATTTGTCAATAATACATATTAATGTCATGAGTGTATAATTTTTTCTGAGCAAACTACGAGATTAGCCAAGTACAACAAATTGAACTCCTCACGCTCCAATCTGGTGAAGTTATTACCGCGTGCCGCTCCGCGGAACTTCTTCTGTTATTTTTCTTTTGATCAATAACACCCAGTATAGTAAAGGTCCAACCGTAGCAACTGTTTCACAGACGCAAGTTTGTAAAATTAATAACGAGCAGTGTCAACACTATTAATTTAAGATTAGCGGTAACTACGGCATATTCTTGTCTATCTTTCGATTTGTGTATAGACACTGTAGGGTGTCCGCTATTTCTCAAGTTGTTTTTTTTGCAAACGCACCCCTAATTTTCAGGTTTTGACTTCAAAAAAAATATCAGACCCAAATAAGCCCTGAATATTCATGTTAACCCGTGCCTAAGTCATAATACATTTCCCATTTAAATAACATGGAATTTTTACACTTTTGGCATTTTTTTTTCACTGAGATAAGGACAGCTAAAAAAAACAATTGAAATATATTCTTGTCGAAAATTCATCGCTCTACAAAAAAGCTCTGATTGCTTTTTTTGATAAATTCTACCCTTTAAAAGTTATTCAAAGATAAAGTTGAGTTCATAGTTAAATTCATCGTTTTTTTTTTCAATTTCCGCCATAATTCTCATTCATATCATAATTGAACGCGCATAGGTAGGCTTATAAATGATAGTACCAAGATATTCAATGTGTTTTTTTTTACAATTTTTTTGTTAAACATTCTTCAGCTGCAGTCGGATATTTGGCTCTGTATTCACTTACAACTTGAATCAAATATTGTTTCAGGTCTTCTTGAGTAGTTAAGTTATTGATATAATCTTGCGTTAATTGAACTGCTCTTTCGGCGACATCGTTTACTTCCTGCAGATTATTAACGATTGCCAGCCCATTCAAGTAATTATCATTGCTAATCCACGTATCAGCATTTGTATCTTAAAAATCTTCACCAATGTCAAATATATAAAAAAAAAATAATAAATTCGAATTAATAAAAAATCCATATCTTTATTTTCTGAAAGTCAAACCTCACCATCAGTATTAATAATATATCGTTTGAATGAATCAAATTCTGAATCTTCAGTATTTTTTAAGGCTTTAATCTTTTTATTTTCAATGTTAGCATCAAAAAATGCAAGAGCAACTGTGTCAGAATTTAAATAGCATAAATGATTTTTAAATTTATGCAAAACAGCATCAGATATTTTTTTATCAATTGTCCCGTATTGATAAACAACTTTTAAAAATTGTAAATCTAAATTCGGAGATAATGCTGCACGAGGAACCGCAAACCAGAATGGCACATAAATAAACACTATAAATAAACAAGTATCTAATAGATTTTTTTTCAATTCTGTATCTAATTCATAAATATCTCGAAATATGTAAATTTCTAGAGTATAAATCGCCTTAGACATCCAGCGAGCATGATGAAATGCTCCTGGCTTGTAAAATTTGACTTTGTCGACATCCATTGTACCAAGGAAAATTTGGCATAATTCTAAGAGCTCTTTGTAATCATCACGAGGCAAGATTGTCCACGAGAACTTTTCATTTTTAAGGAATTATATTCCCTGCTAAACCATTCTTATATTTTTGATCGAGTGTTCCAATTTTCCTGGAAATTCTTGAACAATGGAACATTTGGTCCATCAGTACCTGGTATTTTTGTAGTAAAGACACAATTCAAAACTAGTTCGTAAATATGATATCTGCAAGGTTAGTATAAAAGCTCCGTTTGTAATATTTGCTCCAGATTGATCGCCGCTCCACTTCGACAACTAAGATTTGAATCAGTAGTGTCGCAACAAACTGCTTTAATATTATCAGTTAATCCCCGTTCTTGAACCGCTTTGAAAATTGCTTGTACCTGTGTTGCTCCTTTGCCATCTGGTAATGCCGGTACGCTTAGTATTTTTTCGATAGTATTACTCCTAACTATGATCGGTACTCGGTCGACTTTCTTGCAAGAAAAACCATCAGGTATCAACTTCCCATCCCAATGTACTACCGCCGGACCAACTTCAATGTCACCAAATTCTCTTTTTATTCGTTCAGCAGCTTCTCTTCGAAATTTTGACCTGTATTTATTGAAAGATGTTTTGTTCAAAATTAAAGCACTAGTGTCAACTCCCAGCATTGCAGATATTAATCGAACATAATTTCTATAAGAAATATTGCAACTATCTAAGGTAGCAACAACGTCTTCGGTCGAAATATTTATTGTTCCTCTCTCATTCTTAGGTTCATAATTTCGTCCTTGAACTTCAAATATTGATAGTGTGCTTTAGTAAGAAGTAGTTGCAGTTGTCTCACCACTTAAAGACGGCTCACCACTCAAGGGCTGCTCACTTGTGCTTTTAGAGCTTGATGGTAAACTCACATCTAAATAGTGAATGAGAAAATTATTACTTTTAATTTATCAACAAATAAGATATTTTTTACTTCACACAATACTTTTATCAACTACCTGAATTTGAACGATTTTCATCGTCGGTTACATAAATATTATCGTCATTTTTGGATTTATTATCTTCCAATCGAGTGGTATTGGCATCATCTTCGAACATCGGTTTTTCTGAAATTGATAAAGTATCTTAGTATCTATGTTTATACCACGTCTGAATTAGTATGCTCGTTTAACTCTCACTTACCTAATGGCTGACAAATATTGTCATTTTCTTTGCAAATACGTAAATGGTATTTTCTATCTGTTCTTTGGTCAGATAAAAACTCTAACGCTTCCTTATCAACTATATCTTGAACTTTTCCATGTGCGATGTCAAATAATTTTTCAAGAATTTTTTTTTTAAATTAAAAATTTTTCCATTTTATCTTGAAGTATTTTGTACTTTAATTCCAGCTCTATCCAGAATTTAGTAACTTCTTCCGTAACGAATTGATAATTTGCTGGAAGTGTTTTTTTTTGCTTCTCTTGTATGATAAAATAACAATTTTAGCACTTGTTTGTTCGTTGGTGATTTAGTGCCACTGATTGTTTCGGTAGGTTCTCCCAAAAGGAACATTGGATTTCTCAAGCACACAGATGTATTAATTTTTTTGAAAAATTAGATAAATAAGAACTTCTGCTCAAATGATTCTACTATAATAAACACTTTACTGAGAGGTTAGAGTCACATGACTTAAAGTTTTGACAGGTCGCTCATAGATGGCGTTAAATGATAAAATAAATTTGAAACGCTATTTCGTTCAGCTTTTTCTGTTCATTTGCAATAAATATACGAATTTGATAAAAAACCAACTGTAAACACTAAAAATCATATTGAATTACTCTAATATAAGACTAATTGCAGTTACTCCATAATTTTATTGCAAACAAAAAGCAATAGTAGATAAAAAAAAATGGAAAACGATAAATTTAACTATGAACACAACTTTATCTTTGAATAACTTGTAAAGGGTATAATTTATCAAAAAAAGCAATCAGATCTTTTTTGTAGAGCATTGAATTTTCGACAAGAATATGTAGCTGTCTTTATCCCAGTGGAAAAAAATAAAATGCCGAAAGTGTAAAAATGCCATGTTATTTAAATGGGAAATGTATTATGATTTAGGCACGGGTTAACATAAATATTAAGGGCTTATTTGGGTCCGATATTTTTTTTTAGGTCATAACCTGAAAATTTGGGCGGCGTTTGCAAAAAAAAACAACTTGGGAAATAATGGGGACCCTAATAGACAGATATCTTTAAATCGAATAGCAAACGCCACGAATCCAACGAATTATATGTGAATTTATAATTCAAAATGAAATTTCTCCAGGATCTTATACGAAGACGAAGAGACTGTATCTCTCGTTATAAAGGACGTCGAATCATCAGATGCTGGAAAATACACCTTCATAGCGGATAATGAACTGGGAAGCGATACCGCAGAAATGAATCTAACAGTTAAAGGTACGTTTCTTCAAACTAATCATCCATTTCCACCGGCGATATAACACGAATAAATCCAATGTAACTTTTCACAGCGAAAAAAACAACTTCAATCACACAAGACTCGGAAGAGTGTTCCCACACTATTACACTAGGTATATAAATAGAAATTAATTGATGTCGGCCTTTGGAGCGTCTGTCAGCTTTCTGTGTTTATTCTGCGATAATGACTTAGTTTTTCTACGTTAACAAATTTATCAATTCATCAACTTTGAGGTCTTGCAATGAAATTCTATAGCGAACACTTATACGCATGCACACCACGTCAAGTACTTATAAATAATTTTACTCTCACAACACTTAAACTTCAGATGAAAGCGTACCAGAAGAGTGGTCAATCAAAAGAAATATATATTTTTTTAGGTACGATACAAGGTAAAATTGATTGACCACTCAGTGTTCCCTGTAACTCCATGTTGCCTTGATGTTCTCAAAGAAAATACGATAAGCAATTTCATACGCTTTTATAAATTTCAGCACCACCAAAGATAATAACCAAAATGGAGGATATATCCGTTCACGCCGATATCCTCCTCAAGATGGACGTTGAAGTAGAGGGCATACCAAAGCCTCAAATCCAGTTCTATAAAGATGGTAAGGTTATCAAGCAGAGTGAGCACATCAAAATTGTGGAGTCCGGAGAGAAACATAGTTTGGTCATCGAAAAAACCAACCTCAAAGACACAGGTGAGTTACGAGCTCCTTTATACAGGGTGATTCAAAAGTACTTTGACAACCTCCAGGAGGTGATTCCTCACAATATTTTAATATGAATTGTCCAAATAAATATATGTCCGGAAACGCTTCGTTTCCAAGATACAGGGTGTTGAAGTTTTATTTTTATGTTCGATTTTTTAAATAACTTTCAAAATACTGACCTTAATTGAACGAAAATTGGTATCGAGAGGTTTTTTGAGAACAAAGGTATCCTTGTTACAAGTCGCTCTAAGCAACCGTTTTCTAGATATTTGGACTTGAAAATTTCAAGTCGATTATTTGATAATCGATGCGTGTTGAAGTTATTACCATTATTTTGCATTTTTCACAAGAAGGCTTAGGAAATTATTTTGACGTTTAAGTAAGTAGTTCTGGTAATTACATATTATGTGACAGTTAGACGTTTTGTTGTTTTGTTGAAGTTTCTATAAGTTTTAAAACACTAATTTTGGAAAAAAAATTTATTTAAACAATAATGCTTATTTAGCCGATATGCATTTTGTTTATGGCCTTGCGGATAGCAATGCGCGAGAAGCAAGACGTATTTACCACGAGCGATTTCCTAATCGAGTACTGCCTTCAGCTCCAACATTTACCAGTCTCCACCGTCGTTTGGCAGAAATAGGTAGCTTCAAGAGGGCAGCTGATATTATTGGGAGACCACGAGCAGTCCGAACCCCAGATTGGAAGAAGCTGTTCGAGGAGAATCCAGAAACAGGCAGTACGAGAATAATTGCTGAAGCTCTCAATTCTACTCAGTCCACAGTTGGGAGAATTATCCACGATCAACAATTTTATCCATACCATATTCAAAGGGTACAAGCTCTTTTGCCACGAGACTTTCCCCAGCGCATTACTGTGTCAGTGGTTTTTGAGAAAATTGGCTGGAAATCCTCAATTTTTAAGATATGTACTCTTCGCGGACGAGGAAAACTTCTCCCGAAATGCTATCACAAACGTTCATAACAACCATGTTTGGGCTCTGGAAAATCCGCACGCAGTTAGTGAACGACATTATCAGTATCCATTTTCTGTAAATGTATGGGCGGCAATAATTGAAGAAATAGGTTGAGTGGAAGAAAGCACTTGTTCGACTCACCACTGAGTTCGAACCAGAGCTAACTCTGCCTTTTGATAGTTTTGATTTAGTCACATATTCCTTCAGTTCAGCATTCATCTATCAATAAAAGTGATTATTATTATTATTATTAAAATTACTTGATAGGTCCTTTCTTGATACCGTTCCGACTGAATGGCGCAACTTACAGAGACTTTTTAGAAAATTAATTGCCGGGACTACTTCAGATTGTACCATTAGAAATTCGTATCCGCATATGGTTTATGCATGATGGGGCTCCGGCCCATTTTAGCGTTGTAGCCAGGGGATTCCTCAACACTGTCTATCCAAATCGATGGATCGGTAGGGGTGTAGAAGAACCTAACCAGGTGTGGGCACCAAGGTCCCCAGATCTAAACCAGCTAGATTTTTATTTTTGGGGAGATTTGAAGTCACTAGTTTATAAAACTCCAGTAGCGAACGAGGAAGATCTAAGAAACCGAATAGTAGACACCTGTGAAACAATAAGAAACACAACAATAATTTTTGAGCGGGTACGAGATTCAATGAATAGAAGACTGAATGCCTGTATCTTTGGATGGTGGACACTTTGAACAATTTATTCGAATATAATTTAGTTTCCTTTATTTTATTTCATCCTACATATTCAAAATTTCTTGAAATAAAATGTTGATATTTCTTGCAAATTTTATTAAAACAAATACAGATTTTGCAACCTTGATACAAAAATAACTATTTCAAACTAGTAAAAATAAATAGCATAGGTGGCGCCCCCTACAAAAAACCAAAACTACTTACTTAAACGTCAAATTCATTTCCTAAGCATTCTTGTGAAAAATGCAAAATAATGGTAATAACTTCAACACGCATCGATTATCAAATAATCGACTTGAAATTTTCAAGTCCAAATATCTAGAAAACGGTTGCTTATAGCGACTCGTAACTGAGGTAGCTTTTTTACGTAAATATGATAGAGGAATTAATTTTTTACAAAAAAATGTGCTAGAAGTACGCTCAAAAAAGTTATGTATCTTCTAAAAAGAAAAAGACGTGTAGGTGGCGCCCCCTACGAGTAAGAGCAATTATAACATCAGGTTTGAATTTGACACCTCAAAAAACCTACTAACTAATATTCGTATAATTAAGGTCAGTATTTCGAAAGTTATTCGAAAAAAACTAACATAAAAATAAAACTTTAACACCCTGTATCTTGGAAACGAAGCGTTTCCGGGCATATATTTATTCAGACAATTTATATTAGAATATTGCGAGGAATCACCTCCTGAAGTTTGTCAAATTACTTTTGAATCACCCTGTATAATATTAATTTATTCGACATAATACAATATGCGGGTAAATATCAACGACAACATAATACGAATAAATTAGGAGATCCACAGAGGGAATGTTTCCTTGTATGTGGTTGGATCCAAATTCAATGAGAGTTATTTGCTTACACTAGATACGTATATCATCTCAAAATTAATCATTCGCATATTTCTATGTGAAGTCAAAAAACAACCTTTGTAGATATTAATAACTGAATATGATAATAATTAGTCTATTTTATATAGATTTTTTTTCAATTGTCAATTAGTTCATGAACCAACAAACGAGGCGTCTTAGATAGATAGTCGTGAACAGTGTTTTTCAGTTTGAATGAGTTAATAGTTTTCAGGTCCTGTGGTAAACTATTTATTGCTTTCGGCCCTAGGAATTCATATGATCTTTGGCCGATAGATTTGGTATCAAAAGGTATCATATATCGATCATCATTCCGTGTTGTATAATTATGATGTTTTAAAAGCTCACTCATTTATTGATATTGCTTCACAATGAGAGCCTTAAAATATACTTGTCTTATATCAAGGATATTTGCTTCTTCCTATAGTTTTTCAGTTAAGTATTTCTGTTTTTTATCGATTATTAGTTTCGAAAAAAATGTTTGTATCTCATCTTGTGGTTTCAGTTTTCGAAATCCCCCCCAACCTACCATACAATACGTTATATGACTCTGGACAAGACTGTTATAAATATTTTTTATTTTAGGTCGAATTTATTTCGGAATTGCTGAAACTTATAGAGAACGCATCTTAATTTTTTCACAGTGAATCGATATGGTAATTCCATCTCATATGAGAGTCGATTATGACTCCAAGATATTTTATAAATGTTACAGATTTGATTTGAATTTGATTTTGGGATGTGACCTCACTGAAGTCTGGAAGAGAAGAATGATAGTTACAGAATGGGCGGCAGAGTGTTTTTTTCACATAAAGAGATAGATTTCAGTAGTCGAACCAATCTTTGATCAATTCCAAATCTTTCTCAGCGTTTTGTTTCACCACTGACCAGTTTTCCCCGTATAAAGTACGGCAGTATCATCGGCAAAACTAACTTTTCTGCCAGTGCTTCCGATTGAAAATATTCCATTAACATAAATACAGAACAATAGTGGTCCCGAGATCAAATTTTGTTTTGTGAAGAAAGAATTTAGTCTACTTTTTATAAGTTTTCCAAAGATCTTACTTAGATTTGTAATTAGCGATACTGGTCGATAGTTCGCTACCTCATCTCGGCTACCTTTTTTGTAGATGGAAATAACAATGTATGATTTTAAACAAGATGAGAAGTACTATTGTTTTGTTTAATATGAAAACAATTGGCTTGGCTATATATTCTGCCAATGATTTCAGGGCTTCTGCTTTCAGGTTGTCGAAACCTGGAGCTTTATGATTTTTTAGATCATGTATATCATTAACCACTTCCTTGTGGTTGGTAGGCGATAGAAAAATGGAGTTTTTGTTTATTTTTTCCTTGAATTTACAGTTTGAAGTTTTGATATTTTTTTGTGAAAGATTTCTGCCTGTTCGAATATACACTTTATTGAATATGTCAACCATTTTCGTAAGATCAGTTATGATTTGACCATTCTCATCTTTAACACGGTTTATTTCTACTATCTCCTTATTATTACACATTTCGTTAATAATTTTCCACATGTTTCCAGTATCATTGGAATTTTAGTTAATTCTATTCCTGTAGTAGTCTTTTTTAGTTTTTTGTATCAGTTATACACACAACAAATGACAATCTGATTTTTGTCGATAGGTTCGTACTCCGTTGTTGCAACCAACGAGCTCGCACAGGTTTCGCAGTTTTGGAATCTGGACGTATATTCAAAACCGAAAATCACCAAGAAACTGGGAGCTGACAAGCAGGTTTCCCAAGGTGAAAATGTCGAACTGAAAACCAAGTTCGAGTCTGAACCCAAAGCGGAAGTCAAATGGTTCAGAGACGAAGAAGAAATCAAATCCAACGAACATTACACCATAAAGGAATCTGGGGATACGTACATTCTGAAAATCACCGGAGCAGTGACAACTGATGCCGCTAAATTCAAATGTAGAGCTGTGAATATCCATGGCTCTGTCGATGATGAGGTTACGATCAATGTGAAGAAAGCACCTAAGATTATAACGGGCTTGCATGATATGACAGTCACTGAACACGATAAGAATGTTTCTCTCGACGTCAAACTTGAGGCTTTCCCCAAACCAACTGTTAAATGGTAAGCACAAGGATTTTACCCGAATATCATTGTTCTAAACGTTTTTCCATCAGGTACCTAGATGAAATGGAGATTCAAGAAACAAGGACTGAGTTCACCAGAATAGAGTCTGATAACGGTGTCAGCCTTATTATCAAGGAAGTTGCAAGCGAGCTTTCTGGTCAATATACTTGTAAACTCAGCAATGAATGTGGAACTGCCGAAACGAGTGCTAAACTGACCGTCAATTGTAAGTAACTCAGGGGATTTATCATACAATAGAAATGTAATAATAATAATAATTTATTTTCTCTTGTCAAAAAGTATAAAGGAAGGAACATTATATAAATACAACAACAAGTAAATCGTCTCTAGATACTTGATATGTATTATGTGGGAGAAATAAAAGATATATTCTGATCATAACACCATAACGTATCATATCATAAAGAAACAAGTACCTACATATATTAATTTCTGGAGTAAGTTGATTAGCATTAAATTTGTCTGTCCGTTCTTGAAAGCGCTTCAAAGGAAACCTAACTTCGAGATAATATTGAAGTATAAACATACATGCAGGATGTCATAGGCCCTGTTTGGGCACTTTTCGTTGAAGAGATCACTCCACAATTCGTTACTCAAAAGATAATAGTAATGATAATAAGTTTATTCAATCTCAGAAAATAGGCATGGCATTTAGTTACATATAAATGAACAAACATGTAAAAAGAATACCACAGAAGTAGTGGAAACTACTTGTATGTGGAGTATTGATTTTATCATGGTAGACTCACTCACATCCTAGTGTCTAAAATGGTCTGCTAAAAAAATTACATTGTACGAAACTTATCTTAGTATGAAAGTAATAATTATAAAATTCAAAATACGATATGGAAATAGTTACAGTTACAGAGATTTGAAGTTTTTAATACTGTTTTCTGAGAATGATCCTCCATAGCTTATGTGATTACGTGTTTGTTTTTGACATCCTATCTTTGTTGAAACTTGAATGATTTGGGCGTAATGGTCAGACAAACTGAGATCTACAACCGTCGCCTTATATTCAGAATTTTTGCGGATAATAAAATTATCTATACATGCACTTGAAGTTGCAGTTACCCTCGTTGGTTCATCAACAGTATACTTCCAGTTGAAGCATGCTAACTGAAAAAAATAAAATACAACATTGTGTATGAACGGATCTTCTGTAAATGGAATTGAAAAAATCTAGTAGGTGGCTGTCACGTTTTGTTTGCAGAACTTGTGACTTCAATCGTAGTATTTTAAAATTATTCCCCCCTCCAAACTTTTGGTTACAATCGTTATGACTGCTCGTTAGTTGTTAAAGCTAGGCCTCAACTATACTGGGCGTTATTAGTCTATTGACCAATAACTGGACAACCTCCCAGAGCGGCTTGAAAAAGTTATCACCCTCAGTATATAATGAAGCGTGGAATCTCAATTTGACAGTGCCGTTACCAATCTCAGATAGTTCAGAAATAATAATACACTTAGGAATTTTGATAATATATATGTATTTTCTAAATAATAATAACAACAACTCAACTCAACTCAACAACAATTTGAATATAAGATATACTGGACTGTGAAACAAATATAGTACTACTACTACTACTAGAATAACTGTTATTCAGTTACCTTGGCGATTGCTAATATTATTACCTTTTGTCGAATCAAGAGTTGACTGTACTATGAAATCAAATAGATGAATGGTTCCTTATCACAATATACATATAAACCTTCCCAAATAAACAGTTTTATTTTCTTACCCTCGACTGGAGAACAACACCTCGTTTCAACGTTAAGCGATTTTTGCTTCGGGTTACCGATTTTAACGCGTTCACTGATTCAAAATATGATTATTTAGTTTCTTTTGAATATAGTTTCTATTTGCAGAGTTTACTGAGATAACATTTCGTTGTAGTATAAGACCGTTTCTGCAATTCGCACTTTCACTATTTTCGGCATATTTTTGAAAAACTGCCTATTTTATCAATAATTAACGAAGTCTACACTTGTTTCGTATCAGAATATGGCTATGCATCTTCACTAGATGGAATTTGATTCTACTCTCATGCCCTTCATACTCTGAAGGCTCTAACTGAACTGGTTTTCCCCCCGGTTATGGAGATTCTTATATATATATATATATATATATATATATATATCACGGTATTCAAAGGAAGCCGTCGTGGTCATAAATTATATTTTATGTGTCTAGGCTACTCCGCGGTATATTTCAATCGCAGTCCCTGCGCGTTAATATTTCATCCCGGTTGTCGGAGAATCGTTAATTTTCTATTGTGGTGTGGAGATCAATAGCAATATAAATAACTGTCCTGTCATAATTATTTCGGTCTGTTTCAATCTTTTAACTCGTCGCTGAGTGCGTATGAGGCATTTTTATGGGTGGTGTTATCATATCAAATAATTTACGAGATTTTACTTCTTTGTCGGAACTCACCCCGCATTCCTGCGTCTAGTTTAATAGTGGACGGAGGGAAACCGTCGTTCACCTTTTTGTGTCGCGTTCCTTCAGTCAAGGTCATTACAATTTTTACGTTACACAACTATCACACGAAAACTACCTTAAAAAGAAAAATCATCGGAAAAATAATTCCAAATATTTGCACAGGTGCTCCACGGATAATCAAACACCTCCAAGATACGACCGTTGAAGAAGGAGCGACTTTGCACTTGGAGGTAGAAGTGCAGGGCTGTCCACAACCGACGGTGAAATGGCTGAGGAACGGTCGCGAAGTTTCTGCAGATGCCCGAATCAAGATAAGTCGCGACACGCAGAGGAACGAAACGTACAATTTGGACGTGAGATTGATCAAATACGAGGAGCAGGGAGAGTACGAAGTTATCGTGACGAACACGCTCGGCACTGTAAGCAGTAAGAGTTACGTCACCGTGCACAGTAAGTTTCATTGGAAATGAAAATTTATTTAATTTGTATTGATGTGGCGCCCAACGAGGGACCCGAATTCGTTCACATAATCAGAAGTGCTGGGAAATGCGTAAATATATATCTGCATTACCGAACGATGCAGGGATTGTATTTTGTATTAAAATTTCATTCATTTCACTCAAAATTTGTATAAGACATCACTTAGATCAAACAATTTTTTTCCTCAAATATTACGTCTGTGTCGTTAATTGAAAATCTCTATTTCGAGTAATAGTTTGAGAAACTATCCATTTCACTTCTCCCCTGGCTTACTGTAGAATTTTTCAGTAACATTATCACCAACTTTTTGTCAATTAGTGATGAATCATCATTGGAATAGTTAGAACTGGCATTCCACCAAAAAAATATAAACGCTAAAATCAAAAATTACATCCATTTTTCAGAATTCTATAAACATATACTGGGTGTAACAGTATCATGGTATACCCTTCATTTCTACTTTGGTTGTGAAGATAAATGATTGAAATTTGCAACATCCTGTATAGTCAATGGAAGACATTTTTTGACAAATTTTTCCCACATGCAAATGGTGAAATAAAAATTAAATTAAAATGAATATTCATTCATATAATTGAGAAGGTTTGTTGGGAATCGGTTCAGTTTGGTTGAAAAAAAAACTATTGGTTCCGTTCCAACGTTTTGAATTTTATTGAATTCATCTACAGGACTGTGTAACAATTAGTTCAGTTGAAGATGTTCAGAAGTGGGGAAAAGAACAATTAGAAACATTTAGCTACAATTATTGAAACATTTCACAGTAAAATAGATTATTAAAAAAGAAAAGCTCACCAGAAATTTGTTTTTTACAAGTTGGATGTAAATAAACATACATTCTAGATACATGAAAATAACTTTACCCGGGGATATCATGGTTTTGTTTTCACAAACCCCATCACCCTTGATGAAAAAACCCTTCCTGTCAAAAAGAGCGAAATTATAGAAATTATCCACCAAGACAGAGTCAATATCAGAAGAGACAGAAGGATTAAACACTATTTCAAATTGATAAGTCAGATTCCGAAATGATTTGTTACCATTATTTTTTATCACAATTGCTTTTCTCCTTTGATACAAGAACTATATTGTTCACGTATGTTTTTTTAATTTTATCTTTTTCTCCATTTCTAAATATCTTCAACTCTCAAACAATGTTACAGAGTGCTGGAGATGAATTTAATAAAATGCAAAACGTTAACAAGGAACTCATCTGAATCCCAACAAACCTTCTGAATATTATTTGTGTATATTGGATCACTAACCCTACTAAATTTTTTATTTTTTTATTTGAAATGTTGAATGCAGTAAAATGCAGGGTATTCCATTAGAAAATAATAATAAAATTCCGGTTCCAAATTTCAATCATTTAAGTTCATAACTAAAGGAGAAAAATGGGGCGTTCAATAACCGGTATACATACGTACATACATATTTACTGCTCACTTCAAGGTATGCATCATATATAAAATCAATTTCATAGTTGTTTGATAAAAATATCCGCATACCTTCAACCTCATGCGCACTCGTGAATGACGAGGGTATAATGCCATTAAAAACCAGAAAAAAACCTGTTTTGTTTTGTTAAATTCGCCTAACCTCGGCTGTCCGGCTCAGAGCTGTTAACGCAATTGCCGGATGCAATGAACATTTAAATAATGTGGAATGTTGAATTGATTGTGTGGTAAAAGTAAAAAAGACGAACCTCGTTATAGCCAGAATAATTGAATATCTAGGGCAAGCAGCCTGTAATGAAAATGTTTAGACCCCTTTGTACATTCACCACACAATCAATTCAACATTCCACATCATTTAAATGTTGATTTAAACCGGCAATTGCTCAGATCAGGACAGCAGAGATTAGGCGAGCGGCGTTCCTAAAATTTGACATAGAACAAAACATGTTTTAATATTTTTTTCTTCTGGCTGTCATTCGTTATGAAATTGCATTATATACTCGTCATTCACAGGTGTACAGGAGGATAGATTACACCCTGTATATCTCACAAGGTAGGTAGGTTTATTGGAAATTGCCAAATCGGTTCAAGAATAATGTACCCTCATGTTATATATTTCATAATTAAAACATGACTTCATTTTTCTTAAAATCCCTCGTTTTTTTAATTTCAAGAATTGGATGTTCGAAAGCCGTCGGCTTGTCATTGTCACTTCGATTATAATATACAATATGATTTTACCTTTATATCCAAATAAGTTTGTACTTTCAGATATTTATTTATTATTTTGAACGTCATTTAAAGAAAGTGAGTACCTCAATATCCGTAATGGATAAACATCTGCTTATGAAGTTAATGCGTAAATCCGTAAAAAAGTATTGATAATTTGAAACGTCAGCCATAAAGGACTGAGTAAGTACTGTGTATTGGGTTTTTAAAACATTGTACACGTCCGTTTTGATATTTTTATGTTTTTTGAGTCTTATACATTTTTGAAGTATGTTCACTCCACTCCTGGGAGAAATGTTTTTCGTGATACTACGAAGGACTCCTGAAAAATATCCTGTTGTATCCGACCAATACCAACTAACAAATTACAGAGGTAACTCATACTGATGCCGTCGAAGAAACTGAGGAACCACTCAAACCCGTAGGAGTCGACGTTATTGAAGACGAACCAGAGGCAGTCACGAAAGAAGATGAAGTCGAAATAGAAGCCGAGGAACCGAAAAAACCTGAAATACAGGAAGAAATTGAAAAACCACAGAACAAAGGAGGTAGGATCGTTGAAACTCACTCGATTAAGAGGCGGTGTTGTGTGCCACACTTGGTTATTTTGAAACTTTCTTGGGAATTAATCAGAAACTCTACCGGGTGACATAGGAACGAAGTGCATCAAGCGGATTTTTATGCATTCATTAATTTGGCTTGGTTGAACAAACTCCTCAGTTTTTCATATGGTATCATTCAACAAAACATTCTCCATAGGAACTTGACAGGGAATATTTTCACTTGATATCAAGTTATAATTTTCCCAAAATATTATCTCCTCAGTATTTCCGTTTCAATAGGACACAGACAAAAAACCTATAGGGTGGGATATTTGATCACTGTGGATAGTTATTCAGATTACTCTTGAGGTTTATATTTAAAATTCGCCAATTTGAATTTTCATTATTTTTTTACATATAATGGCCTAAAACTTGATAACTCTCGTTTCGGACGTCCATCGTCTTAATGGATTCAAAAGGTTTTCACGACGTTTCGAATGCTTGTATCTGCAATCTTCTTCAGGTGAATACTGTGAATACAGACGATTGCAGATACAAGCATTCGAAACGTCGTGAAAACCTTTTAAATCCATTAAGACGATGGACGTCCGAAACGAGAGTAATCAAGTTACCACGCATCGTCTACAACCGTCAAACAAAGGGCTAAAACTTATCAGAGATAACCAATCAAATCAGTTTTATTGTAATGAATCTCTTCTCGCTGGTTTATACTGATAAAAGCACACTAGCTTCGCGGTAAATTCATAGTCCACTGATTAATAGAGATGATTTTCTAACACAAGGTTATAAGCACATTTCGCATTTGTTATCAACATATGTCATTCCGAATAAACAACAAACTGTACCTTAGCCAATTGGGTATTCGGTACAGGCAGCGAGACCGTCCAACCCCAAATAATTCAATCTTACTCATACTTTCGCAGGCAAAAATAAGGCAAATTCTCTAAAATTCATGAACGATCATAATATTACCCTCCGTTGTTCATCTCTTTTGAATATTTTTGAAGCACCGAGTGCCAATTCGTCATTCAAAACAATTTGATCACAGGAAACTGAAATTCAATACATTATCACCACCCTATCAGAATATTATTTATTTTAATTTTTTCGTTAAAGAAAATATTCAAAGCCAAGTTTTTTAAAATATCAAAAACTACATCTCACTATTCCAGATTGTACTGTAATAATATGCCGTTCAAAATATTCAATTTACATAGAGGAAATATATCTTAAAACATATGAACAGGACACCGTGAAGGTCATATGCGACAGAAATACAGGGTGATTCAAAAGTACTTTGACAAATTTCAGGAGGTGATTCCACACAACGCTCCGTTTCCAAGATACAGGTTGTTGAAGTTTAATTTTTATTTTCGTTTTTTTTAAATAACTTTCGACCTTAATTGAAAGAAAATTGGTATTGAGAGGTTTTTTGAGGTGTCGAATTCGAACCTGATGTTATTATTGCTCTTACTCGTAGGGGGCGCCCCCTACACGTCTTTCTCTTTTTTGAAGATTCATAACTTCTAGCACATTTTTCAGCAAAAACATTCCTCTATCATATCTACGTAAAAAAGCTACCTTTGTTACAAGTCGCTATAAGCAACCGTTTTCTAGATATTTGGACTTGAAAATTTCAAGTCGATTATTTGATAATCGATGCGTGTTGAAGTTATTACTATTATTTTGCATTCTTCACAAGACTTAGGAATGCTTAGGGAATGAATTTGACGTTAAAGTAAGTAGTTTTGTTAATTACATATTATGTGACAGATGAACGTTTTGTTGTTTTGTTAAAGTTTCTGTAAGTTTTAAAACACTATTTAAACAATAATGCTCATTTAGCCGATATGCATTTCGTTCATAGCCTTGCGGATGTCAATGCGCGCGAAGCAAGACGTATTTACCAGGAGCGATTTCCTAATCGAGTACTGCCTTCACCGTCGTTTGGAGGGCAGCTGATATTATTGGAAGACCACGAGCAGTCCGAACCCCAGAATTGGAAGAAGCTATTTTGAAAGCTCTCGCGGAGAATCCAGAAAAAATTATAAGATTAATTGCTGAAGCTCTCAACTCTACCCAGTCCACAGTTTGGAGAATTATCCACGATCAACAATTTTATCCATACCTTATTCAAAGGGTACAAGCTCTTTTGCCACGAGACTGTCCCCAACGCATTACTATGTGTCAGTGGTTTTTGAGAAAATTGGCTGGAAATCATCAAATTTCAAGATATGTACTCTTCACGGACAAGGCAAACTTCTCCCGAAATGCTAACACAAACTTTCATAACAGCCATGTTTGGGCTCTGGAAAATCCGCACGCAGTTAGTGAAAGACATTATCAGTATCACTTTTCTGTAAATGTATGGGCGGCAATGATTGATAATTACTTGATAGGTCCTTTCTTACTTCCGTTCCGACTGAATGGCGCAACTTACAGAGACTTTTCAGAAAATGAATTGCCGGGACTTTCAGAATGCACCATCAGAAATTTGTATCCGCATGTGGTTTATGCATGATGGAGCTCCGGCTCATTTTAGCGTTGTAGCCAGGGAATTCCTCAACACTGTCTATCCAAATCGATGGATCGGTAGGGGTGTAGAAGAACCTAAACAGGCGTGGGCACCAAGGTCCCCAGATCTAAACCCACTAGATTTTTATTCTTGGAGACATTTGAAGTCACTAGTTTATAAAACTCCAGTAGCGAACGAGGAAGATCTAAGAAACCGAATAGTAGACGCCTGTCAAGCAATAAGAAACACACCAATAATTTTTGAGCGGGTACGAGATTCAATGACTAGAAGACTGAATGCCTGTATCTCCGCTGAAGGTGGACACTGAACAATTCATTTGAATACAATTTAGTTTCCTTTATTTTATTTTATTCTACATATTCAAAATTTCTTGAAATAAAATGTTGATATTTCTTGCAAATTTTATTGAAACAAATACAGATTTTGCATTCTTGATACAAAAATAGCTATTTCAAACGAGTAAAAATGAATAGAATAGGTGGCGCCCTCTATAAAAAACCAAAACTACTTATTTAAACGTCAAATTCATTTCCTAAGCATTCTTGTGAAAAATGCAAAATATTGGTAATAACTTCAACACGCATCGATTATCAAATAATCGACTTGAAATTTTCAAGTCCAAATATCTAGAAAACGGTTGCTTATAGCGACTTGTATCAGGGCTAGCTTTTTTACGTAGATATGATAGAGGAATTAATTTTTTACTGAAAAATGTGCTAGAAGTACATTCAAAAAAGTTATGGATCTTAAAAAATAAAAAGACGTGTAGGTGGCGCCCCCTACGAGTAAGAGCAATAATAAGATCAGCATCGAATTCGACACCTCAAAAAACCTCTCAGTACCAATTTTCGTTCAATTAAGGTCAGTATTTCGAAAGTTATTTGAAAAAAACCAAAATAAAAATAAAACTTTAACACCCTGTATCTTGGAAACGAATCGTTTCCGGACGTATATTTATTTGGACAATTCATTTTAGAATATTGTGAGGAATCACCTCCCGAAGTGTGTCAACGAACTTTTGAATCACCCTGTATAACTCTATCTTTCAAAAATCATTCATTTCCTTATCAAATATTTTTATTTTCCCATTTTTGATTCGAGAATCCATCGTCTTCACCAAAGATATAGTACCATATTTTAACAGCACAATTTGAAATCAAAATCATACTGAAATCTACTGGAGCACAGTTTCTTAGTTACCTGGTATGAGGATGAAATCGAAAAAGTATCATATACAGGGTGTTTCAAAATTCAATATCAAAATTTCAGGGGCGTATTTTTCAGGTCAAAATAAGACTTTTCTTCTCATAAATATGTGTCCGCAAACGCTTAGTTACCAATCTACAGAGCGTTAAAGTTTCAAGATTGTTTTATGTTTTTTTCTTCATCGCTCTTTCAGTTTTTGCGATATTGAGATCATATTTGAAACATGAATTACGTTTTAGGGTTTACATCATCCAGTATGCCGAGTGATTGTAAGAATCTACAGAAAGATATTTTTTCAGGGTTTTTCGCCTCATAAACTTTTTTGTAGTGCGCCGCTGGTGGATTCTAACATATGCAATGAATTTTTTATTCGTTTATAAATTTTTCCGTCTCCTGTAATTTTACGCATCTGTACCGTTATCGAGAAAAAAGTAAAATATTTTTTGTAATTCGCTACATTTAATTAAAAATTTTAACAAAAAGGAAGAACCTGTTATCACAATGAAAACAAAATACGCTACTCATGGTTTGTGATCTGAATCACAAGTTTCCTTAAACATTACCTGAAAAATAAGAAACCTTACAAACCTTGACTTTTTATAAAAGGTGCTGGAAATTCCCCCCTCCTTCTGCAATATAACCTTCCACTCTTCTTCTCATAGACTGCCGTACGCGTTCTAAAATTCCGGGAGTGTTTCTTACGGTGTGGAAGGCATCAATAATTCGTTCAGTAATAACTTCGATGGAAGGCACTGGTTCTGCACCATAAACTAGGCCCTTTACATGTCCCCATAAAAAGAAGTCCAGCGGGTTGCAATCTGGGAACCATGGGGGTCAAGCAACTGGACCTGCTCTGCCAATCCGCCGATTGGGAACCACTGTATCTAAATAATCGCGGACGATGACTCGAAAATGAGGGGGTGAGCCATCGTGCATAAACCACATTTGTTGACGACCTTGTAAAGGTACGTCCCCCACTAATGCAGGTAATTCGTTCTGTAGGTAAGTTTTGAATATGTGGCACCATTTAAAATTCACGGTAAAATAAAAGGAACAATTCCTACTATTCCTGCCCATATGTTTACGCTGAACTGTCGTGTCGAGATTGTCTGATCATGTGTGGATTTTCTAGTACCCAAATATGAACGTTGTGGTAATTCACTACTCCGTCGCGGGTACAGTGAGCTTCGTCGGTAAAAAGGATACGAGATAAAAATGCAGGATCCGCAATATCCATCGAGAGAACTGCAAGCGCCGTGGAAAATCTCGCGGACGCGCTGGATATGATATGGGTATAGCATGTTTTCGTGTAAAACCCTCCAGTCAGTTGAATGGGAAACATCCAAATCCCGTGCTCTTTGTCGTGTACTCATACCAGGATTTTCGTCGATAACATTTAAAATCTCTTCATCTCTTACTAGGTTGCGTGCTTGTCGCGGTCTGCCAGCTTCTCCTTGGAGTCTGAAATCTGCCGTATTCCCAAAGGTGCTGATGGGAATTTATAAAAGTTCTATGGTTGGGAAGCTGGCGATTAGGAAATCTTAGTATGTACAACCTCTGAGCTAAGTCAGTTACGATTAGCCAGACCATAAACATAATGAATGTCAGCTAGATGTTCAAATGAATATGGTTCATTTTCCATTTCAATGTTAAACAAATACAGGATGAGACATCCACCAACTTTCAAATAATGTCACATGTTTCAAAACAAACCTAAACATTAAAATGAAAAAAGCAGTTGAAGCACACTAATTCTCTTTTTTATTGTTCCGTTGAAAAATTTAATCAACTCAAGCGAATTACAAAAAATGATTTAACTTTTTTCTCGATAACGGTCGCAGATGCGTAAAAATGGAAAGAGAAAAAAAAATTGGAAACAAAACAAAAATTCATTGCATCTCCCTGTAGATTCTTACAATCACTTGGCATACTGGATGATGTAAACCCTGAAACGTAACCTATGTTTCAAATTTGATCTCAATATCGCAAAAACTGAAAGAGCTATGAAGAAAAAAATTAAAAAAAATCGAAACTTCAACGTTTTGTAGATCGGTAACGAAGCGTTTGCGGACACATGTTTATGGACATGAAAAATACGCCCCTGAAATCTTGATACTGTATTTTGAAACACCCTGTATAAAGAATCAACATCAAAGTTTATTTCTTGATAATTCAATTTCCAATGTGTATTATACTATACTACATTGTTTTCAACTTATTTTTTCATAATCCACGTGTATATTGTGAACACTGCAATATTCTTAATCGAAGTTTAAGATTGAAAAAATTAACATCAATTCGATATGGATATTTCATTAGCTGTATCCTTCAATATTCCTTTCAGATTTTTGAAATAATCGAGAAAAAATCCATTTGAGTAGTAGTTTCTATTTCATTTGGCAAAAATTGTAAGAATACATCATATCTCATCATAGATTATGACTCTTCAGAAAATTTGCAAACGCACGGTTTACAATTTATCAAAAACACATTCAAATCACGAGGGTCGCCTTTCATATTTCAGGAAGAGAGAACAAACAGGATTTAAGCATCGTATATGGCTTCATTGTTTTTCACACACTTTTTCATGCGCCTTAATCAATTTTCCTCTTAAGATATATCTAAAACATGCTTATTGAACGCATTAACCGCTTCTTCAGGAGCATTTCTCCCGACCAATCAGCACCAGCCTTTTTAAAGCAATTGTAAAATAATGTGGGATCATCCAACGCGAACAATTTTTTTTGAAAGCCAAATGTTCATGAAATATTAGTCCCACTAATGCACAAGGATTGGAAAAAGGTCAAACTTTACGATGGAGACTTCAGTTGCTAGATAGCAGCACCAGGATCGTCCATTCCCAAAATATAAAAGGCAACCCTCGTATTTCATAGAATATATCTATCAATGATAATATAAGAAGTTACTGAATGGTAGTTTTTCTCCTTAATTTCCAATCTCAAATCTGAAAGAACTGATCCTGAATCATTTTTTTTCAATCTGGAAATAACACGTGTGAATGAATGTTGCTAGCATTGCTTTCTGTGTGCTTCTGTCCCCGTTAGATCGTAGATATACAGCAATTACGCAACATTTGCTGCATTTATGTTTCTCACACACATGTTCACAATCATATTCCAATAAACCGACATTCCACACATATAGGTTCCAAGTACGAAAGAATCGAAGCCGAAATCAAAGAATCGTCTTTGAAATCACCTGAACCCATCATTGAAGAACCAGAGTCGCCCAAGATATATCAGAGGGCAACTTCGGCCATGAACGAAGAAGCAGAACACATCGAGATTGACAAAACTTCCAACACACCAAAAAAAGTAGAAGAAACTACAAGTCCGAAAGCAAAATCGAAAAGGGGTATGTCAGTTCAAATCGAAGAAATTGAGGTAATCGAAAGTATTCCCACACCTGTTGATAACAAACAAATTAATGAAAGTACACCGAAATCAGCTTTATTGGCGAACAAGGAAGAAAGTATTTTTGAAGAGGCCATAAAGGAGTCCAAGCCACAGAAGGTTGAAAGCAGTGAAAACGATGCTGATAAAAAAATCAAAAGAGCCATATCGGCCACGAAAGAAAGCATCGATATCATCGAGGATGAAAGTAGTAGTAAAGAACCTCAAACACCTGTTGAAACCGATTCAGACTCTAGAAAACAGTTACCAAAAACAGCAAAGAAAGCCACGGTGGAAGAAGCAGAAATAAAAAAGAACGACGAGTCTGACAAAATTCCGAAGAAACCCAAGGAAGAAATCCTCCAGCGGCAAGAAAGCCAGAAGGGAAAACGGGATTATGGCGAAGAAGTGGATGAGAGAACTGAGGAACTCTTGAAAAAAGCGCAGAGGCAAAGGAGCTTGGTGGAAGATATTTCAGAAAAACCGAGTGGTGAAATCGAAGGTAGAAAAAAATAGATATCGTAATAATGAATAATGCAATATTATCTTAACAGACTATTATAAAAATGCATGATATACAATCACCTGTGCCATACTCAATGATATGATTCTACTAAATTATTTCCAACTAAATGTGTAACACACCCATATTTTGTTCAACTACCTAACTCAAACTTATCTACAGAAAAACTCCACTCTCATCTTGTACATAAATGTTGTGTTGTATTCTAACCCATTCACGTCCGTTGTTAATCGCATTGCTGCATCCTAGAACTGCTTTGTAACTAGCACCGCACTGTAAGGTAAGCAACGGTCTTAATACCTTCCTCGGCTTCAATTGAAACCCTTCACGGTAAGTTATCATAGCCATTGTAAATATTTTTCATCTATAAGGAGCTTCAATATGTCCGTCATCATTATTTTCCCGAAATAATAATGCTAATTTTCTTGACCATGAAATGCGTATCACTGGATTTATTCCAGGAACCACGGTGAACCGTTTCTGATATAAGGGTTCTTCGGTAGTACAGTGAAAAAGTAAATCCTTCCTCAGACAGAGTGATTCTCATTTGCCTTAGAAGAGGAGACATGAGAATCCTCACATATCAGTGTCACCCAAAAAGTACAGGAAGGATTATTAGAAGTGCTGGGTACAGAAGATGCTTGGACGATGAGGAGCTCGCTGTGAGCTCGATGAAGTGAAAAATCCAAAATTGCACAAGTAACCCTTTTACCACACTTATTCACAAACACTTATTCGCGCATTTCTTTAAGTTATTATATTATATCATCAGTCATACTATACAAAATAATTAATACATGCTATAACAATATATACCTGGTGTTTCTAATTGGGTTATATTATACCCATCACTGTTCCTCAAATCGCTGATTGGATCTTAATGGTTTCTGTTGATAACTATACTCTCCAGGCAATCTAATTTTTTACTGTCGTTGACCGGTTCTATCATTTCCAAATTATGAATATAAATTTTTTGACCAGATTCGATCATACCTTGGCTTATTCTCCCTTCGATAGGTAGCATGTGCCACATGTTCGAGGAACTTTTCAGAAATTGAACTTTTTGTCTAACTGTAATAGACTTTGTCACAATTTTTATAAATTCCCGATTTATCTAGCATGTCTGTTTTGTCCTTCAGGTTTCCTAATAACGTTTGCAAGTTATTTCTATTGCTATAATAGACTGACTTCCCAGAGTATGGTGTTGATACCTCTCGTGAATTTTGAATTGAAAAGGATTATCTTGAATCTTTTGCTTTCCGTCGTTTTTCTCAGAGTGGTGGTTTCATTCACTAACGTGTAATATCAATAATGTCTGGATTATTGCTTTTCCCTTGATCTTTTTGATTTTATTTTGAAAACGATCTGCATTCGATGAAAAGTGTACGGCTCTATGTATTAGAAAATCAAAACTAGCCATTTTGTGTTGAATGTGGTGTTTTAAATCGGTTGGGCTTTCTGTAGATGTCTATTTCCAAACGCTCTTCATTTCTGATAACCAGAGTGTCGAGGAAAGGTAATCGTCCACCAACTTCCATTTCCACCGTGAAGTTAATTCATTCGAACACTGAGTTCATGGAAGGTGTCTATGTTTCGACTTTTCGTGTCGAAAATACAAAACACATCATCCATTTCAGATTCGTTTCGAATGTACTCATAAACAGGTTAGCCATGAATGGTGATAGACAATTGCCCATGGCGGTGCCTTCCTGGTGGTAGAATTTATCTTGTTCGACTCCAAAAGTACTGCAAGGTTTCAGAAAGAGATTCACTTGGAAATACAGAGCTTACATCGAATGGAACCAAAATCTCACCATCCACCAAAGTTAAGTTTTTGATTCCATCGACGAACTGATAAGAATTCTTGATAAAGAAACTTTTGGGCTGGATGTGTGAACTATTACCATTTTGACAGGTTATAAGCTGGAGAATTGATACCTGACACAATTGGTCTCATACTATTACTGGATTTTTTAATTTTTGGCAATCCATATAATTTTGGACCTGTTGGGTTTGATATACAAAACTTGAATTTCAAACAGTCGTTCAATATTATTTTGCAGTTATCCACAGTTGACTTATAGTTGCGTATCATCTATGGTAACCGTGTTCTTGTGAGTTGTTCAGAAGGACCTTGTGAAACATGTTTGTTCATTCTTTCTAAATACTCTGATTTATTTAAGATGACCACACTGTTTCCTTTATCTACTCTTAGATAAAAGCAATATTTCTCTCAGATCTTTTATCACATTATCCGCACTGTTCTTATGCCTTGCAGGCTGTTTTGTGGAATTATGTGTCAGTTGAATTTTACATGCGTTTCTTACATAACTTTTGGTGTTTTCATTTTGATATTTCAAAGCACATTCAAGATCTCTAATGATGTCTTCCATTGTGGCATTTTTGCAAGGACTGAATTTAATACCCATGGAACCATCAATGTCCCATTAGTGATTTGAGGAACAGTAATGAGTATTCAGAATCAGAATCAGAAATGCTTTATTGTCATAGAACATTAATTGTGTCGACAAAGCTTACCTAAAACTAAGACATAGCATAAGATACATACAAACAAATAAGGTAGTACTAACTCATCACATTATAAAATTTAAAAACAACACTTTAAAAACAAAATGCAAAAACAATACATGCGTTTTATATATAAAAAAGAAATTATGTATTTTCAGAGAACATAAGTCCAGTCGAAAGAGCTACTTAAGGCTACATTCAAATCATAGTATAAAATAACATATATACATATAAAATCTGCAAAGCAGAACCACAAAATAGATTTCAAAGGCAATAAATACAATATAATGCAATGAAATACCCTAAAAATCCAGAAAATTAAAGGAAAATTTATGAATAAGCTGTGAAGCTGTCAGTGAGGAATTCGTTCAAATTGTAATAGGCCTTCCGAAGCAGTAGTACTTTCATCTCTTTACGAAACTTTTCGTTTCCATTTATTTTTCTGATGGAAAGAGGAAGGTAATTGAATAGCTCCTTTCCATTGTAATGAATAGAGTTTTTATTTTGTGTTGTCGAGGGGATAGGAAGAGTGATATTATGCGAAAGGCGAGTCACGTGGTTGGACTCTGACATAATGGTATCCTTGTGTTTTTTGTGCAGGAAGCTGACAGTTTCCAGAATGAAAAGGCAGGCTAATGGCAAAATTCCTTGTGATATAAAAGCGGTCTACACGAATCTCGCACTCCTGCTCCAGATACAAGTCTGAGAGCCCTTTTTGTATTTTAAATACAGCATTTGTTAAATACTCGCACCCCAGAAACATATTCCATAACGCAATTGAGACTCACATAGTAGAAAGTATGTATTTCTTGCTGACTGAATGTCGAGAATCTTGGAAACCGCTCTTATCGCATAGCAACTTGAGGGCAGTTTTTTGCATAATCTGTTAATGTGATTTTAAGATGTTCCCCTAATCCCATAAATTTCGAGTTTTTGCAGTAGAATTTTGTGATTTACGCAATCGAATGCCTTCGACAAGTCGCAGAATACTGTTGCTGCAACTTGACCATTGTTCAATTGAAGGTAGAGTTCATCAAGAAGGGCAAACATTGCATCGTTTGTGCTATTTGAGGTCGAAAAACCGAACTGTTTGAAATGAAAAATTTTATTCATTTCTAGAAAGTTCAGAATCTTTTTTTTTATTAATTTTTCAAAAATGTTTGCCAAAGTTGGTAGTAATGAAATAGGTCTGAAATTTGCTGGTAAATTAGGATCACCTCCCTTGAACAATTAAAAAAAGAATCAATAAAAAAACTGTTTAAAGACAAGCTTTTATTCAAATGCACTAAAAAGAAAAAAATTATTGCTTTGGATGTGTGAAGTAGGTTATTCGGTGAGTTATAGATTCAAAAGCGTGTCGCGCAAAGTTTTCAGTTCGAATACAAAAGCGGCAAACTTTTGAATCTCTTACTCATGGGATAACCTACGTCACACATCCAAAGCAATTAGTTTTTACTCTTTGGTGCATTTGAATGAAAGATTGTCTTTAAAAAGTTATTCATTAATTATCTTATTTTTTGCTTTTTAGTACTTGAGTACGCATTAATCTATGCATTTTTGTTAAAGCATCATTATTATGAGGCCTTTTTCATGTAAGTTCTGAGCTATCTAGTCCTTCAATGAGGATACCATCTAAAGATGAACCCATCCGCCATCATGGAGCCGTCATCATGAATTTATTAATTCTGGCCAAAAATCAATAATCTTCGACTAAATTCATAATCTCCGACCCCAAAAACCCCGACATACCAATTTTGAATGGAATCGGGCCATAATTACAACACTTTTCCGCCATCTTGAATTTGGAAATTTTGATAAAAGATGCATAATCTCCGACCCCTAAAACCGCCTCATACCGTTTTTTAATAAAATCGCACCATAAACACAGAGATCATCGGCCATTTTGGAGCCGTCATTTCTATTTTATGAATTTTGAAGGCAAACTCATAATCTCCTACCCTGAAAACCCCCACATACCAATTTTGAATCGAATCGGACCATAAACCAAAATTTGGAGCACCGTCTTATTTTTTTCTACCAAAAACTCCATGAGCCGCTATCTCAATTTCATAAATTTCGACAAAAAATTCATAATCTCCGACTCCGAAAACCCCCACATACAAATTTTGAATAGAATCGGATCATAATCACAAAACTTGTCCGCCATCTTGGATTCGCCATCTTGAATTTTCGTTTAAAAAAAAAATCACAATCTGCGTCCCCAAAAACCCCCATATACCAATTTTGAATCAAAACGTACCATAATCACAAAATCTCATCCGCCATCTTGGAGCCGCCATTTTGTTTTTTCCTCTAATAATAATTTCCATAATGCATTGTCACCGGAATTATGAACACCTGCCAAGTTTCAGCTCAATCGGATGTCGGCAAGTGCTCCAAAAATTGATTACAAATGTTGAACCGGAAAGAATGGCAGAATGACAGAAAATGACAGAATGATAGAATGACAGAATGACAGTGACAGAATGACATAATGTCATAATGACATAATGACATAATTACAGTTACAGAATTACAGAATTACAGAAATACAGAATTACAGAATTACAGAATTACAGAATTACAGAATTACAGGATTACAGGATTACAGAATTACAGAATTACAGAATTACAGAATCACAGAATTACAGAATTACAGAACTGCAGAATTACAGAATGACATACGAACGAAGCAAGTTAAATAAAAGCTTGTAAAATCCAATTAGAAATACCAGGTATATATTGCAGTGTCTTCAAAGGAATCAGGTGCGTGGCTCCATGCTTACCAGTTTCTTCTTTGGGTAATCTTCTTGACGATGAAACATTCAGAATTTCTGTTGGACTTCAGCTGGGTTCTTCAATTCGTGTCCGTCATAAATGCAAATGTGGTGCTGAAGTAGATGAATCTGGGGTTCATGGTTTGAGTTGCAAATTTAGCGCTGGTCGTTGCTCCCGCCATGATGCAGTCAATGACTTGATAAAGAGAGCTTTGATAACTGCCAAAATTCCAGCTATCTTAGAGCCATCAGGTGTCAGTCGTGATGATGGAAAACGACCAGATGGAATGACATTAATTCCTTGGAAATTTGGTGAACCAGTGGTATGGGATTTTACTTGTATGGACACTATGGCCACATCACACTTGAACTCAACCTCCATTCGCAAGGGTGCAGCTGCAGAAAATGGAGAGAAAGTTGAGATAAAGAAATATCAAAACCTGAGAAATCTCTACATTTTCTACCCTGTAGCTATTGAAACCTACGGGGTATTTGGCCTCCAAGCAACGGAATTTATTGAAGAGATTGGTAGAAAGATTTTCCAAGTGACCAATGATAGGAGATCCACCAGCTTTCTTCTTCAACGCATCAGCATCGCCATTCAAAGAGGTAATGCAGCTTCGGTGTTGGGAACCATTCCAGTTGGACGTCATTTGAATGAATTTTTCTACAATCCCCATTCTAAAAAGAACATATTTCAATATAGCTCGATATCCAATAGTGAAAGTTCGTCAATTCTGGGTTCTATTAACGCTACTCAACGTTTGGATGATATATCCATTCGTCCACAAAGAATTAACATGTCAAGTAGTATCCATAAGTCTAATATTCGGAGCCAAATACCTGAAAGGTATAATTTGAATTCATCCACTTCCAAAAAAATAACGCGATCTGCCATATCTTTACCCAACTCGATTTCAAGCAGCCTCCAATCGAGTTCCAATGATAGAGAAAATCATCGCATGAGAGACTATTCCTTTGAAGATAGCAGTAGCGGTGAGCGCATCTCCCTCAGTTATAATTCCATGAAACCACTTGTGTTCGGAAGCTCCAAAACTCTCGGTCTTAATGGTTTGAAAAACATTGGCAATACTTGCTTTATGAATAGCGCAATACAATGTTTATCAAATACCAGATGGTTGCTCGAGTATCTGAGAAAAAACGAACATTTGAAGGATATCAACACAAGCATATCAAGTATGAAGGGTTCTTTGATAAAAGCATTTGAAGAAGTGGTAAAAGAACTTTGGTCAGAAGATTCGTCTGATGTGGTGGTCAACACTGTTTCTTTGAAAAACCAGATACAAAGATTTGCACCTCGTTTTATGGGTGACGCTAAACAGGATGCCAAGGAATTTTTCAGATATTTATTGGAAGGTCTTCATGAAGATGTAAACAGAGTAAGAGAAAGGCCTAAACCTACGTTCATAGAAATCGATGAAAATTTGAGCGATAATTAAAAGGCAAAAGAGTCTTGGTCAAGATATCTTAGAATGGACAACTCAAAAATTGTCGATAACTTTGTTGGTCGACTAAAATCATCGTTGGAATGTATTTTCTGTGGCCATTGTTCTGTCACTTTTGACCCATTCTGGGACCTTTCACTCCCTATTCCACAGATTACTGGCAATCTCAGTCTGTCACAATGCTTAGACTCGTTTACTAGGGAAGAAATTTTGGATGATGACGAAAAACCCACTTGTTCTAAATGTAAGAAAAGGAGAAAATGCACGAAGTCATTATCTATACTTAAATTCCCCAAAATTTTAGTAATTCACTTGAAATGATTTTCGCAGAAGGATAGATTCAGAGGAAAACTAAATGTCTTCATTGACTTTCCTCTCGATGGATTAGATATGAATATTTATGCAGTAGATAACGAAGCTCCGTGTCGCTACAACTTGTATGCTGTATCCAACCATAGCGGAACAATTCTTAACGGACACTACACGGCTTACTGTAGGCACCCTTACGCAGGCACATGGCACGAGTACAATGACTCGAGAGTATCACCGCTATCACCAAAATCTATTGTGAGTGGAGGAGCATACGTCCTCTTCTATGATCAAGAGGACACCAAATCACAACTTTAAAAGGAGCATTTTACTTTTTTACATTATATATTATCTTTGTTGTATATTAGGATATACCTATTTTAATATTATTCATATATTTATGATAATTTATTAAGTGTAGTTCACCTACTGATGATGATAACTTAGTTATCGAGATGCGCATATAGGTGTGAAGTGAGTAAATGTGGTGAAGGGGTTACTTGTGCAATTTTTTACTCTGTGACACAACAGCGTCTAGCCAGTCTCAACGAAGTAAATAATATAGACCAAGTTCAGGAGGTAAACTGATTTTCAGTTATTGAATGAATTTGATGAGGTGAGTATCCAGATTCAGAAACATACGAAGTAAGGCCAAGAAGCGATTGTTTAGTCCCCCTTGGCCACTTCGCCACATGTAGCTAAAAGCTGTCATACATAATGATATATTCAACCAGTCGAATGTGCTACAACAAAAATCAGTGCCCACTGAGTCTTTGCAAAATAGTGGAACTCAAAGTATGGGTGCTGGGATCCAGAAACAAATCAGTTAATAAAAATAGTGGGATAACAATTGATTGAAACTGTATGAGGAAGGCTTGTACAAAAAAATGCTCAAGAAGTCTCCAGAGCAACGGACCAATGCAGGATACGCTCTTGAGGAAACTCATATTCAATTCAACCATCCCACAACTTTTTCCGCCTGATCCCAAGCCAACCGATAGAAAATAATTCTCCAATACTTTCCACAGCTGAACCAATAATCCTTGATACGAACATGAAAGACGGCTCCAGACCAGAATCGTTGGATGTCACCTACATCGTTAGAGGTTTCGCCAATCCTCCTCCAGTTGCAACTTGGACCCTGGATGGAAAAGAAATCAAAGCAGATGGTCATTTGAGGATGACTACTAGTCAGAACGGGGAAGAATTCAAACTGGAGATAAAAAAATTGGAATTGAAAGATGCGGGGGTCTACCAGTGTACGTTGACCAATCCTATCGGTGATGTCAAACAACAGGCTGAACTTGAAGTTACTCGTGAGTAATAACTATATTTCATATGAGTACCTGTGGTGTATTCCATTCACCACGAAGTTTAAGTTGTTCTTGTATATCCGATACATTTTTTTTTCTTCTGTTATAGCTGAAAAAGAATTGAGGAGACCAAGAGTGAAAGAAGGCTTGAAAGATCAATCCGTGGTGAAGAAAAACTCAGCCTCATTCAAAGCAGTGATCATTGGAGATCCAATTCCAGATATTACTTGGTATGTACTACACAGTATTTATATACCAACACCTCCTTGATATACATAAAAACTTAGTAACTTACACGGTTCATAATAACATACATGAATACAATACCAGAAATAATAATCATCTGTTGAATCCTAGATGTCGCCTAGCAGTAACTGCAAGGAACTCTCCCAACCTATGACTCTACAATAAATAACCAGACCATATTAAAAAAATGATGTTTGAGCAATTCAGAACAGCTCTAAAAAACCTGTTACTGAGATATGGTTTTTACACAATCGAGGAATACCTAACTACTGACTTTAGTTCATGATACCTTATTTTGACTATATAGCTACATGATTCATCTCACAATTTGTTCCCACTCCTGACAGCTTGTTTGTGTATACTAACAAAAAATCATCTGGTTTTTATAAAATCACATGTTTATAAAAATATTATATTACTCTATGTAAACTGGTTTATGACCTGCTATTTTACGCTTGTGTTCCCGTTTCCCGTTCCTGCTATACGAATGAATATGTCTTATTCATTGTCTTTATAATTGTTTATCTAGACATTATTCTTTTATCTTTACATTTTTAACCGTACATTACCGTCATATCTACACCTTATTTAGCTGTTACATGAGTATCAGACTGATCCTATAACTGACATAGAAATTATTGAAACAATCAAAACCACAAAGAATAAAAATACATATGGCTTGTATGAACTATCACTTCACACTATTTCAAATATACTAGATCTCAGCATTACTCCTCTGGTGTACTTAATGAACCAATCACTCTTTCAAGGGCGTTTTCCAGATATATTCAAAATAGCTTCAATAATTCCAATATATAAAAAAGATAATAAGCAGGAAATTGAAAACTATAGGCAAATATCTTTACTAACATCGCCATCTAAAATCTTTGAAAGAATAGTCGCCAATCGTATTACATCATACCTATAAATGAATGATTTACAGTCAACATGGATTCAGGAAAGAAAAATCTACGGAAACGGCCTCCTGCTATCTACTCAATCATATTCTGAAAAAGATTGATGATGGGGATTATGTTGTATCCCTTCCATTTGACCTATCGGAAGCTTTTGATACCGTGGTTCCTCTCAAATTAGTTTCTAAGCTTTGTGCCCTAAACTTTCCTGAACATGTAATAAACTGGATACACTCATACATGACAACACGAGATATGGTAGTGAGATATGGTGATGTTAACTCTAGAAAATATCCTGTGAAAATGGGTGTCCCCCAGGGCTCTGTCCTGGGATCTCTACTCTTCACTATTTTTATTAACGACCTACCTGAACATATAAAAGCTCACATAACTATGTATGCTGACGACACTACGATTACAATCGCTAACAATGATATTGAAAGCGGAAGTTTTTAAAGTTGATGAATTTGTATCCTGGTGCCATCGTAATTCGTTAGTACTCAATGTAGATAAAACGATGATAGTGAATTTCTATTTCAGACGCCCAATTCCCAATCCGATAAAGAGTGATGTAGATATCAATTTATCTGAGAAAGTGAAGTTTTTGGGATCGCAAATAGATAGTCAGCTCACCTGGGATGATCACATAGACAGTGTCTGTAAAAAACTCAATAGCTCTCACTTTGCAGTCTCTCAAATGAAGTATTGTCTTATTATAGCTGGCTTGTTGACCATTCATTATGCTTTAGCATACTCACACATATCTCAAAACATTCTCTGTTGGGGTAGAGCTACAAATTTCCCGAGAATTTTTGTAATTCAAAAGAAAATCGTAAGATTGATTTTTAAAGTTGGATATTTGGATAGCTGTAAACCAATTATTATTCAGAATCAAATCCTAAGCGCTCCCTGTATATATATTTTTAAGTGTCTGATGTATGCAAGAAAAAATCTCAAATACCTACCCACTCTCTCAACTGCACATGAACACAATACACGCAACAGCAATACTTTAATGGTACCTATACATCGAACACTAGCATATGAGAGATCACCACATTACAATGCAATAAAATTATATAATAAACTCCCACTGAAAATCAAGCAAATTCCTGGTCAACTTAAATTCAAAGCAGAGGTAAAAAATTTCTTGTGAATAAATGTTTTTATAGCATACATGAATACTTGGATGATAACCAACTATCTGTATATTAGGTTTGAATAGTGCCTTCCTGTTTGTAAATGTTTATCTCCATCTATTGCTATTCCTATATATGTTTTTTTTTATTTATATGTTTTTTGTATAGTACTTATTTATTTCACCGTAATATTTATATTATCTAATTTTTTTTTTTATGTTCTGTTTCCCACGAAAAGGGATATCCTGTAATGTTCAGAGAATCACTTTATGACGTGCCATATGTACTACCTGTACCGAATGGTTAATAAATTTCTATTCTATTATATTTACTAAAAATTGTATATCATTTGGACTTGTCATGAATGTATTGCATACATAACATGATAAAATAAAAATATATCTATTACGAATCATTCGATATTCATTACAATTATTTCAGGTATAGAAACGGAAAGGAAATATCAAACGAGGAATTTGAGAAGAATAAAATGATTCTGGAAACTGAAGACCACGAAATTGAAGACGGACTCAATGAGTGTTCCTACTCATTGACTATTCCAAGATGTAAGTTGCTCAATTCCAAATCAACCACTGACTATCACAGAAAAAATGTTTCGTTTTGCAGGCGATCCCTCCAACACCGGCAAATACACCATGAAAGCCAAGAATAAATGGGGCGAATGCGAGAGCAGCGCCAGCCTCACTATCGTCATGCGTCCCGAAATAGAAGGTCCTGAAGATGTCAAAGTAGTGCCAGGAGATGCCACAGAGTTCACTGTGATTGTCCAGGCCAATCCGGAACCCCGAGTTGTCTGGACGAAAGATAACGAAATCGTCTGCGCGAGCGACCTCATCGAGGTAGTCGAAGACAAAGCAAACAAGACGTATAAGCTCATCTTCCACAAGGTCATGCTGGCAGATGAAGGGTATTACAAGGTCACAGCGAAGAACCAGCTGGGAGAGAGTAGTTCGGAAGCGAGATTGAAAACAATCAGTGAGTATCTCGTGGGAGTAGGCGTAGGATTCCATGATTAGTTAGGGATGTACAGGGTGTTAATTAACTTGTTGCAGTCTCATGAATGACGAGTGTATAATGCCATCTTATAATGAAGTACAGCGGTTGAGGGTAAAAACAAAATAAAAAAATAAAAATTTCCCAACCATATTTTAGGAAACACTGTCTATAACCCGTCGTAAGAAAACACTGGCAAATACCGGATGCAAGATATAAATTTGAATATGTGGAATTTTTAAATGAGTGTTTGAGAAATGTAAGAAAATTGCCAATTGATTTTCCTTACTCATATGAAAAAAATTGGTCGTTCATTTTCTACTCGAATTCAGGCGCGAACAAATAGATCGAAACTCAAAACAAACGCAAATATAAATCGTCGATTTTTATCAAAGGACTATTTTGGATAGTTTGGAGACAAATCGCGTACTCAGAACCAAACTCTGAATTCCGATCAGAACCTGAACTGACATGATTGTTTGTTGCGAAATGGATAAATATTAACTACTTCACTCAGGCTGACCGGTTTCGGGGTATTTGCCCCTCATCAGTAAAGGGTGGATCAAGCAGACAATGATTAATGTCTGAGCTACCTGATTGAAACAATTTATGTCAATCCAGTATGGAAGTAGTTGTTTTTTTATGGATATGCGACCAACATACACCGATTGTATAGGTTTTTGTAGTCAATGTAGTTATGGCTGGCTATCAAGAATGTTACAGATTCCTGTTTCTCATTGCAGTAACTTTGACCATCTTATATGAGATAGGTTCTATGGTTGTCGTTTCAGAATGAAAGTCCACACTTACCCTAAAATAACATATACACGAGTTTACCTTATGTCACAAAATGAGGTCAAGAAAACGCAGCCGTAGTAAGGCTGACAACATCGTAATTTGTCACATCACACTAGTAGAAATTATGTACGTTGTTAACATTGGAAAGAAGGGACAAAGGCGGTTTTACGTGAGAAACACATGATCAGGGGTGTGTGTGTGGTGTTTTAGTCGAAAAAATGCGTATGTTGAGTACTTTCAGTGGCCAAAAGTGCTCCGAAAGTATTTGAGAGAGTCGCACTTTGAAACCGGATTCTTGTTCAGGAAGCCGTACGCAGTCCAGAAATCAACACTGAGGGTCAAGGTTAACCAAGACATATCCGTCGAGTAATCCACCGGTAATCAAACAACAAAAATTTGATTGGTAATATATATATATATATTGTTACAAAACTGGGTCCGTCTTTTTTTATTAAAACAATACTCGAATAATTACTGTTGGTTTATTCCACTTTGCACTGTACTAACTTCGAATGAATCACACAAATAACAACAATGGATATAAACTGGTCCCCTGTGCCATGCGACCTGCTTATATATTCAAAAACATAAGTCTGGAATCCCCTAGAATATCATCTGGTTCTTGGAAATATCTCGATGATTCAATGACGTCATCAGAAGGTCTCGCCGGCAGCATTTTCCAGCTCTTATGAGATTAATGTTGATGAATATTGATTTCGCAGCAATATTTTTCCCACGTATTAAATAGTTTTTATAATCATTTCAGAAGAAAAATATTGTTAATTTTCCAATGAACTAACAACTGTTAGTGGTAGTGCAACAAGTTAGTGTACACCCTGTATAATGAAAAATATCGAAGACCTCCATATATGCGGAATAAATCCTACAATTCCCCGCACTCAATATCTAGACATACCTCCTCATTTGTTAAACATTGTTCATACATTCGTGAAATCAGCCAATATTTCACTTCGTTGACTTGCTTCATTCATTTCATCATATAGAAAGCTCTATTCATAGATCTTTCTCCGAAAATATCAAGAACCGAAAACTCAAATACACATTTTTATTTTCCAGAGGAGGCGGAACCTACGAGTAAGTCAGAAATATTGTATTCCGCTTCTTGAAACGCTCTGTTTAATTTTAACACGCCGCACAATAGCACAAGCACACAATCACGTGTTATCCCAGAACTCTACTCATTTCGAAAGATGTTAAAGCATTTTTTTATCCGCAGCTGAACGTCCAAAATTCATCACTGGTCTAGTTGATGATCAAGTCGAGCACATGAAGGAAATAGCTTTGATGGTACGAGCAGACGGTTTGCCAAAACCTGAAATACGTTGGTTCTGTAATGGTAAACCCATTTCTGAAGATAAACATCACAAGATCGAAACTGTGACGGAAACTCAAGTGACCAGCAAATTAACTATAACGAATTTCGATGAAGAGTTTGGAGGCATCGTGAGTATATCCATTTCACCATGATAGTAGGTATATACTGTTGGAATGAGATTAATTTTTTACTGGACAATTCATGAATTGAAAATACTGTTCGATGGAATATGTAGCAGCAGTGTTCTACAGGTTTGAGAATATGATTGCAGCTACATGAAAATCGCGTTTTTCAGTACAAGGCGATGGCGATAAATGTTGTGGGGGAAGCTGAAACAACTTCAAGGATATCTATGTTACAAACGCCACCATCATTCGGTAAGAAATTGGACAGAAATCAGGACGTAAACGAAGGAGAACCACTTGAACTCAAGGCTAAGATCAATGGAAGTCCCAAACCTATTGTAAGAAAATCATATACCCATACATTCTCTTCTTGCGTAACTATGTTTTCTTTTTTTTACAGATTTCTTGGTTCAAAGATGGAGAACCAATTCCTGTTGATGACACTAATATCAAAACTACCATTCTTCCAGACGGTACTGTAAAACTCAATATAGAGAAATGTAAGCCATCTGATAGTGGAGCCTACAAATTAGTGGTCAAGAATACAAATGGAGAAACTGCTTGTCTCTGCGCAGTTGCTGTAACACGTGAGTACAAAAATGCAATGCTTATTTTACTATTTGGAATGCCTCACGAGAATAAACATGAACTGAATATTACTGCAAAAATTGGCGGTTTTGGGAGAATGAAGAATTTGACACTATTTCCAATCAATGATACCAGTTTTTCATTTCCGAAAATAAAGTTCTATTTTAGAATACCATTTGCTGGTTATTTCATTTCCCAATGGAGGAGAATGGAAATAATGTCAACAATTGCAAAAATATAATATCCCGATATTCCTTGTACTCTATTTTCCATGAGGAATCAATCTTGATTCAGAAATAAAATTACTGATCTGCGAATTTTGAATGAAAAATGGGATAAAAATTCCTCCAGAGATAGTACGTGAGGCTGATATAACTAGTGGCGTATGCTATAGTTGAAGGGCTATTTATCCTACTTCAACTGCCATGTATTATCTCCAGATTCCAACTCCCAGGACCTCAGCATAAGTTGCAACTACTCAAAAACATATTTAAATATGAATAAGACATTATTCCACCATTAGAGTTATTGAATCTCGTTTCAATATGCTTTTTCTAAATACCTCAAATATATTTTTTTAACGTTATCCTCAGTGGATTCAAATCATGATATTGATCAATCAAAACTAGAGATGTCTCGATGTAATAAAATCTAGAAGTATGATATTAGATGGTCCCAGTTATTCCTGAATATATGTTCTAAATATATGTTCTAAAAAAGTGTGTTTATACTACTACTAATGAACGTGTTGCAATTCAAAGGCTGGATAGATAGATAGTTTATTGATCCATTTGCGAGCTTATACGGCTATAGGACATACCAGTACATGTTTAAATAAAATTAATAATAAAAAATAGTACATAGTTAGGATATAAATAAATGAGACACATCAAAGACATCAATTTCAGGTGAAATGATTGTTATAACAATAGCTTATAGTCAACACAGTTCGTGTATAATAAGATAATTAATAAGAAAAACAATGCATAGTTGATATTTACATACATCAATCAGTAATCAAATAGATGCAGTATTTTGTGTGAAATTTATGTTGGTAACCAAAAAATCAAATCGACGAAAAAATCAACTGAAAAGCAAAAAATAAAATAAACCTTTTTAGTCTAAATGATAATTGAGCTCCTAAACTAATGTAAGTAACTGATTTTGAGTCGGCGCCAAACAAACTAGCAATTGAATTAGGTGAAGCGTAAAATGATGGCAGCGAGATGCACGGCTGCGTTTTGATGACTTCTTTCATAGATAATGATCTTCGATAATTGTTTGTTTGGCGCCGACTCAAAATAAGTTACTCACATTAGTTTAGGAGCTCAATTATCATTTAGACTAAGAAGGTTTATTTTATTTTTTGCTTTTCAGTTGATTTTTTCGTCGGTTTAATTTTTTGTTAAAAAGTTTTTATTTCTTCTCGTCTTATAGTTGTGGTTTTGGTTATTTGTTGGAAAAAAATTTTTGTTTGTGCAAGAATTCCAAATTTCTTGAAAATATCTCGACATGAAGTCTTGGGAGACGTTTGCAAGGCAAAGTATCATTCGCTTTTGTGCGATGAATACATCTTTCGCTGCTGGGGAGTTTCCCCACTTTGTCATTGCGTAGCATATTTTCGATTGTACCTGAGCATGATAGAACAGGAGTAGACTAGATGTGTCTAAAACACTTTTTAGAATTCTATTTTGGTAGCATTTAAAGTGCAGAGAGCTGGTTAGATTTTTGCAATGTGATTTGTAGCTGAGATCATTGTCGATTATGATACCTAAAAATTTGGAGGACGTACTTTGTTCAAGAGGTGTTCCGCAGATGTTCAAGTCCAAGAATGGTAGATTAGAGTTTTGAATGGAAGGTAGTGAAACTTTTTTTTTGTTGTATTAAGAAACAGAAAGTTGTTGCTCAGCCAACTATGTAAGGCATCAGTTGTGTGGTTTATTTTATTTTGGAGTTCGAGTGCTGATTGGTCATGGAAGAGCAGGGTAGCGTCATCAGCATATAAACATGTGAAGGCTCCTGGTAGAATAGTTGGCAGTTCATTTATATATATATATATATATATATATATATATATATATATATATATATATATATATATATATATATATATATATATATATATATATATATATATACTGGATAGTATAGATGCTAGGACGGACCCTTGAGCAACTCCAATGTTATTTTGTTGTGTACTTGAGACATGAGTTATTTTTTTGTTGTGATTGATGTGGTTGATTTTCACTCATTGAGTTCTTCCTTCAAGAAGAGTACTGAAACATTCGTAGGGATTCCCTCTTATTCCATTCAAATGCAGTTTAATAAGCAATTTTTTGTGTACCACACAATCGAAAGCTCTACTGAGATCACAGAATACTCCTTTTGAATTCTGATTTTTTGAAAATCAAGGAGACTAGGGCATTCTCCAATCTGGTAGGAAAAATGCCTTCTTGGAATGATATATTTATTATATGAGTAAGGGGTTCATTATATATAAGGGTGCATATTTTATCCACCTTTTCTTTTCTCCAGTATTGGCAGCATGTATAATGAATACATTATCAACAGAAATCTTACCTAATTTTCGCTATCATTTCACAAAAAATTTAAGCATAATGCTGATTTTTTCGCAGAGAAACCAAAGAGGCCCAAATTCTTGAAGTGCTTCAAAGACGTCAAAATCCCTCTCGGCGAATCCCTTCGCCTGGAAGCCAAAGTAGAGGCCTTTCCACCTCCAGAAATCAAATGGATCAAAGATGGCGTACCTGTTCGCGCCTCCTCGAACATTCACTTCGAAAACCACCCCGATGGAAGAGTGGCTCTTGTGGTCGATTTGATGAAGCCGGAGGCTGCAGGAAATTATCAGCTCTTGGTGACCAACAAACTTGGAGAAGCGACTGGAGATGCCAAAGTCAAGGTGGAGAAGATACCGACCAAACCAGAGTTCATACAGAGGCTTCAGCCGCAGACTGTGGTGGAAGGATTCCCGGTCAAGTTCGAGGTTAAAGCGGAAGGATTCCCAGCACCTAAGATAACTTGGTGAGTTGATCTAGAAAAGAACCTGGCACGGAGTACTATTCCAAATGTGTCAAGGAATACATTTCCACTTTAACACTTGTTCTCCATAACCCTGCTCTAATTTTTTGTTTAAAAAAGGCATGTGTCATTCGGAATAAAAACATGGTTGGTTAACTTTTTTATTCTTCGATATTTTTTGAGTGATGGCATCAAGCTTGTTAATGTTATGAAATCATATTCCTCAACTTAAAAACATAAACATTTTATGAAAATAACACTACTAACTAATGAACACATAAAATTATGAGATATTCAAAAGTATTAAAATTCTGAAAAATGAACGTTTCAAAAAATAAATTCCATAATTAAATTGACATCACGTGCCATCAAGTAGCCAGTATTATGAAAGTGGACAGTCCGAAATGCCATAGTCATTCTAAGCTGATACAAAAATATGAAAAGGTACTAAGTATACTAAGAACACCGGACTAATATCATTCATCCTTTAGAAAAACCTCCCCAACAACCGAAAATTTAACAATACTGAAAAAATAAAGGCTTTGTAACCGAATTTCACTTCGGATCGACTTTCTTACTCAGACTACGGATCCCGGGCCATTGAGAATTTGCTTTTTCAGAGGCCTCCTACTACAGTAAGGATAGAAAAGTACCAATAAACAAGCCTTTTTATGATAATTATAGGTGGATAGGTGATTAAGTTCACAAATTGCTGAACCGTAAAAATTATAAGCGGGCAGTGGAAGCCCTTATCCCCCTTCCCGGAGACGTGGCCGCCTTCGCAAGGAATATTGAATTTTATAAGAAAATATGAACTATTAAGTGAAACCGTAGACTCATCTCAGAAAAATACCATGATTCCCCTGAATTAAATTTTACTGTCTTCTGTAAACTGAAATTGGTCTGAAACCATTTCGTTTTTCCATAGTAAATATAGAATTATAAATCTGCAAAAATACTCTCAGCATATGGCAAATAACTCATACATGAAAGTTGTCTAAATTTTATACAGTCATCTTGGCAATGAACTTCAAGTTTCAAGTTATTGGTCTCAATGTTCCAATATAACAAAAACAGAATTTGATAAAATTCACACCATCTCCATATTGAATAACAATCCACAATTCGAAATATATACACAATAATATACAATATAAAACATAAAAATATCACAAAATATAAAATGTATTATAACGCTGCTGAAACGAGAATGGGTTAACAACACTGCTGAAACATATACCAAAATCAAAGTACATATAAACAAATTACAGTACATTGTGATTGCTACACCCTACGAAATGTTCTCTGAAATAAAAGTACATGCATGCACATTGGAATTCCACACACCTATGTTCCTCAGGGGTTTCCTTGACGTCTATCAGCTATTCCTTCTTCTTCTTTTCTTTTTTTGAGCTCAATTCCAAAGACCATCTACTCAGCCTCATCTCGCAAGTTTGTCGGGTCTTTTTGTTGAGGGTTGAGGTAGTTGGATTCAAAATCCTTCTTATCCCTCATTATCTTTTTCACCTTTTTTGTAAATATTTTCCTTTGCTAGAAGCTTTCCATCATCTATTCCCTCAGCTTCCGTTCCATTATCTTCTTTTTTCGTGTGTTGACATTTGGCATTGGTACCATCGTGTTGAGGTTATGTTATTACGGGGACAATCACAACAAAGGGCACCGGAGGAACATTACACAAACCCGAAATGGTGCCTCGGTAACAGTAAGAGAAACCCAGGTGTTTGAAAGTTGGGATATGTATTGTGTTGTATAATATTCTTATGTTTGATACCTATATTTTGATTACTTTGCTGCATTTTTTGGTTCAAATTTGGATTCTGTTTACAAACAAAAATTTGTTTATTAATTTGATGGATTTTTCATTTAGATTCCTGAGCACAGAGATTAATGATATTGAATACAACCTAAAATTCTTTATAAATGTCAGCTATTTCTGATCTTTCAACCAAACCACGCAACACCTCACATTGGTGGTCCAGAACACTAGCACAAACACACACAAATTTCCTTAAATATCCGGTGGGCTTATTCTTAGCATTAACTTGAGCGCAGCGCTATGATTGGCTGGAGGCTTGGGTCATCTGTGAGATTAATTGTGTCTGTTATGGAAGTGTATCGACAAAAACCAATTCCATGATGATAATGAATACTTCAGCGTATGCTGAAAATGAATGTTTTTCGCAAATGTAACCATATAAACCTGCAAATATAAGGGGTGTTTCTGTTCCACAAGGAAAAAACCAGAGAAAAATAACCTGTAGATACACTCTATTATAGACAGTTGTCACTGAACTCCTACTTCGTGAATATATAAGCCGAAATTAATATCAACATTGGATCTAAAAGGCGTCCCCTCGGTAACGAATATGGAAACATATTCGTACCATCTAAAATTTCCCAGACAGATAATTTCACAACTAATCCTATATTCCTTATGCATTCCATGCCAAAAAACTGATTTCTGGATAAAATTAAACAGTACTTTAAAACACACACATTTGAAAGGGAAAGCATTGATGGATAATTGCTAAAATAAATATTTTGGTGGACGATGTGCACAATTTGAAATGCTTGAAGTAACTTTGAGAATTTCCGTTTCAAAAGATAGATTAAGGGAAGAAAGAAACCATGGATAACTAGTGGAATTAAAATATCAGCAAATAACTTGAGATCTCTGCATAATATTCGCAAGTACACCAATGAACTGTTCTTTCTCAAATATAGGAGTTTATATCGCAGCATTAGACTAAGAAAATTCAGTTATTACAGAGATAGATTGGAGGTATTCAATAATAAGAGTAAAGCATGTTGGAAGATAATGAACGAATCGAGAGGCAAAACTAAAACAATTTAGCCTATATCAATAGTGCCTGACGAACTACATTTTTACTTCTGCAATATTTCACACAAACTCACGGAAAATATTTCAGTTCCCAACTCACCTCTGGATTACATGAGAAATATCAATTCGGTTAACGAGTGTCAACTCACTGATACACCAACCTCACTGAAATCCAAGAGATTTTGAGAGATTAAAAACAAAAACTGCTCCGGAATAGATGATATATCAGTTAATATTATTCTTAATCTTCCCGATGTAGCATTAATAGCCATGGTTATCCCTATTCATGAAGGTTATAGCGGAAGTGATCCATCTAATTACCGGCCCATTTCACTAATTCCTAGTTTAGCGAAAATAATAGAAAAACTAGTTAAGAACTGCATTGAAAACTTTTTACAATTGAATAATATAATATGCATGGAACAATTTGGATTCCAGCCCAACAAAGGGACCTATGATGCTCTATTTCCTTATGTCAGAGGTATATAGAAATATCAATGCAGGCGAGTGCGCTGCTGCGGTATTCTGCGATTTCTCTGGAGCCTTCGATTGCATAAATCATTATACACTACCGCAGAAACTCGAGCATTATGGAATTAGAAATACGAGCATAGAATGGATTAGATCCTACTTGAACAACCGCAGTCAAATAGTGCGCTGTAGCACTGACTCAAATATGGTTGATATTAAATTGGGAGTGCCTCAGGGCTCAGTAGTCGGACCCCTCCTATTTTTGCTCTATATCAACGATATCATCCAACTGAATATCACTGCCAAGATCACTATTTTCGCGGATGACACAACTTTCCTTTGGCATGATATTTCAGTGCAATATATTTTAGATAAAATCGAAAAAGAATTAACTATAATAAATCAATGGTGCGAATCAAATTATCTGGTGATTACCGCAAAAAAACAATATAATCACATTCCGCTGTAATCTTCCAGATTTACCATTGGCTAATGAAAAAAATCACAACAACACGATTTCTTGGAATAAATATCGACATAAAAATGAAATATGACTATCATATCAACAATCTCTGCAGTAAGTTGTCTTCTGGATGTTACGCAATTCGAGTAATCTCAAACGAACTGGGTTTATCCGCAGCTAGAACTGCGTATTTTGCTCTAATAGAATCTCATGTGAGGTATGCGATTGCATTTTGGGACGCATACTGCTCTTACTTACACAATAAACATTATAAAAAAAAATAAATAAAAGCTTGTTTTAATTTTTTTCGTTTATTTATTTTTTATTTCTTAATATTTATAATGTTAGATAACTAGTTTGATAATTTACATCTAACTTATTTTTGAATCGTATCGTAATCACAAAAATTGTCCGCCATATTGGAACCGCCATTTGTTTTTTTTTCCTATGCATTGTCACCGGAACTATGTACACCCGCCAAATTTCAAATCAATGGGACGATTGCAAGTGGGTCAAATTTAACTTGCAAGATTTGATCACCGACAGACACACAGACAGACAGACACCGGTACAGGTGATACTAGATAAAAGCTTGATATATTTCCAAAAAAAGGCCAAGAGATTCATGTCGGCATTTATTCAAAGATTAGAAAATCCTGACAGTAACATCTCCTTGCATTCTAGAATCAGTTAGCCTAATACATAAAAATAAAAATCTTGAAACAAATGATTTATACTATAATACTCAGCAAAGCAACTTCATCAGATTACCAAGACCAACAAACAATATGGTGAAAGAGTCTATAATTTACAACGACATCAAAATGTATAATCATCCGCCCCTAACCATCAGGGACACAACATGTCTTGAGCGGTTCAGAAGAGATATAAAAAAATCCTGGTACAGCAATCACACTATGGTCTGGACGATTACTTCGCCTCTAATCTCTAGCAATTCTAAGTTCTCCATACACGGGAATCATTTCATAATCCTTAAAGAACTTAAGAGACTGAATATATACTTCTTTTATCAATGCATAATGTAATATAAAATAATTCCATATAATACTGTATAACATTGTTATACACATTACGTGTTTTATGTTCTAGATTGTCCTAAATATATGTATGTATCATATTTTAGACATTTATTTATATATCTTTATCATTTTTTCTTTTTAGTTACTCTGCACAGAAGCTTCGTCTTCAAGCAATATTTTCTTCTGACAATAAAGTATAGGTACATTGATTGATGGAGTCTCCCAGATATTTTCCAGATATTCCATCGCATTATTACGAAGGCGTATAAGGGCCAACAACAAAATATTGTTTAAAATATTAGGAATTGTCACTTCAAAGTGACAATTGTCACTTCGAACTGACAATTGTCACTTTGAAGTGACAATTGTCACTTTGAACTGACAATTGTCACTTCGAACTGACAATTGTCACTTTGAAGTGACAATTGTCACTACTTCGAAGTGACAATTGTCACTTCGAACTGACAATTGTCACTTTGAAGTGACAATTGTCACTTCGAACTGACAATTGTCACTTCGAACTGACAATTGTCACTTTGAAGTTGAATTTTGATTTAGTTATTCGATACAAACTATTGCAACAGCGAGCGGCGGGGTAAAAACCCATTTTCAGATGGTTCTATTAATAAAATTGCCGAAAAAAACTAAATAGTTCATCTATTGGTATTAAACTACTTACTCTATTTAACTTGAGTTATTTGAAAGAAAAATAGGATATTTATAAATTGATCAGAGAATGTAGAAAAAAAAGGTGATTTTAGATATTTTCGAATAAATGCTTGGAACTGCACATAAGCCATAGTATTGGATTCTAACTGTTTTCGAAATTCTGCCATCTTCAAAGTTTTTTTAACTTGTTGCCTTACTGGCCATCATGTAAAATTTCAATTGATTTTGAGGTTATTCGACAGGCACAATCTATAAAAGTTTTTTCAATACTTTTTCCTATATCTATGTTGAAAATTGACTAAATATTCAACCTGTTTCATTTTTGATGGCCTACTCTCCTATGAACATCTCATTTTGTATACAGGGTAGTTCCTTTCGAAAAATGAATGGAGTTTTTTCTCAAATGTCTCGGACGGACACAGTGCTCTTTTTTTTAAACAAATTAGGAGATTTTCCACGAGAATTCAATTGGTTTTTCTGAAATAGTTTTTTTACCGAAAAGGAAGTCATGACAATTGTCAGTTCGAAGTGACAATTGTCACTTCAAAGTGACAATTGTCAGTTCGAAGTGACAATTGTCAGTTCTAAGTGACAATTGTCAGTTCAAAGTGACAATTGTCACTTTGAAGTGACAATTCCTAATATTTAAAAAATATTTTGTTGTTGGCCCTTATACGCCTTCGTACATTGTAACACCCCAAAAAAAAAAAACTTTCAGGTGCAGAAACGGCGCTGAAGTCATCTCCGACAACAGACACATCAAGATCATCGAACAACCCGATGGCACTAGCACCCTCCTCCTGGACTCCGCAGACGTAATGCGCGACGCGCTCATCTACAAGGCTGTCGCGACCAACGAAGCGGGCGAAGCCGACACCTCAGCTCCTCTGACGGTGAAGGACGCTTCCAAACCGGGTGAGCCCGAGGAGCGGCCCATGTTTCTACATTCCATTAAAGACGTCATCACTGATGAAGGTCAACAGCTCGTGCTGGAAGCTCCGTTCACCGGGAATCCTATACCTAGTGCGGAGTGGACAAAGGACGGAGTGCCGATCGCACCGACTGATAGGATTTTGATGACTTGCGACGGCAGAAGGGTAAGAGAAATACGATTCAGACTCAGACCAACGGATAGCATTTGTATATCTGAACAACATTGAGTTCGACACAAAATTTTCCAAATTCTACTCCTTATTCCTCGATCTATTTGACAAAGCGTTTCCGCCTGTTCTACGTAAAATCAGTAACACCCAATTTCCAAAAGGTAAACCCTGGATCACCAATGAAATCATCAATGAAGGTATACTTCTTCGTGATGTTTTCAATCTGAACAGAATGCAATTTGATGAAGTCATTAATGAGCAATATAAAATCCTGTTGAAGAATCATAGAAAAAAAAATGACCTTTCAAAAAAAGAGTATTTCAGCAACAAATTTCTTGTAGCTGATAACAAATCTAAAGTTGCCTGGAATATAATTAAACAGAATACGTCATCCAATGATGTGGGCAATTGTTTACCGAATTATTTTGAAACTGATGATGGCCCTGTAATTCCTCAAGTCTTTAATGATTTTTTTGTTGACTCTGTAAAATATATAATCAATGATACTGAGCCTGCTGGTGAAGATCATCACGATATAAAAACAAACTCTTCTTTTCTTCATCCTTTTGACGAAACTGAACTTCTTGATATTATCAAGTCTATATCGTCTAAGAACTCTAGCGGCATAGATGAATTGCCTGGTAGAGTCTTGTTGACTGTTGCTGAACTAATCATCGAACCACTTACATACTTACTCAATTTGTCATTCCTTGAGGGTTCATTTCCCTCGTGCCTCAAACACGCTATTGTGGTTCCTGTTCACAAGAAAAATGATAAGCACTTAATCTCCAACTACAGAGGTATTGCATTGCTGTCTTCATTTTCAAAAATTTTCCAAAAATCCTATCTCAACAGACTTGTATCCTTCTGTAAAAAGTATAACCCACTCTCTAAAAGCCAATATGGATTCCAAGCTGGTTTATCAACCCAAGATGCTACTCTTTCTCTGGTAAATCAGGTTTTATCCAAATTTGAAAATGGCGAACAAAACGATCAGTATTCTTTGTGACTTGTCACGTGCATTTGACACCATCAGTCATCAACTTCTCCTCGATAAACTTTATGACATTGGAGTTCGCGGCCAAAGTCTCAAATGGATTGAGACTTATCTGACTGGTAGGTCACAATCTGTTAAGTGTAGGCTCAAATCGGGAATATATCATTCTGATAATCGTAACATTTTAACAGGTGTTCCCCAAGGTAGTGTCCTGGGTCCTACTCTCTTTCTCTTATTCGTTAACGACATCTCCAAAATTAATCAACAACATTGTACTGTACAATTTGCTGATGACACGTCCTTCATTTTGAGTTCTGCTTTATGTGAAGGGTTGTCTGACCAGGCAGGTACTGCAGTTGCAAATATGCTAAATTACTGCTCCAGAAACGGCCTCGCACTAAATAGCAACAAAACAAATACCATTGTTTTCTCGCTTAGAGAAATGGATTGTAGTATATTGGTTAGAGCAAATACTAGATCTATTGTACAGAAACAATCAGTCGAATTCTTAGGGTTGAGCATTGACTCTTGATTATCCTGGAATATTGACTCTATTTCTAATAAATTATCCAAACATTGTTTCGTTATTTGGAATCTCAGAAATTTTGCCCCCATTAAGCTACTACTATGCCTATGTCCACTCAAGTCTAAATTATTGCTTAGTCTGCTACAGTAGATTGAATGATCTGTTGATTTCGCAAAAAAAGATATTAAGAACCATGTGTTTTAAAAAATATGTTTTTTTTTTTTATGTTCTGGTTCCCACGAAAAGGGATATCCTGTAATGTTCAGAGAACATCGTGGGAACCAAGGGAAAGAAGGTAGGAGTTGGTGTTCTTCTTAAATTTCTGGAGGTTGTATGCCTCGGGGAACACCTCCCTAGGCAATGAGTTCCAAAGCCTCGCTGTTCGTTGGATGAACGAGTCTTTGGAAAGTGATGTTCTGCAGGTCTCCAAAGTGACCACGAAGGGGTGTGATGACTGAACTTGACGGGTTAGTCTCGAAGAGACTGCCAAAGCAGGAACGATTGTTGATATTTCAGAAGAGCATCGCCCATGAAAATATCTATAAAATAGAGACAAATCGCCAACTTTTCTACGGTGTTCCAGACAAGTGAGCGAGTTTGTAAGCGAGGCATCACCGACGAGACGAATTGCCCTTTTTTGGACAGAATCCAATAGCCTCAGGATATGTTTAGGTGCCGCGCTCCAAATATGGGAACAGTATTCCAGGACAGGTCGGATCTGTGCCTTATAGATCATAAGCAGCTGGGTGGGGGTGAAATAGCTCTTGGCACGAAACAAAAAACCAAGTTTTTGGGATGCACTTTTGGCAATGGACCTCACGTGATATTCCCAGGAAAGATTATTGCTGATAGTAATACCAAGCATCGATATGGATGACTTCAGTGGTATGGTTACTCCTGACAAAGTTATGTTAGGCACAGTGAGATCGACTTCTCTAGAGAAAAGACATGCTTGTGTTTTGTTTGCATTGAATTCTACCAAGTTATTAGATCCCCACTCGAGAATTGTTGCTAAGTCCATATTTATATTATTAACATTTCTTCCTCGTTCATTTCTGGTTTCACGGGCTGATATAGGGGCCCTGGAAGAGAAAGCGGTATGGAGGGTACTATCATCGGCAAAGCTGTGTACTGGACATGAAGTTGCTTTCAACAGGTCGTTGATGTGAAGTAGAAATAGTGTTGGTGCGAGAATAGATCCTTGCGGAACACCAGCATTTATGAGTAGAGTGTCAGATGAAACTCCATCGACCACTACATGGAGAGACCTGTTTGAGAGAAAACTAGCAAGCAGAGAACACAGCTGAGGGGGCAAGCCATAAGACGGAAGCTTGGCGAGGAGTCCCTGGTGCCAAACTCGATCGAACGCCTTGGAGATATCTAATGCCACAGCTAAAGTTTCTCCATACTTTTCAATAGATAGCTGCCATATATGTGAGACGTAAGCGAGCAGGTCACCAGTTGATCTCTGATGGCGGAAGCCATATTGCTTATCGTTGACAATTCCTGAGTCTTCCAGATATTTCATGAGCTCGATGTTGATGGCTTTTTCCATGACCTTTGAAATAATAGATAGCAGTGCGATAGGTCTGTAGTTGCTAGGTAGGGCCTTTTTGCCTTTTTTAGGGACTGGCTGTACTCTTGCAATTTTCCAATTGGACGGAAATACCCCCAAATTGTAAGAGTGGTTGAACAACTTGCAAAGAACAGGTGTTAGTTCGGGGGCACATTTCTTGAGAACAATCGGCGGGATTCCGTCAGATCCACAGGCTTTGTTGGTGTTGAGACCCAGCAAAATCTTTCTGATAGTACGTTGGCGAAAGGTGATCTCGGGCATGTGACTGTCATAAGGTGTAATGTTCGGGGGTTGTTTTCTTGATGAATCCAGAGTGGAATTTCCAGCAAATAGGTGCGCAAAGATATTCTGATTCTTGTAAGCAGTTATTCACTGAATTATAAATTTTAACTGTGATATCCATGTATATTTTGAATTGTGTCACTTACATTAAGAATCATTACCACAAGTTTCAGTAAAGGGATACTATCCGCATAGCTACTGGTTATACTCTTAGACAAAATTATAATCTGATAATTCCTGTTCACAAATTAACATCTGTATCAAATGGACCTCATGTTATGTCTATAAAAATATTTAATAAACTTCCAATATTCTTTAAGAAAATGTCTAATCCCATCAATTTCAAAAATAGTGTTAAGAGTATTTTCTTCAAAAATGCCTTTTATTCACTATATGAATATTTTCAAATTGACTTGACATCATGATTGTTTGCTTGTTTACTATTTTACTGTTTGTACTATATATTTTTTTAAATTGTTTTATATGATTATCTCCTGCCACTACTATTGAGTTATTTTTTTTGTATATTCTATATATTATATAATATATATATATATATATATATATATATATATATATATATATATATATATATATATATATATATATATATATATTTTTTTCTCACATGTATATTCCATATTTTATCACTTGATTTTTTAACTCCTATTTTTACTTGTGTATTTGACGATTTCCATGCTTCCAAAAAGTATAATCCAATGAATTTCAATTGGAAACACGCTATATATTTTCAGTGTTCAGTTGTGGAAATTTTTCAGGTTGGTATCAAAATTGACAAAGCGATCCCTTCGGATGCCGGAGTATATGGAGTAAAAATTATCAATCCTCTAGGAGAAGAATCTGCTGAAGGTAAAGCTACAGTTCGGAAAGTTTTCATGGCTCCATCTTTCACCCAAAGATTCACCGATTTACAACAAGTAAGTGATCCTGAACTATATAAAATCATCGATTTTGACTGATATCAATCGAACGTTTTCCACAGCTCCCACTGAGAGATGCAAAATTCCCATGCAGAGTAACAGGTGTTCCTCAACCAGAAGTCATTTGGACCAAAGACGGAGAGCCTCTCCGAGAGACGGACAAGTACCATATCAAGAGAGACGGAGATCTCTGTTGCTTGTACGTGATGAACTGCGAACCTGGTGATGCTGGTGTTTACAGAGCGACTGCCATCAATCAAGAAGGAGAGGACAACTGTTCTGCTTCCTTAGAAGTCGTCAAGGAAATGTAAGTTCAGCCAAAATACACCAGAATCTGATATTTCTTCATGATAAACGAGTGAAGAAGCACACACACATTTCGTGAGTGCTCAGTAATTCAGTGTTTGCCAGCCAATTTTGCATGTAAAAATTTCGGACTTTCGACAGAAGTAGTAGTAGTGTGTTCTACACAAGCAAAGTGAGGTGAGTAACCTGTCCAGTGACGTAATTCAACAGAATTCCTGCTATTTCAACAGAATTCCTGCTTAGATTATTATAAATCCGGATTATCATAAATCCCGATTATTATAAATCCCGATACCAATTATTCACACCTTGTTCTCATAAGTTAAATAGGTGATGAAAAGCCCAAATTTTTTGCGGTGTTTAATCCGAATAAATAGTACAGTCGCTGAACGCATGGAATATCTGTTCTGCTCCCAGATATGTCTACCACACCTGATATAACGTTAAGGGATCTGTATAGGCTCTTAAGAAGTCTTGATGAGAAGTCAGACCGCTCACAAGTAACCTTAATCGAAATTAAAAAAGAACTTCCCGTTGTGAATAATTGAATATCTGAACTTGAGTTGGACAATTCGAAACTGAATAAGGAAGTGAAGCGTTTGGACTACAAACTCCTTTGGAATAATTTGGTTATATTTGGCCTCCATACAGAAAATACTTAGGATACCCTTGATTGCTTGAAGGATACTTTGGACATCAGCTTGGACTATTGTGATCTGAATTACTTGTCCTTCTTCAAAAATAAAAACAATCAGAAAATATTGAAAATCGAGCTCCTATCATATTTCAAAAAACTTGAAATACTGCAAAACTCATAAAAATTCAAGGGAAGGAACATTTTTGTCGCCAATGATTTGAGTCAGGAAGACAAAGTGATTCATAAAGTTTCACGTGGCCACCTCAACACCACTAAGAGAAGTGGGATAAAGGCCTCGATTAGTCATAACCATCTAGTTATAAACGACTTTTCGTACTCTATTGATGACCTATCTACCAACCCAAATCTTTTGTAGCGCCATATCCCCGTCAGCGAAAGCGTCAAGAGAAAAGAGTTGGCATCCCCGGAAACACCTCTTTTCAAGAAGCCTCTTGAAGAAAATCCACTCAGAGCTGCTTGTGATATTATGGCTCATATTACATTCTGTCACGTAAACACGAGATCTATTATCAATGGTTGTAACGAATTCAAGCAGAAGATATTCAATCTTTTCGATATTATTACGGTCTCAGAGTCCTGGTTGACGGAAGCCATTCTGTACTGAAAATTTACCTGTAAGCTCCTGTGCTATCGTTGATTGTAGTAGTTTTTCTGATCACTGCCTAGTATTTTGCGCGATAAGCTGCCCATCCCGCATTGACCTTCAACACACTTATAGTGATTTCAAATTATTCGATAATGAATCATTCACACACGACCTCTCAATCGTCAACCTAGAGTCAATTACAATTGTGATAACATTGATGATAATGTTGACGCACTAAATTCAAGTATAAATAATGATATAGCTTGGCTGTACAATAGGATACCGACTTCTCTGAAAACTCTTTCCGTTAGTGGCTTCGAAATCAAACTGAAATACGTTCTGCTGGAAAATCAACTGCAAAATATTCTTTTTAGTTCAGTTTTTACTGGTTGAGTGATTTTAATTCTGTCATACTCACTCTAGAACTCATTAAAATATATTTTTTTTTTATTTTGAGCGATCTTAATCCTGTCATACTCACTCTAGGACTCCTTAAAATATATTTTTATTTTTTTCTGGTTGGATGGTCCACGACCCGGCGAAAGACTGAATCCTGCTCTGTGACGGTATATTGCATTGTTAGAGCACGTTCTGTTACTTCTTATCAATTTGTTGTATGCATTTCTATCAATAAAATCTATTTTTAGTATCATCATTATTATTATTATTATTAATTTGCGTTCACAGCAAAGCTCCGAAGAAAATAGAACCGCCGGTCTTCCTCAAGCGTATTGGAGATACGGAGCTCTTTAAGGCAATGACGGCTAAATTCACTGCTTGCGCGTCAGGAATCCCAGAGCCGACAGTAGAGTGGTTCCATAACGACAAAAAGTTGTTCCCATCCACCAGGATCAAAATGGACAAGGACACGGCTGGTTTGCTCAGGCTCACCATATCCGGCGTCGATGAAGATGACCTGGGGAAATACACCTGTAAAATTTCCAACGAACACGGAAGTGATATTTGCCACGCAACTCTGAAATTCGACGAAGGTAAATCAATATTCAATATTTCAGTTTTCTAATTCAAAACTTTTTTCATTAATAAATATTCTACAGGCATCGAGCAAAAGCCTAAGCGTCCCATCACCGATCAGTATACAGACTTTGATAAATACAAGAGAAGCGGAGCGCCCATGCCCATATCCGATCCGCCAATCATATCCCAGATGACGGACAGGCACTGCACTCTGTCTTGGAACCCCTCAATACCCTCCGGACCTCGTGCACCAGTCACGTACCAGTTGGAGATGTGCGAATTGCCTACTGGAGACTGGTTCACAGTGAGATCGGGAATCAGGAGCTGCACCTGTGGTGTCAGGAACTTGGAACCATTCAGAGACTATAAGTTCAGAGTGAGAGTGGAGAATAAATATGGAATTAGCGATCCTTCTCCGTACGCTCTAACTCACAGGTAAACATTTTCGAACAGTTCAGGGTCGCGGAGGGTCACAATCGTCGAATTGAGTTCATTCCACTAGCTAGCGGAGCTCGGTTTTGGGTCCTATGTTGGTTATTACCACGTTCGCTGCCAGTGCATTTTACATTACACAACTTGTAGCCGAGATTGTTTACCGAGAAATATGTTTTTTTTTTAGATTTCATCGTGTTTTGGGGACACAAGAATGGTTTTTTTGGACAAACCAGCAAATGTATGTGCACCGCGTAAACGCAGGGTTGGCACTTACTCAAAAAATTTATCGCAGTGCCAGTGTTGAGTTTTAAGCTATTTTCTGCTACAAAAGTGTTCCTGATTATAAAGATCAACAAAACATTTATTCATTGCATAATAAAGTAAAAAATATTTTTTTACAAAAATATAACAACTTCTCTTTGGCACAAAAAACACAAAAAATTACTGAAAATAAAACCATAAGAGTAAGAACGAACATAAACTTTAAAACTAATTTCTTCATAAAAATTCATTGAAACAATTGATTATGTATCAAATTTTATATAGGCGATCTTTAGGAACCGCTCTGGCTTTCTTTTCGGGATGTTTGGCAACATGTAGACAATTCTGTCAACAAAAACTTATTCCTACTCATATGCTGCGAAAAACATAGGAAATTGAACTAAGAATATTTATAGTACCAGTGTGTAAAAGTGGTCCAATCAAAATTTTCAAGTCGGCAACAGTCAATGGTTTTCAAAGGGAAATTCTTGATTTTTCCGTTTTACCTTCCAAAAATATTGCTCTACTCCACAATAAGGCCCAAAATTTCGTCGTCAACAAGAAATACTCAATCGACTGGTTCAAAATCAACCCAAATTTTGTACGTTTACTTTATTATAATGTCTTCGCACAACACTGTCGGAGCCCCTCTTTCCGTTCTAACAATCTTCTCAGTTTCCACCAAGAAATCGTTAAAACTTAGTTCGGAGGTAGCAACCAACACCTTTCACCTGCTTTAATGGATTGATTATGTATACGTTCAGCAACTCTGAGCGGCCAGAGCTACCGAAGTTCATACAGATTCGGTGAGATTATGCAGGGGTCCGTGAGGTCGCCTCAATTTCTGAGCGTACACCTTACAGTATCGAGAGGTCAAATTCTATACATTCAAAGACCAAACCTTAAATATTTATTATAAAATTATATGAAAATCAACAATTTGCTTTCAATGTACTTATGATTGACCCGGTATATTTATAAATACCAAGAGTTGGCCACAATATCAATCATTCAGAAACAAATGTGGTAGGCACCGGCTGTATTTATACACTAGTTATAAACAATACACAGTTATCTTCAATGAAGAATACAATAGGCACACAATAACTCGAAATCATTCCTTATATCATTATCGAGCGGAATGGGATTTATCTGACATATGTCAACTTCAAATCCATTATTTATTATTTTGGATTAAAATAGATACTAATCCATCTATCCATCCAATGAAGGGCTGCATAACCCACCAAAGAGATCAGCATTTCACAGATCCCTCAAAATGGGGTAATATACATATACTTAAAATGGCCAAATATATAATGTTCCTCTTCATAGACGACTACGGAAGTATTACATTGAAAAATATTTTGTATATCATTTCGAAAGAAAAGTGAACGATCGAAGTGGTGAGAGTTATAATTTTTGTTGAAACACTCTGAAGAAGGGTCAAGTCAAGATCCCATAGATGAGGATAATAGTGATAACCACATCTAGAGAACTGATGTTATTAGGTAAGTCAATTTGATCGGTCAATTATTTTTAGTCATTCATAAAATCCTTTATCTTATTGAATTTTGACAAAAATGTATAATCTCCGACCCCAAAAAAAACTTACATACCAATTTAGAATGAAATCGTGTCATAATAACGAAACACATCGCCATCTTGGAGCCGCCATCTTAAATTCATGAATTTCTACAAAAACATCAGGATGTCCGACCCCAAAAATCACTACACACCAATTTTGAATGGAATCGGGCCATAATCACAAAATTCGTTGCCATCTTGGAGCCGCCATCTTGAATTCGGGGATTTTGACAAAAAAATCAAGATATCCGAACCCACAAACCAATTTTTATTGGAATCGGGCTATGACCACAAAACTCGTGGCCATATTGGAGCCGCCATCTTGATTTCATGAATTTTGACAAAAAATTCGTGATCTCTGTCTCCGAAAACCCCCACATACCAATTCTGAAAAGAATCGAACCATAATCACAAAACTCGTCTCCAATAAAATTTGTATAATGAATTGTCACTGGAATTAGGAACACCTGCCAAATTTCACGTCAATCACGACAACTAAAAGTGGGTCAAAATTCGCTCACATGATTTGTTGATCTAAACATACATACATACACATGTGAAGTTGAATAAAAGCTTGTAATAAAAACTTTTTAATAAAAAATTAAACAGTCGAAATACGGAACTGAAAAGTAAAAAATAAAATAAACCTTCTTAGTCTCAATAACTAAGCTCCTAAACTAATGTGAGTAACTAATTTTGAGTCGCCAAACAAACAAGCAAATGAATTAGGTAAGCCGTAAAATGATGGCATCGAGTGGCGCGGTGACATTCTGATAATTTTTTTGAAGTAATTTAATGATCTTCGTTGATTGTTCGTTTGGCGCCGACTCAAAATTAGTTACTCACATTAGTTTAGGAGCTTAGTTATTGAGACTAAGAAGGTTTATTTTATTTTTTACTTTTCAGTTCCGTATTTCGTCGGTTTAATTTTTTGTTAAAAAGTTTTTATTTTTCCATTTTTTGTGGCTGAAATCTACTAATCACTACCTACTTCTTTTTTGATTACTTCCAAAATACTTACTTACCCACCTTACTCCAACTATTACCAGTTGAATAAGATGATTATCTACTTTCACTATTTGTTGTAATATAAATTATTTTTGTTGTTCTGGTTAGTTTATTTTCTTACTCTGAATATCATTCCATCCTCTCATAGAATATAATGATTGTGACCGATGTAGGAGAACAACAATAATGACAGTAGCGATCTGTCATTGTCAACTACATATGTGTTTTAATGTTCACAAGAGAAAAATCAATTATTCCCTATTTTTCTACCCGTAAGGGTGGATAATTACATTCGAAATCCAAATATGATTAACTACCATATCTAATAAAAAATAATCATCCAAACAGTACAAAGTTATGCCTAATAGAATCGGTTAACAGACCAGAATTCAGACGGTGAGTGATCAATATCCTTCATTTTGCTACCCTTAGGGGTGGATTTCATCTTTTAAATGCAAATGGGACCAACTTCGAAGTACACCCTATCCACTGAAAAATTATTAGAATCGGACGTCTCAGTAAAAAGTTATGCGTGGTCATACATAAAAAAAAATATACGCGTCGACTAGAGAACCTCCTCCTTTTTGGTTTCTTCGGTTAAAAAACGATCACAGATAGCTAGTGGAATAAACTCAATTGATGATCAATCATCTGAAATTCGGTTGAACTCGGTTTCTCCAGCAAATCCATCGAATGAAAGGCCGTTTCACGAAAAAAACACACCCTTTCGTTCTTGGCGTCATCCATTGTAGTTAGTTTTGTCTTCTCTCAATCGAATCAGTGACCCTCATCAAACTCATCATCGATCTTATAATACTGTCAATCATTTTAGGCAAAAATTAGAACCAGAGCTGCCAAAATTCCGGCCATATCTCCCACCCGAGATCGATTTCCGTCCAGAAACATCGCCATACTTCCCAAAAGACTTCGATATCGAAAGACCACCTCACGATGGCATGGCTCAAGCACCTAGATTCTTGCGTCAAGAACATGACACTCAATACGGCGTCAAAGATCAGAACACCAACCTCTTCTGGTTCGTGTACGGATACCCCAAACCAAAAATGACCTTCTACTTCAACGATGAGCTGATCGAATCGGGTGGAAGATTCGATAGTAGCTATACCAGAAATGGACAAGCCACGTTGTTTATCAATAAGTACGTTTAAATTGCTGCTTTGCTTTCATTCGCTTACAGATTCGTTAATGCTTTGCTCTGCTCAGTTTTTGACCTGAAATATTCTAGTAGATTCATGGTCATCTTGGCTGATAGTCTGATTAACAAGTTGAAAAACGGGTTGTTCCCGGTCCTAAAAATATGTGCGATAGTTCATTCGATTCGGAATGACGTCTAGAAAAAATGTATCTCGAGCATTTATTGGCACATAAAAAATTGCAATTGTTATTAACAAAATAAGATGAAGAAAAAAAAATATTCAGTTTTTCGTTAATAACTTAAAAACTATTGATATTTAAGAACTTAAAGAGGAGGAAATTTCCAATAAAAAAGTCCCGACTCCCGGAATTCTATCTCTATTATTCGCGCGGCCGTTATGGCATGACCGCAACACCGCTGGAGGCAGCATATCACACAAAACATTAATTAAAAAAGTTGACCAAATAATGGTGTCATCAGAACACTTGAAAGATAAAAACCCGTTGGAAAAAAAACTATGTCGATTTTTCAAAAAGTTATACGATTGTTAATTAACAAATTTTCATCCAATCTCTGTTTTTACAAAAGTCAACATAAAAGTTTAAATAATTGACCTATACATTTTTTGCTTCTTGGAGCTCTCCTTATATACATACTTAACAAGATCACGTGATAAAAGTTCATTAAAGTTTCATAGTTAGTTATAATTTTTATAAACGAACAGAAAATTCAATATTAAAAATGTTGGTAAAAAAATGTTTGTTGACAAATGTTATTATACAGCTGTTTTTGCATAACATGGCATTAATTAACGTAGGAAAAAAATATTCACGTCATTTGTTAAGAACTTGTGTATAAACAAATAGACAAGTATAATACTTTAAAAAAATTATTTTTTACCATTTTATTGTCGAAACAAAATGGTAATTAAAAAAAAAACCTAAATAATTTTTTTTATTGTTTATAATCGTTTTTTTATATTTCTTTTGTTCAAATAATTAATTAATAAAATTTGTTCTCTTTAAAAATCATAATTGGCATTTCTCTATTGGCAAACAAAAATTTGTTTTTATCAAAAATTTCATTGTTTATTAAGTTAACAATTTGTTATAAACAATTTGTGACCTCGGTTTATTTTTTTCCTGGAAGTAAAAAATACAAAAACAGTTATAAAAAGTACTGAAAACAATTGTCTTTATTTTTTATAACATTTTTAAATATTACACGATACCGAAATCAAAGTGGTCTCTTAATTTTTCAAGTGACAAATAGATATAACTTTTAAATTATAAGAGATACGATAATGGACATTCGGGACATTTTTTTAAAAGTTAATAATCTTTGAAATGAATAAAATCCAAGTTTGTAACTATTGATAATAGCTGTTACATGTATTTGTTTATAAAAATTAGTTTTTTTTTTATATTTTGTTACTTTTTTTGCTTATAATTTTAAAAAGGAAAATACTGCTCGAACCAGACAATTTTGTTTAGTGATAAAATATCTGCCAAATAACCCTTACATCATACCCATATATTTCATAGTTTAAGTTATAAACGTATTTTAATTAATATTTATCTAACTCGTGTTCCGTTATATACGATATTTCATTTTATATTACAGCTCTCATTTATATTTAGCAATATTTTTACTTTCTATCTATTTCAATGAATTATAGTAGCTGCTAACTGAAGGTGCTTCTATTGTTTATTTAAAAAAACATAATTTTTTTAATCAAGTTATGGAATTTTACTCGATTTTTTTAAGTTTTCTCAGCTGTATCTTCTAAATTTTTTAATTTACTTATATTTTTATACTTTTCATCATAACAAAATAGTAGAAAAGAAGAATGAAACAGAATGCATAAATGAATAAATTTTTTTTTTTAATTATAATTATTAATAATATATTTTAGTTAATAATACAGAGTTTTTTAAATACAACGTTTTCTTTTCTTTTTTGAGGGAGGAATTCCATAACAGAAGGGTTCATTGATGCTCCGAACCGATCTGGTTTCACTGAACAAAATTGTCTGGTTCACAGCTGTATTTTCATTTCTCAACAAGTTATAAGTCAAAAAAGTACGAAAATGTAAAAAAAAACTAATTGTTATAAACAAATGCATGTAACAGCTGATTAGCCATAGTTACAAACTTGGATTCCATTTCAAATATTGATTAATCCTTTACAAAAATGTCCTGAATGTCCATTATCGTATCTCTCATAATTTAAAAGTTATATCTATTTGTTACTTTAAGAGGCCACTTTGATTTCGGTATCGTGTAATATTTGAAAATGTTATAAAAAATTAAAGGCAATATTTTTCAGTACTTTGTTATATATGGCTGTTTTTGTATTTTTTTTACTTCCAGGAAAAAAATTAACCGAGGGTCACAAATTGTTTATAACAAATTGTTAACTTAATAAACAAAGAAATTATTCATAAAAAAAGTATTATTTTTTGTTAACCTATAGAAAAATGGCAATTATGATTTTTAAAGAGAGAAAAATTTCTCAATTAATTATATAAACTAACGAAATATAAAAAAACTATTATAAACAATCAGAAAATTCATTATTTTTTTTTATTATCATTTTGTCTTGACAATAAACTGGTTAGATTTTTTTTTAAATATACTTGTCTATTTGTTTTTAACAATTTCTTAACAAATTACGTAATTTTTTTTTCCCACCATAATTAATGCCATTTTAGATGCGAAAGCATTTTAATAACATTTGTCAACAAACTTTTTTTTTTTTTTAATATTTCATTTTTTGTTCATTTAAAAAAAATAATATATAAAACTTTAATAAACTTTTTTAAAAAATAATCAATTATTTAAACTTTTATGTAGACTTTTGTAAAACCAGAGATTGGATAAAAATTAGTTTATTAACAATCGTATACCTTTTTGAAAAATCGACATAATTTTTTTTTTCCAAAGGGGCTTTATTCTTTAATTTATTAAAATTTTCAAGTTAATATTTAATACTATAAAAAAAATATTTTGTGTGATATACTGTCTCCAGCGGTATTGTGCTCATGCCATAACGGCCGCGCGTAGACCTATTTTCGGCGTTGAATAAAAATTATAAATAATGGAGATAGATTTCCTGGAGTCGGGACTTTTTTATTGGAAATTTCCTCCTCTTTAAGGGTCTTTTTTCAAAAATTCTTAAATATCAATAGTTTTTGAGTTATTAACGAAAAACTGAATATCTTTTTCATCTTATTTTGTTAATGACAATTGCAATTGTTTATGTGCTAATAAATGCTCGAGATACATTTTTCTAGACGAATTTAAAATGTCAAAATATATGGACTTGTCGGGGTGGGGATAGCAACCAAAATGACTATTGTCTACTTAAATGCTTTCTTTTCAAGAATGACGTAATGACCCAAAAATGATATAAATTATTTCCTAAATTAAAAGAATCGCGATATTTTCAGAATGCTCGAAAGAGACGTGGGCTGGTACGAAGCAGTAGCTAGAAATGAGCATGGTGAAGCTCGACAGAGGGTGCGTTTGGAAATCGCCGAGTTGCCCTACTTCATCAGAAGGCCCGAAATCGATTACGTAATGTTGAGAGGAAAAGCTAAATTCGAAGCTAGGATATTGGGAGTTCCATACCCTGAAATCAAGTGGTACAAGGATTGGAAGCCACTGGCAGCTTCCAGTAGAATAAAGGTTTGAAATATTTATCATTTATTTATTTATTTATTCAATCAAGTACTCTACAGAATTTGATACAGATTCCAAATGGTACAACTAATCTAAACGATACAACTAAACTAATACATTTAACGACAAACAAACAATAAACAGAAATTTATGTGTATATAAAAAGAGACAATAGTGAACTTAGGTACATGTATATAAAAATATAAGTAAAGGATACGGTAAAAATAAATTACTTGAATTGAATAACATTGCAAGTTTTCAGGTAGGAGTGACGGAGAATTTCAGTTGTTTCTTAAATACGTAAAAAGGGATATTAAATATGTTTATTGATGAATGATGGATATTGTAGTTTTCTTGAAGCCTACAACAGAAAGCGGTGCGACCATAATTAGTACGATGTGTTTGTACATAGAAAGTGTTGCAGGTTCTGGTGGTTCTAGAGTTGGCATGAAATGATAATTTTTCTAATATCTCTGTACAATTTATGACGCCATTTACAATTTTGAATAAAAAATATGACATGGCATTAATTCGTCTCTGTTCTAAAGTTTCTAGATTCAACAATGAAATTCTTGTTAGAGAGTCGAGACCGTGGAAGGAAAGTCCAAGTTTCCAAACAAGAAAACTTGTGAACCGACCTTGTACTCTCTCTAAACGGTCCTTCTGGCAATTGTAAATTGGTGACCAAATTATACTATTATATTCCAGAATGCTTCGAACAAGTGAAATATACAACGTCTTAATTGCGTTCTGATCAGAAATATTTCTAGCTTGCCTCTTTATAAAACCCACCATCCTGAGAGATTTATTACAAATATTGTTGATATGATCGTTGAAATTGAGTTCTTTATCAAATATTATCCCTAAATCACTGATACTAGTTACAGCTTGCAAATCAACCCCATGTATACTATAGTTGAAAATAGTTGGATTGAGTATTTTATAAAAACGCATGATTTTACACTTATCAATATTGATTTTCAAAAAATTTTGTTCACAGTAATTGGTGAAATTGATTAAATCATTCTGAATCAAATGACAGTCATCTTCAGATGATACAACTCTATAGAATTTGAGATCATCAGCGTAAAGTAAAATGTTACAATTTTTAAAAGTGCAAATAACATCATTAATGAAGCATAAAAACAGAATGGGACCAATGTGGGATCCCTGAGGAACTCCAGAGGTAACATTTATTGATTTCCTATCAAAAGAATAAGACAACTGGTGTGTGATTCTAATTTTTCAGTGAGCATGTGGACTCTCAATTCATTGGAACTTGTGATTTTCAGATTGCATTCATCGAACCTGACACAACAGTATTGACGATTCACGACGTAATTTTGAAGGACGAAGGCCTCTATTCGGTCAGCGCGAGGAATGTTGCGGGTTCTGCTTCTAGCAGCGCGATGTTACACGTCGAAGAAAACGAGCACGAATACAAGCTCAGAAACTACTCGAACCTGTCACCATTGAAGACGAAGAAACGTATCCACACCGATTTCTATGACATTGGGGATGAGCTGGGACGGGGAACTCAAGGAATCACTTACCATGCCGTAGAAAGGCTCAATGGTAGGTGTGAAATGTGTCTTTGGTGTAACACGGGCACTACTGCTAGGTCTACTAATGACATTACGTGGTTCACTGTTTTTTATGTTCTACAGTGCGGTCCATTGGTATGGAATAAATTCATTTTTAGCGTTATTATGTATTTGTTTGAAAACACCTGAAACAGGTCGATTTCCATTGTCAATTTGACAATTCACAGTATGAAAATTTTACCCCCTTCTTGCACCCCCTCTGAATTATGAGCACCCCCTCAGAAAAAAATATTGAGAAAGGGGGTCGTGTGGCACCTTGTTCGAAAGGGATTTTCATTCTCCGTTCAGAAATATCAAGTTTTCAAAATTTGGTCCAATCATAACTGAAAAAATTCATTTTGAAAATGTAAAGTTCTGACACTTCACGTAGAATGAAGGAAATAATGTCACATAATGTTCAGGAAGTATTTTTCAATTTATTTTACCATTGAATTAAATGTTCAAAATGACCACCAGTCACTTCTTAACAATAAGCAAGTCGATCTTGAAATTGTCGTACAACATTTTGTAGGACCTCAGGGGTTATGTTGTTAATTTATTCCGTTATCCTAACTTTTAAATCTGCAATATTGTCTGGTCTATCGAAATATACTTTTGATTAAATAACCTCATAAGGAGTAATCGAGAGGGGTCAAATCGGGGGATCTAGGAGGCCATTCAATCGTTCCACGTCATCCAATCCACCTATTGAGAAAAACTTCGTTCAAATAATATCTAACAATACGTTTGTAATGCGGTGGGGCTCCGTCTTGTTGGTACCAAATTGATCTATCTATTGCATTTGGATCATTAAAATCAGGAAAAAGTATTTTTAATGTAGACTGTAAAAAGTTCATGGAAAAATCTAGATAAAGCTCATCATCAACTGGGCCTTCAAAAAAATAAGGGCCAATAACTTTGTTGTTAATGATACCAGCCCAAACGTTAACTTTTTAGGATACTGTGTGTGAGTCTCACACATCCAATGAGGATTTTCTCTGCTCCAATATCTACAGTTTTGTCTATCAACCGTTCCATCTGAATGAAAAGTACCTTCATCAGAAAAAACAATTTTGTTTATGAACTGCAATTCTGCTTCCATTCTGTCCATCATCAGTTCACAGAATTGTTACCTTCTATCAGAATCATCCTCATTCAACTCCTGAACCAACTGAACTTCATAAGGATGGTATTTTTCTTTATGTAAGGATCTCAATATCGATGATTTACTTACATCATTGTCGGCGGCAAGTTGTATTCTTGTCATATGCGGATTTTCCTCAATCGCTAACAGTACATGTAACTTTTTTTCCTTATCCAATTTAAATTTCGACCTGGTTTTTGAATAGTTTTTACATGTCCAGTTTCACGAAATTTTGTTTCTATTTTGCTAACTGTAGACTATGAGACGTGTTGACCAGGGTATTTATTATTAAACATATCACAAACTTCTTTTTGAGTTATTGTTTCATTACCGCATCGAATCATAATTAAAATGTATATTCTTTTAATTTCGGTTAAATAAGCCATAGTTAAATCAAATACACACACAAATATTTTTCAGTACACTGACATATGTCAACAATTTATAAATATCAAAATAACAGTAGTCTACTAGATTGACATTACATTATTTATGTGGGTTTTGTGAATAATTTTTTGGTGTCTTGCACGTCTTTTTCCTGACGTTCAGCAAAACAGATAAGAAAATACCTGATTATTTCTAATGGGGTTATTTAAAATCAAAAGTATATTTCAATAGACCAGACAATATTGCAGATTTAAAAATTAGGATAACGGAAGAAATTAACAACATAACCCCCGAGGTCCTACAAAATGTTATACAAAAATTCCAAGATCGATTTTGGGACCGGTACTTTTCCTTATATATATATAAACTCTTTAGCAGACTTGGATTTGACCGGAAAAATCAAAATCTTTGCTGATGATACAACAATAATAAATTGTAGCAGAAATTTACATGAGATCAAAAATAACATGATAGATGATCTAAAAAAAATATCTTCATGGCTTATATCGCGTAAATTATCATTAAATTTTGAAAAATCATCATTTATGTTCATAACAAAAAGATCCTCGAACATTGATGTGAAAAATAATATTAAATTCAATAATGAAAGTATAAAGTACTCTTCCAGTCTGAAATTCTTGGGACTATATATAGATGAGAATTTATCGTGGTCCAAACATATTGATATATTAAGAAAACAAATTTCCTCTATTAATGGAATTTTTTTCAAAATAACAAATTTTTTAACTATTAAATATCTCAAAACCATTTGTTTTACCTTGGTTTACTCCAAATTCCAATATTTAATTTCTGTTTGGGGTTCAGCTTGTCATTCTTTGCTCAAGCCATTGAAAACACTTCAAAACAAAATCATCAAGTGTATATTCAAACTTGACTATCGAGAACCAACAGTTAATTTATATAAACCAAGAAAACTTTCAGATATCAATTCATTATACAAAATGAGACTGTGCACCTTCATTCATTTCGTTAAAAATAATATAAAGCATTCTAATTTGGTATTCAAAACTAATAGTGAACACAGTTACCCAACCAGATTCTCCAATATTCAAAATTGAAGACAAATTTTGGACAAAAATCTATTTATTACAATGGAATCAAATTTTATAATGATCTACCACACCATTTGAAAACATAAAATTACGATTCAAAATTAATTTAAAGAAATACATTCTTCATTAAAAATTTGTTTTTCTTCTGATTCTATCATTTATATTATTCTTCTATACTCTCTGGAGTGTATAGTGTTTTACTTTCTTGTTGTTTAGTATTCATATTTTCCCTTCCATGAACTTGTACGTTTCTTGGGAAATAAAATCGTTATTATTATTATTGTCAAGAAGTGAATGGTGGTCATTTTGAACATTTAATTTAATTGTAAATAAATTGAAAAATACTTCCTAAACATTATGTGACATTATTTCCTTCAATCTAAGTATCAAAATTTTATATTTTCAAAATAAATTTTCTCAGTTATGATTGCACCAAATTTGAAAAACTCAATATTGCTGAACATAGAATAAAAATCCCTTTCGAACAAGGTGCCACACGACACCCCTTCTCATTTAAAATTTTTACTCATAATTCAGAGGGGGTGCAAGAAGGGGGTAAGATTTCATACTGTAAATTGTCAAATTGACAATAGAAATCGTCCTATTTCAGGTTTTCTTAAACAAATACATAATAACGCTAAAAATGAATTTATTACATACCTATGGACCGCACTGTATATAAATGCAGTAGATGATTGATATACAATCAAATACGTTTCATTTTCACTCAATTTGGATCATAAAACCACTACACGTGTTTTGATATACAGTAACTTTATCACCTTATACAGTGTCCGCCAAAAAGTATGTACCATATAGGAAAAAAGTTCATTATTGGAGTATTGGAAAAAATATTCAGGGGAAAAGTTTGTGCATGTCTGATTTCCTCAAAATCGATTTTGACACATGTCACGTGATCGCTAGTATGGCGGCAAATTGAAAAAATATGGTATGAAAAGGCGAAAAGTGGGGTAAGACGGCAAGATATCAAAAAAAGTTATTTCAAAAACTCACTTAGAATTCAATTTTATGGACATGAACGAGATAATTGGAAACCGCTATTTTTTTAAATATTTTCCCATCTATTTAAAAATATCAAATTTTGTTCTCATTAATAGCTTGACTATACTGAAACATTTGCATTTCAATGATAATTGTGAAAATATTCAGAATGAAATAGTGAGTCAAATTTAAGAGACTTATAATTTACATGTTTATGTGCGAAGTGAAACACTCATCCACGATTATCATCGGAATTTGATTATAATCTGGAAAACACCATGTTTTTGGAGTGTCATGTCATCATAATTGTCGTGGAATTCTGATATAACTGTTAGATACGAACCGATGTAACAGCAAGGGTTCTGACAAAATCCTATTTTTTAAATATAGTGCCCTCTGGTGAGGATAAAATGAGAAAGTTCTGTCATTATCATCGAAATGCAAATGTTTGAGTATAGCCAAGCTATTCATAAGAAAAAAAAATATTTTTAAATAGATGGGGAAATATTCAAAAAAAATAGCTATTTCCAATTTTTTCGAATTATTTCTTGAAACTTCGTTCGTGTGCATAAAATTCAATTCTAAGTAACTTTTTTTGATATCTTGCCATCCTACCCCATTTTTCGCCTTTCCTAGCAATTTTTTTCAATTTGCCGCCATATTAGCGATCACGTGACATGTGTCAAAATAGATTTTTAGGTAATCGGACATGCACAAACTTTTCCCCACAATATTTTTTCCAATACCCCAATAATAAAAAAAAATCCCATATGTTACATACTTTTTGGCGGACACTGTATAGCAAAACAAGTGTTGTGGTTCTGATTAAGCAAATCGGTAGTGAAAGTCACAGTGAATATTCGTGTTTACTATTTTGTAAGCCTTCGAGCGTTCCCGCTTCATCTTGTCATCAGTTCACCATTTGAACTATTTTCAGGTCGAAACTACGCCGCCAAATTAATGCACGGACGTGGTGAACTTCGTCCTTTCATGTACAACGAGCTCGACATGATGAACGAGCTCCGCCATAAAAAATTAATTTCCCTCCATGACGCTTATGAAACAGACGACTCTCTGGCGCTCATCCTCGAGCTCGCATCCGGTGGTGAGCTTGTGAGGGACCATCTCCTGAGGATGGACTACTACACAGAAAGCGATATCGCTGGATACATGAGACAGCTGCTTCAGGGCCTGGATTACATGCACGATAGGGGCTATGGTCACATGGGTCTCAATGTAAGTAACCGAGTCCAAGGTTCTTCTCAGCACTCCTTTGAATGTCTATCAGAGGTCAATTATTATTATTATACAGTGCTCGTCTAAAGTCAGTTCCCCCCCTACTAATTTTTGAACCACCTGTTATATCGCAACAAAATTTGGAGAGCTCAAATAGGAGATAAAAACCTACTTCAATAATGTTTTTAAATAGAACACCCCGTATATTATTATAATTCTTAACAATTTTCTCCAATATACTTTACTCCTAAATTCAATTGTTTTCGAAATATTAACGTTTGAAAAGTGACATTCCGGTTTAAAATGAAGTATGGATTTTGGTCACTTGCGGTAAAACATTTTGCTAACTAAACGTTGTTATTAATTTGTAGTTGAATCTCTTAATGAATTCGACTAATAAGAGGCGTGAAGAGAGTTTATTAAGGATTAACGGTACCGCTTACTGGAAAATATCGATGCCTACGAATGTGTTCTGTAAACAGTCAAAACAAATTAGTTAGCTACAAAATTATAATTTATTTTTAAATAATACTTTCATTCAACCCCTACAATTATTTCATCAAGTGTTCAATGTGGCCCCCTCCTAAATCTTGACAATAAAGTGCCCTAGGATAAATAGCTTCTCTCACGTTGATGAAAGTCTGTTCATCTATTTCTTCACATGTATCTATTATTCTGTGTTCCAACTCTTCTGTTGTTCGGCATTGAGTGGCGTAGATTTTTTACTTCAGATACCCCCCAAATGAAAAAATCTAGAGGTGTAAGATCCGGAGATCTTGGTGGCCATTCTGTACTTCCCCTGCGACCTATCCATCGCCCAGGAAAGTTTGTATCGAGGAACTCTCTAGCCGTGCGATCGAAATGGGGAAGTGCCCCATCCTGCTAAAATATGATTTCACGATTCTCAAACTCTTCCTGATTGTTTTATACAATTTGTCTTATTCGAGGTTCAATTTCAGTTCCTAAAAGATTTCTGTAAAGAACTCCTGTAAGATTGCCTCTGATGAAAATCGGTCCAACAACGCGATTGCCCAAAATCCCCGCCCAAACATTCACCTTTTTAGGAAACTGGGTATGTCCCTTTCTAAAAATATGCGGATTAGTATCACTCCAGTATCGTACATTCTGTTTGTTGACTTTTCCATTAAGAAAAAACGTGCATTCGTCTGCGAAACATACACTTTTTTGCAAGCCCCGTTCTCGTTCAATTGTCCTTGTTAACCACTCACAAAATTCAACCCTCCGGTCTGGATCATCCTCCGTGAGGGCATGCAGTATTTTCATTTTATAGGGATGAAACTTTCCTTTGTTAGGACTCTTCAGACACCTTTTGAACTCACTCCACAGGATTCAGCAACTGTAGACGTCGACTGAGTCCAGAGTCGGATTGATTACCATTTCAGCAACAATTTCTACCTCTTTTTCTTCTGAAAGAGGCGGTCTCCCTGATCTCGGAGAATCTCTCAGCGTAGTTGCTTAGAGCTTATTTAAATATGACCTCGAAATAGGATTCTTGGGAAATCTATCATTAAACATACGCATGTTAGATGATAATTTCTTCCAGCTTCTCCAAATATCAAAACTGCTTCAAATTTATCGTCTTAAAAAGATGTAGGCGCTCAACGGACTATTTGACAGTTAGCAGTTCAATTTGACAGTAAACAAGATGTTACCGCGACAACGATTTTTTCCAATGCAAACTTGATTGAAAGCAACATTAGGGTTTTTGGTTGGGTTTGAAATGACCAAAATGTCACTTTTCAAACGTTAATATTTCGAAAACAATTGAATTTAGGAGTGAAGTGTATCGAAGAAACTTGTTGAGAATTAGGAGCAGATTGCAAAAATAAAAAAATATACGGGGTGTTCTATTTAAAAAAATTATTGAAGATGGCGCTCAGCCGCCATTTCGAAACTTTTAGCTGTGATTTTTTTCATGAAAAAGTAGGTTTTTATCTCCTATTCAAGCCCTCCAAATTTCGTTGCGATATACCAGGTGGTTCAAAAATTAGTAAGGGGGGAATGGACTTTAGACGAGCACTGTATAGGTGCAAGGTGGGTCAGAGATCAACTACTTCCTACAAATGCTTGCTAGAATGTGGAGAAAATTATTTTGTTTGCATTTGACCTATCCTATAGTACTTACATACTCATCCCTCTAACTTCTCACCGTTAGGTGTGAGGCTATTGGGGTTAATTTCGTTGTCTCTTATAACTCGTCCATTATTTCCTCTCTTGAGTGTTTTGATTCAGAAATATTGGGTTTCTTGCATTAATATTTGAAATATAAATGACATATTCATGTGCATTTCAGCTCGGAGATCTGCTGATATCCCATCCTGGCGGTGATGATTTGAAGATAACCGACTTCGGTCTCACTAGGCGTATCCAACACGGAAGTTTCTATCCCCTCAAGTACGGTGTTCCGGAGTACGTGAGCCCCGAAGCTGTTAACGGGGATGGAGTCGGATTCGGACATGACATGTGGAGTGTTGGTGAGTAATATTTGGAATGTTTTCCTTTTATTCGCTATTTTTCAACCAGTAATTTCAATATGAATGCCAAAATTGTATTTGGTGTGTTATAATGACATTAGAAAAAATTGTCGATTTCCATGCCTAACGAAAGCCTTTAAGATTTTTTTCAAGTATTCCAACGTCCAGTCTACCTATGTTTGAATAAGAATTCATGTTTCTATGTTGTGGTCCTTCTTCTACGCATCTACGTCTCTTTGTCTCTTCTGCAATCTTACTTCAATTCTATTATTTTTCTGAAATTCAATGATTCATAGAATTATATGGATAATTCCAATGGTTTTGATACTTACAGAAAATTGGCCTATTCATAGTAATCATTATATTTTTGAAAATAATATCTCAGGAATTATAAAGAAATTTCTCACAGAAAAACATGGATAAACCCTCTAACACCAAGTTGTTAAAAAAAATACACCAGAGCGGCAATATTCGAATACTAGACTTTGTATTTTTTTCAGTACAACACTCAAGTTCCATCAAAGTATCAAAATGTGAAAATTTTACCGAAACGAGTCGATTAAGTATCAAGAACTCAAAATTGTACTCGAAAAATCATTCATGCAGTAACTCAAAAAAGAATTGGTCCCACGTTGGGCGCCAAATATGTAACGATCTCATGGCTGATTCAAATTCAACAATTACTCAGAATGGAACCACATCAAATGATACCTCCTATGATGCACTAGAGAATTATTATTGAATTAACAAAGGACATTGTGTCAATTGGTAAAATGAGCGATACTTAGAGTGAAAATAAAAATTAAACTCTTCCAGCTATTGTGGAATCGCAAAAATCTGCAAGGGCAAGAGACAAAAAAAAAGCTAATAGCTCTTCACAAAATGTGTCAATTGTCTATTTTGATGAGTAATTTAAAAAAATCAGACCACATCGGGCAATTTTCAAATTTACGTTATTTATTAAGCATGCTTATTTTTCATTGTCTTGTCTGGTTGAAGAAAAAAGTGTGTATGCAACTTACATTTAATAGCTATCATTAAATGCTTGTTACGTGATTTACTACGCTTTTTTATGTTTTTTATCAATTTGTCACCTAATCTCTGTCTCAGTGTATTTTAAGCATTCCTATCGTTTTTCAGTACCCATGATTATGGTTAAATATACTAACCTTAACGTCAGGATGTATTAGAATCATGTTTTCCTGTCTGGTATATAGATTTTGGCATCGGCAGGCGATGTTTGGGTTTTCCAGATCAGAAAAAAGATATATATATAAACTATATTTCCAGACTTCAAAAAACTATATCCTTTCAGGTATCATCACGTACATACTTCTATCTGGAAGGTCTCCGTTCCGTGGCGAGAACGACAGAGAAACGCTGACGAATATCCGGTCGGGCAAATGGATGTTCGAGGAAACTTGGTGGACTAAGATCAGCGTAGAGGGAAGAGATTTCATCAGCAAACTTTTGGTATACGACACCGAGACCAGGATGGACGTGAGAACGGCTCTGAGACATCCATGGTTGGAACGTTCTGATAAGAGATACTCTGACGAATTCCAAATAAGCAGCAGATACCTCAGTGACTATTGGAGACTTTATAGGTAGGTCCTATAGTAATACCTGTCCATTTAGAAAGCGATCATTGGGTTTGGGAAGAATAATTTCCTGTACACCTAAACCAAATATTGCAGCCCATCAAATACACAAATTATTAATACGATATTTATAATTTGCGAAGGTAGAAAGTTTTCTGCACAATGATAGGTATCCAATGACTTGTTGGGATAGACCAGTCCAAGACATGAAAATTAAGATTCTATCTAAAGGAGAAAGAGTTCTGATTCAAATGGTGGCTTTTTCGAAATTGAATCAGAACTCTCTCTTTGGTTTGATTGAAGAGGTTGGGTTGCGAATAATCCAGTTACACCTTCTGCAGAAGTATCTATCTAGCATTGTTGTGGTTCTGCTATGAAACAGTCCATAGACGAAAATGTTAATTAATTCAATCCGATGACATCACTCTTCTCAAATCAAACTAGTAGCTTCTAATGATAAATTCATCACAATTCTATCTTCCTCTAAATTTTAGTGCATGCACACTTTTCCTTGCTTCTTTATTTCTTATGATACTTTTATTTGATATTGATATTTTTAAACCTTCTTTTGAGAACTTCATGCGTTGTACAATTCCAATACTTTCCTCGCGATCATAACAACTTTACGTCAAGGTAGAATGCGAAAAGAAGGTTAATTAATTATTACGAAATATTCAGACCAGATAGTTTTGAAATAATAAATTCAAATACTAGGTTTTGCTTCAGAATTTGAGGCGATATGAGTTTATTATTGAAATCTGTTGATATCAACAGAATCGTGATTTATGTATAGAGCTTCTCAAACAAACATTGTTAAAAAAATATTTGAATATACATGTTGAAATAATTGTTCGCAAAATGTAAAAAGGAAGTCTGAGGAATCCTCATTAAAAATAAAAGTAAATCAATGATATGCGATATGTGTTTAAACGTTTAGTTGGGATAATTATTGATCAACTTCCGTTTTTCTTCTTGTCTCTAGAAGTATGCTTCAACAAAAACGACAATTCTTCACCATGTATAAAAACAAAGCGATATCTTGTATGGTTCGTGCACGTAAACAATGAATGACTCAAATCTCTGACATACCAACTATATAGACATTGTCGAATCTGATGAAGCGATGTATGACTGAGAAGTATTCCAATAATGAAATCATAGCACTATTTAGAATTGATGATGACAATTTTTTCACTTGAATCTTGAGTATCAATTATATTTTTTCACAATTTCCAGTTTTTATTAAAACAAGTCCGGCTTCGCTTATCAACAGGATCGTGATTTATGTATGGTGCTTCTCACACGAACATTGATTTAAAAAATCCTTGAATGTACATGTTAAAACAATTGTTCGCAAAATGTAAAAAGAAAGTCTGAGGAATCCTCATTAAAAATAAAAGTAAATCAATGATATACGATATGTGTTTAAACGTTTAGTTGAGTTAATTATTGATCAACTTCGGTTTTTCTTCTTGTCTCTAGAAGTATGCTTCAGCAAAAACGACAATTCTTCAGCATGTATAAAAACAAAGCGATATCTTGTATGGTTCGTGCACGTAAACAATAAATGACTCAAATCTCTGACATACCAACTATATAATCATTGGCGAATCTGATGAAGCGATGTATGACTGAGAAGTATTCCAATAATGAAATCGTAGTACCATTTAGAATTGTTGATGAATTTTTTCACATGAATCTTGAGTATCAATTATGTTTTTTCACAATTTCCAGTTTTACTAAAACCAGTCCGGCTTCGCTCAGATTTCTTAAGATTCGTATTTGTTTCTATAACGATTGAGTTTGGTACCACGGGAGTTCAAACGTTTCAGCAGTATCAAATGTATTTTGTTCACTCATAATCTTTTCGTAATTCTTTTATAGGAAAAATCTTTCTCTTTTCAATGGACCATCAGCTGTTGAATTACACGCTGTAATATGGTGGTCAAGAGCAAATGTTAACAAGACGATATCGATCATTTTTCCTACAACTTATACGGAGACAGAGGTACTATTCTTGGGATGGTAATTCTGCAGGTTGCCTTCCTTAAAAATTGCTGTGACGCTTGTTGTGGTCCAAATATTTGGCATTTTGCCTATGCTGAGATGATTGTTCAACCAGCTAATCAGTATACTTTTCCAAAAGGAGGGACGTTTCCCTAGTGAAGGGATCCAAACCTGCATTATTGTTAATGGTGTCTATGCGAAAGTTCTTAAGGGATCCATTTACAAAAATATTTCAACCCTATTGAAAATCAGTCCATCATGATCTTCTAAAATAGGGACAGTACAGCCTCACCTGAATTATGGAATCATTGCAGGGGGGGGTATCGAAATATCTCAGGAATAAAATTGAAGTTACTCAAAAGTGGATCCTCAAAATCATATTCAATAAAAGTTAACGATATCCAACGGAATCTTTATATAACTTAAGTAACATGCATGACTTGAGGCAAATATATTATGAAACACTAATAACACAGCAGTATCAAATTAAGAACCAGATAATTGAACATATATATATATATATATATAATACACGATATAAACACAATTCGTTAACACTACATAAAGTAAACAAGACTTTTATTCAAAGAAGCTTCATTTACATGGGTCCAAAACTTTTTAACATGCTGCCATCTGATATTAAGTCAATAAATTCACAGAAAATGTTTAACTCAAAAGTAAAAAAGTTCGTATACAAGTTGTCAAGAAAAGAAATTCGCAGACAACTAGAAATTATTATTTGTTTATGTAAAGGTATTGGTGTATGTATGTATGTGTATACGTATATCTAGTAAATAAACCTAGGGAGATCCACTAAAGGCAGAGCCTGTGTGTGGTAATATCTACAGTGGGAAAAATAGTAACATAGTGTAGAATATAATAATATTAAAAAGTTTCATTACAAAAAACATTAAAAGTGTCGTTAAGAAAAAAAAACATAAAAATCTACAGTGGGAAAAATAGTAACATAGTTTAGAAGTATCAATTTTTGGAATTTTGGGAAAAGTAGCTATAAAAATAAAAATAAAAGAAGTCATCGATTTCGCCTCAAGCGCTTTGTGAACTATTTTAAAAGCTATTCTAAAAGTTGATGGATTGTCGCTCTTGGTAATGAAAATAAGAAATGTTTAAGCTTATTTTTGAAAATATTTGCACTGGAAATTGTCTGTATTTCTACAGGAAGATATTGAAACATTTTTGGTCCCAGAAAAGAAAAACTTCTTTGGCCTTTCGTTTTGCGCATAAAAGGAATGAGGTAGGTAGTTCGTTTGTTTCTGGTATTATACTGGTGGTCCGGGTTTTTTAGATCAGATTTGAACTGGTGTTGTCTGATGTTACCGCGTAGAAAAAATAATTGCCGTGGATCCAGTAAGCCAATTTCATTAAATAATTGATCTGAGGGATACTTGAAGTCTTTGTTAAAAATAATTTTCAGTAATCGATGTTGAATCCATTAGATCTTTTAGGTATTTCAATTTATAGATCAGAAATTGGATTTTCTTTATAATGAAATCAATTTGCTTATCCCATTTTAAATTGCTATCAATCATTACACCGAGATATTTGATTTTATTGCATATTTTTATTGATATTTTATTGTTGATACACAAGCTGTTATATGTGGGGGTATTCCTTTTATCTATATGTATGGGCAAGAAGAAAGTTTTATCGAAGTTTATCGTCAGCAACTTATGACTGAAAAAACCTTCAATGTGGCCTATATCTCTTTCTGCCATATTTTTCAAAGATTGCCAGTTATCGTGGGTATATAAAATCGCCGTATCATCCGCGTAAGTGATGAGTTTTCCTTCAGTGTTAATTTTAAAGAGGTCGTTCAGATATATGTTGAAAAGAAGCGGTCCAAGAACTGTTCCTTGAGGTACACCGTATTTAATGACATTTAGTTCACTTCTTTCCGATTTTATCTGAACACACTGGAGTCTGTTTGATAGGTAACTCTCAAATAGTTTCAGAGGTATGCCTCTTATGCCAATGTTTTCCAAGCATTCGATGAGTAGGATATGACTTACTGTGTCAAATGCTTTGGAAAGATCTACGAAAACGCACAGAGAAGGTTTTCCTTTATCCAAAGCATTATACATTTCTGTGGTGAGAGCGAGAATTGCATCTTGGGTTGATATTCCCTCTCTGAATCCATACTGACTATCAGAGATTATATTGTTTTTGGTAAGGTAGTCATTTAGACGATTTTTTATAATTTTTTCAAAATTTTTTGCAACAGTAGTGATTAGGGAAATCGGTCTGTAATTTATAACTTCATCACTACTTCATCACTACGTATATACGTATATACGTACGTATATATTTAATTTAAATATTTCTTTACCTGAACGACCGCGAGCGTTTTTTCCCATTTATTTATTTATCTATCTTCATATGTAAACATGAACTCAACAGCATGTAAAATTTTGTATTATTGATAAATAATAATAATAATTATTATTATAGGAAGTTCACTAAATCTTACAAAATGTTCACAATATCTTTGGACCAATATGATTCGAACGATAAAAATGTAATTTACAGAAACACACGCATAAACCTTTTTGAGCTCAGTTTATTTGACATTTTGCTTCAATGACACAGCAGCGTATTGCAGTGTCATTCATATGAGCACTACAAGTCAACTACAATGGTTTCACCGAAAAAAGAAATTTCCTAAGAACTTGAGGACCAACGTTTTGTAATCAATCGAGGAGTCTCATATACAGTGACGTGGTATGGGGACAAAATATGCATATTTGTTTGAATCATTCAGAGTATTTTGAAATTGTACGGAAAATAACTTTACCGCACTAGAGCGGAAAATTGCTTCTTTCCACAAGACAAATGATCAAAAAAGTGCACTTTTCCTCATACTCGTAGGAAAAAAGTATTTTCATGCGTTTGATTGTACTTTGTTTAGGAGTACCCTGTCAATTCTTGTTTAATAATAACCTATTTATAAACTTCACCAGTACTAATCTACCGTATCGAAAATGACATGGGTGGCCTCACTCGGAGAACTCTTCACATTCCATGGACGCGTTGAGTGTGCCAATTTTTTCAAATCTAAAATAACCCACAGGCATTTGTTTCAATCAGCAGTTTGTTTCATTGTGTCTCAGCTTCAGGTTAATCATGGATGATTGGAAAAAATGTGTAGTGGACAGAAATAAATATACTGAAGATATCGAAGAAACATACAGATACAATCTGAAATTGTATGATGGCCATGATAAGTTACTTCCCCTGAGAAAAGTTTGTTTTATCTCGGAATGCGGCCTCAACAAGTTGGAAACATTGTTGGCGTAAGATAAACAGTTGTTTGTGTTAAAATTCCTTTAAATGTATTTTCAACGTCGACCATAAGATGATATAGATTCCTGGCCCATTCAAAACCAATAACATATCGATATTCTATTCATATTCTCTTATTTTGCCACACAAATACGGATTGTGGACTCCTGCCGGTTTATTCATAACTTCTTTTTTGTAGGGAATGGTACGACAATGCATCTTGTAGAAGATGGCTGAGACGTAGGCCTTTGGAAGGAGCATTCACCCACTCATCGAAGATGGTCTATCCCCCAGGAGAATACGACTCCCCAAGAGCGACTCCCGCTCCTCTGGATAAAACGCCAAGAACGAGAACAACTTGGGAAGATCAGTTGCCCACCAGGTCACCACTCAACTATGAAATTGGAGCATTCAGATCGGAGAGCCAGTAAGTATATAAACTGGAGTAACCAGGGCCAATGTTGACTGTGCATTGATCTTGAGAGGGTACGATTCTATCAGAGATTAAAGTTTGTGGTGGTCGAGCACCTACAGTCAACACTTGGCAAGATTATTAATGAAAATGAGATTGATGTTTTGCAAAAATTTTCACTTTTTGATATTCGCAATAATATCAATAACCTTTTATACATTTTTAATTCGTATATTAGTATTATAGTGTATATTGTATCAATACCGTAGTAGAGTTTCCCGTGTATAAATAAACTGCTACAAAATATTCACGACATATTTATAAATATTGTTTATAACCTATTCCTTTTTCAGTTACCAAAATGGACCAGACACCTACTTACTTCAGTTGAGGGATGTCGATTTTCCTGTACGTCTGCGTGAATACATGAAAGTGGCAGCTAATAGGGGACCAGGATCTGCATATGTCGTATCTGATGAAAACGGTTATGACTGGAGGGTAAGAAATATAATGATTTATGAAATAAATGGCCCCTACAACAGATGCATGTGACATTTTTTCAGACCCCTATAATCCGTGAGAGACGTAGATTCACAGACGTCATGGACGAAGAAATCGATGATGAGAGAAAAGCTCGTATCAATAGATATGGCGCCGATAGAGACCCCGCCGTAAGAAGAATCAGACACGAACTAGGTAACACGCAAAGGTGCCCTCATCATATTCATATTTTTCAACTGGTATTTTTTTCAGGGTCTCGCTTGGACACCTACGTAGAAGCGGAAGCCTTTTTGGAAGCCAAACAAGATGGACGCCTCCCATTCTTCAGAGAAAAACCGCAGTTGACCGCGATGATGGAGGGTAAGGACTTGGAACTCACCTGCCTCGCTGTGGGAGAACCTCAACCAATCGTTCAGTGGTTTAAGTAAGTTGATTTAATTTCTAGTCTACTCCAATAATCAATTCCGTTGTAGACGATGTGATTACTTCAGTTTCAGACTTCCATCTTCTCAATGGGTTTGAAAGTTTCTCAGGGAGTACGATCGCTATCTGTTTCAAGGTGAATACTGATAAACTCAGGTGTTACTTGGTATTTTATAGATCTGTCGGTGCAGTGGTGCATGTAGTTTCGCGCATCTGCGGTCCACCAGAACGGACAATGATAGTTCCCAGATTTGAAGTCGTTTTTGATGTTGTACTTGTTTCCGATCCTTCTGTTCTCGGAAACATTCCTGATGTATGGAAGGTAGATAACTGGGCGTTGTTTTTGTTCCTTGGACGTCTTGGTTCTCTCAAGTTGTTTCTATACTTCGTCCATTACAATATAGGTTCTCTCGGAAGTCTTTGTTAAACTCAATGATTGAAGTTTTAGTAAACAAAAGGAAACTCGAAAAGGATAATGAGCGCTTCATCAAAGGACTGATCTCCCGTCCACATGATATTGGAATTACTATAGTGCTGCTTGCACACTTCATATTTCCAAGAAAAAAGCCGGTTCTTCTCCAAAGACGACGGACTCACGATTCTTTCCTTTCTCCAATAGTCAACAACACATATACGTAGAGTGGTTCTAGGAATTGGCTATACAGGAGGCAGAATATAAATCAAAACTTTAGTTGAGATACGTGATTGTCATCATAAGAAGCCATCGATGAAAAGAAATAATAAGTGGAAAAACACTAGATCATGTATATTATGAAGCAAACAAGCTACAACTGGAAAAACACAAGTAGTGATTGAATAAACTGAGTAATTAGTATGAAGGTGGTGTTATTAAATCAAAACACAAGTGGAAAATCCCAAGATAAACAAAATGTATTTTATCTATTATGTCTATTGTGAATAAAGCATAAAAAGCGCCCTCTTCGAATAACTACCGACAGATGTTTGAACTATCTGGCGGAAGAAATTACAACAACCAAACCCTTGCCTTACCATCATCAGACAGAAACTATTGCATTTATCCCTTTGAGAACTATTACTCATTTTGCATTCATCTTATGTCACCTCTGCTCCTCCCCATCTTAATCATTTCTCATTTCTCTCACCGAACACACTCACGCTCACATTAGATCCTTCCCATCTCAATCATTAATCATTTCTCATTGGCTCTCCTCTCATCCAAACACACCTCTCACGCTCACATTGGCCCATCTCTCACATGGCCACACCTTCTGGTCATTGAGAACTCCTTCTACACCCTCTAGTCATTGTCGATCACTACTTGCAGTCCCAATGTCATCTTCAAATACAAAAAGTAACGTAGTTCGGTCTCTTCAGATGGTATATGCCATCTAGTGCCACAGTACCCCGCCTGCTTCACTACTGTCGCCTTCAGTAAGCCAAGCGTCTAGATCACGAACGTATGGAAGTTTTTCATTGTTTACTCTGGTGGACTGCCTACAAATGACCAAGTATCTGGATCTCCTATCACTGTTAATAAGCCGAATGAAGCCCTTAGGCTCTTACTCTTTAGACATCAAATAAGTGGGCCATCAAGGATTAGAGTCCTTGCCATGATGGTGTATCTCGAACAATGACCGACAGGGAATTCTGATAGAAAAAATTTGGAAAAATAGTAATTTTTATTGAGGATGCAGCTTCGCTACCCTGTATGGATTAGTAGGTAACCCATCACTCCAGAGAGTGCCTGGGACGTTTGAAACGCGAGGGGCCATCTATATTGTAATCGGTGGCTTCCCTCACGAGCGGATTCTCGTGAGCTATTGCACAATCAAATACTTTCTGATTTCGTTCTCTAATGATACTTCTGATAGAAGGCAGATTTAGGTCTTCGAGGATCCGATCGTTCCGATCTTTTTGACGATTTTGTCTCTGACAATATTGACGTGTGGTCTCCAGGTGAGCCGGCGGTCCAGAGTAACTCCCAGGTACTTGACCTGCTCTGGCCATTCTATCTCCCTTCCAGTGATAGTCACTTCCCTCACTGGGTTGCTCCTTATAATCGCTTGTATTTTTTCAGGATTTAGCTTTATCTTCCACTCCAGATACCACTGCTGGAGGTCGTTCAATGCATTTTGTAAGTAAACGACACCCATCAGGTGGTCAGCTGCAGAGGAAAGCAAAGCCGTATCATCGGCGAACAGAGATACCTTCACATGTTCGCTTCTTGGAATATCTGACGTGTAGAGGGCGTTAAATATAGGAGACAGTACTGCCCCCTGAGGAACGCCGGCCTCAATTCCTCTCGAATCCGAGAGAGAAATGTCGATCCCGACTTGAAATGTCCTACCCAAGAGGAACGACTTGATCCACTTGATCAAACTCAGAGGCAGGTAGAGCCTTCATGCCAAACCCTGTCAAAGGCTTTGCTAATATCAAGTAAAACAATGTGAGCGCTGTTATTCGAGTTTAAGGACGAAATAGTGTCCTCCACTAGCCTCATCACCAGTAGCTCAGTGGAGTGAGCACGTCTAAAACCAAATTGTTCGTTGGGTAGGACATTTCTATCCTTCACTTCTTCGTCAAGCCTTTCTAGAACGATTTTTTCAGCCATCTTAGTCGAACTGCAAAGCAGACTGATTGGTCGATAATTCTGTGGAAAGGTCGGGTTTTGTCCCTGTTTCGGAATCATAACCACAACGGCATGCTTCCATCTCCGAGGGAATCTCTTAAGGCGCAGTGAATTATTAATTATATTCTATAATGACTGCAGCTGGTTATCCGGGAAATACTTAATCATTCGATTAGTAATTCCGTCGTAACCAGGCGCTTTTTTGGGATTAATTCCCTTCATATGGGCCTTAAGTTCATCCAACGTAGCTGGACGAATGTCGTCATGATTGGGTTCCCTCAGGGTTTTCCAACAAAATTTCACGATCCAGATCATCGTCAGGATACTCATTCAGTCTAAAGTGCCTTTCCATCGAGTCTGCAAAAGCTTGAGCTTTGGACACTGGGTCATAGCACAGTCCGGCCTCACCATGAGTAGGGGGGAGATCGGTCTTTTTTTGTTTAAAATTTTGAATAATTTTCCAAAGTTGGTCACAGTTTTCTAAATTTTGAAGGGTTATGCCGAATCTTTCGTTCCGAAATTCCGATATATTTTATCTAACCTCTCTATTTAATTAATTAGTTTGGATTCAGTCCACAGGGAACAGACTCCTTTGATACGCTCTTCCAGCGCGATTTCTCTTGCGGATGAGATTTTCAATCCTCAAAGGGAATTCTTCATGGAATCTAGGAGCCAGTTCCTTGTGGGAGGGATCCTGATGGTGAGTTCGTAGCGCGCTACGGCTTCATTCAACTCGAGTGGAGAATCTATTCCCTCAGGAGCCCAATAACCTGTCTTCAGAAGCGAACGGAATCTCTTCCAGTTCACCTTGGTACACATGCGATCCGTCTGAGGCGGTGGATCACCTCCCAGTGATAAAATCTCCGGATTGTGAGCAGAGTCCAACTCGGCGAGGACGTGTATATCCCAGTTCCAGGTGATGTTCCTGGCCAGGGCAATGTCAAGTACATCGGGCCTGTATGGACCAAAGTGTGTCGGCTCATCTGGAGCCAACACTTGGTATTCATACCTGTCACTGTGTTGCCTCAAACGTCTGCCATTGACGTTGAATACACGACTCCATTGCACGTACTTGGCGTTTAGATCACCCATAATCAATACAGGTTGGTCTGTTTCCATCAGGAGCACATCAAGTGCCTCAGGAAGTTGTAAGCACTGATTAAACGCAAAAGACCACTCCTCGTGTTGAAAATTATATCTACAGCTTCAATACCATGGGTATCATCATTGAAAATGCCAAACTGAACATACGAGTGACAACGTTTGACCAAAATGGCAACACCGCCACCCGGACGTCCAATCCGGTCATTTCTAAGCACTTTTTAGTCAGGAAATCTAACAGGTTCCCTATTAAGATGATTATCCTGCAGAAAAGCAACATCGATGTTGTTCTCTACAAGAAACTCTTGAAACTCAAGTCAAAAGACCAAGTAGTAACAAAGCTTGTCAGTATTTTACCTGAAGACTATTGCATATGCAATCAAAACATCAAAAACGTTGAAACCCGTTGAAAATATTCAATTTTGAGACTTCTCTATGAACATATAAATGATTCTTTTTGTAGAAATGACGGCATAGTCGCCGAATCGCACCGAATCAAGATCACAACAGACGAAGAAGGTCGATCTCACTTCAAACTATCCCCCGCCCTGGGCTTCGATCAGGGTATGTACAAAGTGGTAGCTCGCAACAAGATAGGACAAACCATTGCTAGGACCAGAATCGTGTTGGGTCTCGTTCCCGATGAGCCGGACAGTCCCGAAGCAGCTCAGATCTCCGACACCGAAATTCTATTGACCTGGAAACAACCGAAATTCGACGGAAACGCGCATGTCATCTGCTACACCTTGGAATACAAGCTTGCTGATGAGCTAGAGTGGTTGAAGAAGGCTGACAACATCGACCACGAATTCTATTTGATGGGAGGGTTGGAGTCGAATAGGAGTTATATTTTCAGGCTGGCAGCTAAAAATTCCATTGGATGGAGTGACCCCGGAGTGCCTTCAGCACCTGTCACGACGAAACCAGCAGGTAATTATCAATGATAATTATACATTGATGAACATAAAGATTATACGAGACTGTTATACTGACTCCAAAATAGTTTCTTGAAGCACTTTCTTCACTATTGAAAATAAAACTGATGATCTGAATTACAACTATTCGCTATTCAATAAGCTGCTTTGTGAGGACAAGTAACACTTCCATACCATAATTTGTTGAAGGTTCGCCCAGAATTCAGTTGAGTAAGGCAATGCTGCATCTGCAGCAACTTACTGACAGTGGTAGAGCAGCCGAAGAAGACTCTCTTACGCATCTTGACTACAAAGTAGAAGCATCTCCAGTCGAATGGGAAGATGCAAACGTTCAAGAACAGTACAACTTCATATCGGAAATAGCAAGGTTGGTATGGAAAGTTGAACGTTATCGAACTTCCCTCCAATAATAGCAATGGGCACAACAATTATTTGTTGTAACCTGCATATAGGGCTTGGAGAAGAAAAAGTCTTGAAATAATATGTTCATTTAGAAAGATCACATTTAAACTATGGAAAAATCCAGTATTTATATATAAATTCATATTATGTGAAAGTTATTCTATTCAAACGACTATTGAACTCAATGAACCGAAAAATTATGAAAATAACACCATATATCTGTGCTGGGGGCGAAAGTATGATTATATACTACACGTTCAAAAACAGGGGATCCTAAAAATAAATGTACAAAGAAAATCGTACCTAATTATGAACTCCAGTAAACTATGAGTTCATAAGAAAATAGATTACCTATTTATAATCGACCCTAAAAAAGAAGCGACACAGCTGCATCATAGTAGGAGAGACAGTGTAATTATATTTAAAAATAAAACAAAGCCAATTCGGTATGTGATAATATAATGTATTATAGGATTTTGCCTGCATGGGGTAAGACGAGAATATATAAACCGTTTTGTAACAATGAGATTCATTCCATTAGGGTACTCCACTCAATTCCATATGTAACTTATGATGCGTATCAGCATCTTAAATTGAGTTAATTTGATCTGATCATGTTTTAGTCAGATATATGAATACTTTAAATTGTACTTCAAGTCATATTCAGATACAAACACTTCAAAAATGTACCAGTTATTAGGACTCACACTGATGAGTTTATTTACCAGTTTATAAGAAGCGAATCAACTTCAACATCGTAGATTCAAAGAAAACGAGTCGAACTACATATGTAGTTAGAAGAATTCATCCGAAATTCTCATTTGCTCCAGAAGTAAATGAATAACTAAATACTTGACGGGACTTTTAAAGATTAAACTAAAAATCACTCAAATTAAAATATTCGCAAGATAAAATACCGGAAATGATTTTAGTGAAGTGAGGCTACATATTGTTTCTCTTTGATTGTATTGTGTACCAGGCTTCATATAATAAACATTTTTCCACATTCATACTCTACATTCCTTGAAGTTTAATTCAACTAATCTGATAAATATTTCTTCATTTCATTAGATTTTGATAGTTGCTTGTTCTAGAAAGTTGTATACTATGATCAATACTGTTCAAGCTTATGACTGAAAACTTTTACTATTATGTTTTCAAGTCCAGTAAAATATTAAAGTTGTTGTTTAAAGAAGAAAAACAATTACAATGATAATTGTTTTAACCCAGATAATTGACCTTGGTGTTTTAGATTGCTGTACATTGATAAATACAAAATTTTAGAATATATTGATAAAGCAAAAAAGAAGTATTGAAATATATTGCTACATTTGACTTTGCTACAATTGATTGATTGATTGGAAATACATTGTTAAGTGCCTTGGAATTGTAACTCATATGATACTAATTTCTGCTATGGTTTTATTGCTAGTTTTACATTCATATTTTCTGGTGAATTTATATGAAATGGTTTTATAAGAAATTATTGATTTATGGAATTGTGTAATGTTTTGAAGCTTGATCTTAATTATATCTTTTAAATTTACAACTATATTATCATTTAATTTTTTTTTGATAACTTGAGATATGACCGAGTACATAGGTTAAAACGAACCTCAATCATATACTGATTGAATTACTTAGATAGGCCGTTCTCCGAGTAAATTCTCAATGTAAATTATTTTTAGTTGCCCAATGCTCAGTATAGAACCTCTAACGACTTTTTAAGATACGCTTTTGTACTGTCAATTGTGTGAAAAAAATTTAGTATTGAATAGCGTGAATTCAAATAATACAAGTATAGTTATACATCATTTGGCGGTATTTGTAAAATCCCTATATTGGGTTTTCTAAAGTGTTTCTTTGGTAAAAGTAAATGTGAGGTTCGACAAACACTTGGTTTTACAGGTGTGGTGTGTGAATTCATAACACTCTGTATATAGCCAGGGTTTAACAATAGCTGATCAGATGTGGGGCATTTACTTCTCCCACTGTCCCCGGCTTTAGCATATTCACTTCCGCACCTCAACGGAACTGCAGGTTGTCAGATAATGTGTATTGTGCTGAACTTTTATCCCTCAATTTCAAATCGCTAAGATGTCGCAGTTTTTTCCTGCGACAAATTTTGCATTGTATCTGAATATGAAAGCAAATGTTTACGTGACTTGTAAAAGAAAAATACATTTCTCAGCTGTTTGTAGTATGGATAACGCTTTGTAGGTTGCTAAACTAAAACGTACGCTGAAATTTCTCGGTGCAGGTATACTATGACTTATTCAAACATAATAATAATAATAACGTTTATTCATTCCAAGAAACATACATGTTTATGGAGGGACGAAAATAAAATGAAACTTATTATCAAATAATAATCAAAATATTTATACCAGTTAAATCAGTAAAACATTTCTTCCTGTTACTTGATTGTCCAGGTTTTCTGGAGCCAGCTCTTAGCCTGTACTGCATTCTCACTTAAATGGCGTATATTTTTAAATTTTAGCGTGCCTCTGCCACACTTCATATCATTATGGGTAACAAATGTTCCATTAATGTGGTACAACTAACGTTGTGTGAAATTTTCAAGCATAAACTTATAATATTGCAGTAAACTTGGAAATTTGTGTACCTTTCCAAGGAAACAGTACCTTTTCGCCATGTAGTATTACGGTTGAGATTCTCGAATTGTACATTACAGATAACTTATCCCTGAATTTGGAAATGTAAACTTGTCATAAATAATTCGCCAAATTCTCCCCAAAGTCGGTTTTTGGGCCCGTTTTTTTGACATATTTTGAACGTTGTAGCAGGTGAACGTCAAGTTTTATACGACTGACAATCGTCAAGCGTCGCTTTATTTCATTATAAACTTTTGTTTTTTACTACCCTCAGTAGTGAGTTTTCCTTCCTTTTTATAACCGTTCAGCATTTCTCCTACCACCCCAGAAAAAATGTATGGCGGGCACGTATGTAGCATCGTCGACATCGACACCACAAGTTCACGTGTTCAGTGTGCGCAAACTCATGATACGTTTGAAAAGTACACCGGCTCTTGGTCTTTATTGCATATTATGCGATTTTCCTAAAACTTTGACCGAGGATATGAATTTTGCAAATCTGATAATTTCGATTGTAATTTTGTAATTTAAATGCAACTTGATTTATCTGGCATGGAAGAATAGGTAGCTTGTTACTACAAGGGATGCCTAGGAAGTTCAAAACGGGAGAGATAAAAAAGTGGCCCTTAATAAAATTAAAATATTATTGGCTCAACCAATCCACATTAACATCAATGAATATCAAAGCCGTTACAAACTGATTCAAGAGATATTTCTTCTGTATGTGTTGCCGGTTAACAAACTGCCATGCATACAGTACATCATATCTGATTTCTTGCCGTTCGATGCGGCGGTTGAACAGACTTATCAACCTCACGACAATGTTGCCCAAGATAAGTCATAATTGCTCTACCATCTATTGATGACGATGTTTGATTACAGAGGTCAATTCTCTGTCGTACTGAAAGCAGTAGACAAAAATAATGATAGCCTAGTGGTTGCCAAGATACTAGAATACACCGAGAGCAGAAAAGAAGACGTAGATGGAGAATTCGCAGCTTTGAGATCGCTGAGACACGAAAGGATCGCAGGGATATTAGCTGCTTACCGCGTGAACGATACAGCGGTGTTCATTTTGGAGAAATTACAGGGTGCTGATATTTTGACGTATCTAGCCAGTCGGCATGAATATTCCGAACAGACTGTAGCTACCATTGTATCACAAGTGAGTACATATTCCAAGCATAATTCTTTCGTAAATCGCTCAACCCTAAATGAAACTTTCATTCAGAATCTTGAAATCTTGAATTGCAACTGTTATTTTATGGTACATTTCCACAGATTCTGGATGGGTTACAATATCTGCACTGGAGAGGGCTCTGCCATCTGGACCTCCAGCCGGATAACATCGTCATGTGCGGCGTGAGGTCAATACAAGTGAAACTGGTAGACTTGGGATCAGCACATAGAGTCACCAAGCTAGGAACCAAAGTGCCGGCGGTTGGACATCCAGATTATATTTGTAAGTAGAACTTAATTTATTATATACATTGAAGCATCATGGAAAGTCGAAGAGAGTGAAAAGTAACCTTTGATTTCCAAGACCTCGGGGAAGATCAAAATAATTGTAATAATTAGAATATTTTTGATAAAATCAATTACTATTACAAGACAATATGTCTACATTGGAATAACTAATAGCCTAGTCGAGAAGTAAGTTTAAAACTAGTTCCAAGTCTCCAAAAATTATGATGCAATTCTGAGAAAATCGTGTTTTTGTTTTTTTTGCTGACGAAAATTGCAATTGTTATTAAGAAAAAACAAGAACAAAAAAAAGGTTCAGTTTTTTGGGAATACCTCAAAAACTATAAGCGATAGCAAAAATCGGAAAGAAGATTCTTGAAGAAGAAAAAAATTCGAATAAAGTTCAACTCTTTCTCCGTAGTGTTAAATATCAATTTAAAAAATTTAATAAATTATTATCTGTTTGAATGAACAAGGTCCTCTTGGAAAAAAAAATTACTTTATTTTTCAACAAGTTAGGCATTTGTTAATTAGTCCTTATTTTTCGGACCTCGGTTTCCATAAAAAACGGCATAAATGTTTAAATAATAGCTCTAAAAATTGTTCGCTCCTTGGAGCCCATCTTATATATATATACTTATCAAGATCACGTTATATAAGTTTCAAAAAGTTGTTTATTTTATTTATTATAATTTTTTAAATTTAACAAAAAATTTAAAATTGAAAAGGTTGATAATTTTTTTTTATGCATCTGTTTTGCTATTGCTGTTTTTGCATTAAACGAAGGCATTTAATAACATTCTAAAGAAAAAAATAAGACAATTGACTACTTTCGTTTCGGACGTCCATCGTCTCAATGGATTTAAAAGGTTTTCACGACGTTTCGAATACTTGTATCTACAATCGTCTTCAGGTGAATACTGAAGACGATTGCATTCGAAACCTTTTAAATCCATTGAGACGATGGACGTCTGAAACGAGAGTAATCAAGTTACCACATCGTCTACAACCTTCAAACAAATAAACAATTGTTTATAAATTGTTTATAAACAAATTGATTAGTTAGTTCGAATTTTTTTGAAATTTTTTTTATTTTGTTGTCTAGAGAATATGATGATTTTTACAAAAAAAATCTAAAAAAACAATTTTTTTTTTTTAAAAATTAATTGGAATTTTCAGTAGAATAACAAAAAATGAAGAAATATGAAAGATTTAATTGTTTAAGTTAATAATTTGTTATAAACAAATTCCAATTCTCATTTTTTTTTCTGAAACTACTAAAAGTTACAAAAACAACCATATGCAACAAAGTGTCAAAAACATTTTTTAAATTTTTCATATTTTTTTCTAAAATTACGGTATATAATTTTTTATAGAAATAGTTGTGAAAACAGATAATGAATGATTAAAAAAAAACTTAATATCTTGAGTATTTATTAAAGAATATGTGATTGAACACCGCTAGAATACATGATGAAGTTGATATTATTTAAATAAATCCGTGTATTTCATGAACAATTAATGTTAATGACTGAAACCAAAATTTTTTGAATAATTCAAATACTAGCCTACAAAATCCTCTTGGAGTACAAAAGAGCTGGCTAACTTCCATAGTTTAAAAGATATAAGCATTGTAAGAAGTAGATAACGTAAATGTTTATAAACAAATGCATATAAACAGGAAACCATGACAGATACAGACTTGCAGCGGTTTGTTACTCAAAAAATCAAGTGGTCGCTGCAACTTTTATATACCGTAATTTTAGAAAAATCTATAAAAAAAATTTAAAAAAATGTTTTGACACTTTGTTGCTTATGGTTGTTTTTGTAATTTTTAGTAGTTTCAGAAAAAAAAATATAATGAGATTTGGAATTTGTTAATAACTAATTATTAACTCAATAAAAAAATTTAAAAAACTGTTATTCCATTAAGAAATGCCAATTATAATTTTCAAAGAAAAAATCTTAACTAATTATTAAAATAATTGAAATATAAAACTAAAACTATTATAAACAATAAGAAAAAAATAAGTTTTTTTTATCATTATATTCTCTAGACACCAAAATGGCAAAAATATTCTTCTTTTAAATATCAAACTATTCAATTTATTCATGAACAATTTATAAAATAATATCATAATTTTTTTTTTCAAATGTTATTTAAATGCCTGTTCGTTGCAAAAACAGCAATAACAAAACATGGATCAAAAAAATATTAAATTTTTTTAATTTTCAGTTTTTCATTAACTTAAAAAAATTATAATAAACAATATAAACAATAAAAATTGTAGCGTGATCTTGTCAAGTATAGCGGGTGACACAGGATATCGAGCCACCCCGTAACTTCTGCATTCTGAAATTTGGTACAGTTTATATAAGCAACCATTTCGGATTTTTCTGGAACATTTTCACATATTCAAGTTCAACAGATCAAAACAAGTCCTAACCTTATGTCAAATTTGATTTTTTTGAAACATTTAAAATTAAAATTATAATTTTTTTATTTTATTTCGTGGATAAATGAGATTTGGTCAAGGCTATTCACAATGAGTTGCACATAACCGAGAACCATTTTTTGTATCACTCATTGATGAATCAATTCAGTCACATCACATTTTTTCAAATGGAACCTCTATGGGCCATCTACATGTCTCTCTAGAACATACATTCATTCATACTTTTTTGTATTTTGGTGCAGTAACAAATTGTATACATTCATAAATCTACAACTAGTTCATGGGTTTCCTTGCAGTTCGAATAATTTTTTAACTTAGTAAGCTGTGGAAAACAACATTTCTGATTCAACTAATTGTGTTTTACTGTTATCTTTCATCTCAACTCTCGAAAATTAGTAGAAATGGAAAATCAAAATTATAGGTTCACAAGAAGTGAACAGGTTAAAATGTTAATAATTTACTGTCTTAAAAACAGTGTCGCCGCTTCAAAAAAATGACATCTGGTACAAGGTTTGGACTTTTTTTGACCTGTTGAACCTGAATATGTCAAAATCTACAGGGTGTTCCATTTGAAAAAACCATATTGGATTGTAATGTGATCAAATCCGAAATGGTTGCTTATATAACTGTACCAAATTTCAGAAAAATCCGTTCACGAATGCAGAAGTTACAGGGGTTGCCCGATATCATGTGTCACCCGGTATATATAAGAAGCGAAACATTTCAAGAGCTATTATTCAAATATTTATGCCGTTTCTTATAAAAACCGAGGTCCGAAAAACAAGGAATAATTAACAAATGCCTAACTTGTTGGAAAATAAACTTTTTTTTCCAACGAGACCTTGTACTTTCAAGTGTTAAAAACACATCATAACTTATTAAAAAAATTTAATTTATATTCAATACCATTAAAAAAATGGAGCCGTAGCGGTGTTAACTTAAAATTATAAATAATGGAGATAAATTTCCGAGAGTCAAAACTTTTTTATTGGAAATTTCCTCCTCTTTGAGAATCTCTGATTTTTGCTATCGCTTATAGTCTCTGAGTTATTCCCAAAAAACTGAACCCCTCTTTTATTTTTGTTTTTTGTTAATAATTGCAATTTTCGTCAGCAAAAAAAAACATTGTCATTTTCAAAATTGCATCCCGAATCGAATGAGCTTTTGCTCATAGTTTTTGGAGACTTGGAACTATTTTTCGCAGGAAACTCACTTCTCGATTAGACTATAATTGATAACTCAAGAAAACGGATCGTGCATCGGTTGTGTAATACACACACCCATCCTTGAGGAACTCATCTTTGAATATTTCTCATTTACAGCACCAGAGGTCTTAGCCGAAGAACCAGCATTCCCGCAATCTGACATATGGGCGGTAGGTGTCCTGGCATACATAATGCTTTCCGGAACGGTGCCATTCCGGGGCCAAGACGAGAACGAGACCCGACAGAACATCCTGTTTGTTCGCTACAGATTCGAACATCTATACCAAGAGGTTTCACAGGAAGCGACTAGGTTCCTCATGCTGCTCTTCAAAAGGCATCCAAAGTAAGTGGATCGAATGGGATACTGGGGGTGTTTTAATTTGGGTGTGAACTTTATCGGGTTAAGATTGTGATGGCCGCGATCAACCAAGTTATTTTAACGTAAAAATGTTGACTGAAGCAACGCGACACAAAAAAAGTGAACGACTGTTTTACTTCGTCCGCTATTAAATTAGAAAGCAGGAATGAGGGCTGAGTTCCGACAAAGAAATAAAAACCTCGTAAATTATTTGATATGATAATACCACCCATTAAAATGCCTCATGAATATGTTACATCGACAGCGACGGCCTAAAAGTTAAAACAGACCGAAAACCATTACGACAAGACATTTATTTTTATTACTATTGAGCTCCTCGCCACGATAGATAATTAACGATTCTCCGACAGCCGGGATGAAATATTAACGCGCTAAGAATGCGATTGAAATGTACCGCGAAGGAAGTTAATGCCCGAAGTTATAATCCTTTACTGTGAGAACAACAGCGCAGATATTCAATACCGAAAAGGGGTCATTGTGGGGAGATTCTATATAAGAACAGAGTCAATAGTAAGAAGGATCAGAGTTCAGAGAGAAAGAGGGTTCAGTTCAGTAAAAGCTTTCAGAGTATGAAGAGCATCAGAGTAGAATCAAATTTCATCTAGTGAAGATGCATCCATCTTCTGATACGAAACAAGTGTAGACTTCGTTTCGTAAATTATTCATAAAATAGCCAGTTTATCAAAAGTATGCAGAAAATAGTGAAAGTGTAAAATCAGAAATTGTCTTAGTAAAAACTCAACGAATAGAATTCAAATTTTTCAAAGAAGCTAAATAATCATAGTTTGAATCAGTGAACGCGTAAAAAACTCGGTAATCCAGAATTAAAAATCAGTTAACCTTAATACGAGCTGTGTTCTCCAGTCGATGGTAAGAAAATAAAAACTGTTTATTTGGCAAGGTACTCGTTATCACATACATAAATTCACTACTAAGCCTTAATATAAGTAAATCTACTATCTCATATGCAGATGACATTTCATTGATCTTCGGAGACGACTCTTGGGATGGTGTAAAAGTAAAAGCGACAGAATGTATACAAAATGTTAAAGAGTGGCTGGATTTTAATAAACTCTCACTTAATACAAAAAACAAAATACATAGCATTTTCAAGCACAATTTATAATAAACCTAATTACAATAATCTTAAAATTGAGAACCCTACTGATCTCATAACAGAATGTGACAATATCAAGTATTTAGGTGTTACCTTCGATAAACATCTCAAATGGGATCTACATATCGTTGAATTAGTGAAAAAAGTCCGTAGACTCATATACAAAATGTACCATATCCGTAAAATCCTAAATAAAGAACAACTCATTATTGTATATAGATTACTAGTAGAATCCCTTATAAGATATGGCATATTAGTATGGGTCGGATCATATGAGAACACCCTTCATCCACCAAATATAGTCCAAAATTACATACTAAAAGCTGTGTTCAATATAGGTAAGCTCTTTTCAACCAGTTCATTATATAATGAAAACATTTTGATTGGCAGATATCTTTATTTCATAACAATTTCAACATTGTACTACAGAAATAGTCAACATCTCCAACAAATATCTCATTCTTATAACACACGAGAAAAACATAATGAACAAATAGCAATTCCAATGTTCAAAAAAGAGTCCTCGCAAAGATTTGTTAATTATTTGGCACCAAAAGTTTATAATATTCTGCCTCTAGAAATAAGAACATCTAGCAATGTGAAACTATTCAATGAACATTTAAAAAAATATATTTGTTCAAACTACAAAAAGTTTGAAGCTTTGCTATGCCTACAAAGATACTCAATAAATTTTAGGTTAATTATTTATGTTACTGATTATCATTTACTCTTTAGAATATATTATAATTATAACACCAAACAAACACTTATAACCAGATATTCGCCCTATATCTTAAATTACAATAATCTAGTTAACCGATACTTGCACATACAAGTGTTATACAAAAGGATCAAAAGAAAAAATTAAAAGCAACCTATTATTTCCATAGTTTTTACACATATAATTGTATATAATGTGAGCAATAAATTAATATCGTAATAAGGAACCATTCATCTATTTGATTTTATAGTAGAGTCAACTCTTGATTCGACAAAAGGTAATAATATTAGCAATCGCCAAGGTAACTGAATAACAGTTATTCTACTAGGCATACTATATTTGTTTCACATTCAAGAATATCTTATATTCAACTTCATTCTGAAGTTCTATACATTTGTCTCCCTAAATTATACCAGGTTGTTATTATTCTTCAGAAAATACATATATATATATATATATATATATATATATATATATATATATATATATATTATTAAAATTCCTAAGAGTATTATTGTTTCTGAACTATCTGAGATTAGTAACTGTACTGTCAAACGCTTCATTATATACTGAATGTGATAGCTTCCCAAGCCGCTCTGGGAAGTTGTCTCGTTATTGGTCAATAGACTAATAACGCCCAGTATAGTTGAGGCTTAGCTTTAACAACTAACGTTATCCGGCTTGAATTTGTTTTTTTACTTTTTCTCCTTGAGAAGAGATCTCATATTTTGAAAATGAGATAACTAGCCTAAAAAATATGAGATTTTTTAGGCTAGTTATTTCATTTTCGTCCCTCTCTTATCGAATTTCTCAGTTGAAGAAATAACAATATTTAATATTTCAGTAAGAGACCTTCACCAGAAGAATGCCACGAGAACCGCTGGCTATTGCCGACTGACTACATGATCAAGAAGAGAGAAAGAGCAGTTTTCTTGGGACACAGGCTGAAAGACTACTCAGAAGAGTACCACAGCGAGAAAGAGCAACTGTCACAAAAGTCTAAGAGTTTGTTAGGTGTAAAATTGATAAGGTCACAAAGCATACAAGAAGAGTTACTCACACCATCTTAGATCTGGGAATTGCCGATCTAATATTGTAAATATTGTTTATACTGAAAGTGTAATTTATCGATAGTGTTTGCCCCAAAAACATGATTCATGGAAAACTAATAATTCTCTTCGAATTGCACTTCATACAAGATTAGGTACATTTTTTTTGCAGATCGGTTATTTAATTTAGTTTTCCATTCATCCAACGTTTTTCGGTATACTCAAAATTATTACACGATAAGTTAGAGTTAGAGATACGAGGATAATGTTTCTATCTGATAGTTTCACTTGATTACATTTTTTCCTGACTGATTTTTGTCATACGGAGTCACTGGTCATGACTGCAGGATTTTCATAGTTCTAGATAATTTTCAGTTCATATATAGTTTTTTTGGTTTCTCAGTTCGTTCAATTACTAATTTATATTCATCAATATACTTACTGTTACTTCGTTAAAAATGTTATTAAAAGTTTATTTCAATAAAGAAATTGAAAATTATATAATGTTCTTCATTCCATGCGAGTGTCCCAAAACTGGAGAATGGTGATAATAGTGGTACATTTTTCACAGGAATCAATCTTCAGAATTGGATTATTTCCAGAAAACTTTTTGTAATTTGAACCTGAATCAAAACTACTGCTGACAAATGGATGACATTCTGACCTGACATATATAGCTTGTTCGTTTTACACAGATTAGCTGTTCTAAAGTAATCAATTCTAGAAAGGCGTGTGTGCGTGTTATGTGTGGAAAATGAAGATGAACGTTTGTTAAATAGCATCAAATTAATATAAAATCGATATAAAATATATAAAATGAGCATTCAGGGCAAAAAAAACATAAATGGTAAATGACAGCGATTTTCTTAGAGAAACTTTTCAAATGAAAGTTGTGGAGCTTAAAAAGCTCTACCAAACTATAAGGAAGTCTAAGAATTTTTTCAACCTTCCAATAGCCGCCATTTCAAAACTACCAGACGGATTTGGCCCATCTTTGAACTCAGTCGAGGTTTTGATAAAAATGATGTTTTAATCAAATTTATTTCAATCGTTTGGAAAAGTGGATCTTTAGTTTATCTCCAAATTCACTAATTTTTCATATTATCTAAACTATTGCACACCCGTAAATGACGAGTATATAATGCTATTTTATAACGAATTACAGTGGTAAAAAATCTGAAAAAAAAATTAAAACAAATTTTGTTCTTTGTAAAATTCGACAAAATTTTGGGTAGCACCGCCCGCCTAATTTCAGGTGACCTGCTCAGGAGAAAACTTTGGCAATTACCGAATGCAATAAACATTTAACTCGACATTTGAATAATGTAGAATGTTGAACTGATTGTGTGGTAAATGTACACGTTGCAGGCTGCATGAGATATATATTCAATTTTAAAGTGAAGAAAACAACTAATCTTGTTAAATCCAAACTTGTGATAAAGTCAGAACTAGTTAACTTCATACTCTGCTTTGAGGCACTAATCATAATTATCACAAAGTCACTTGTAAGAAACAAACAACACAAACAGTATTGAAAAGGAAAAAACATTCGATATGGGCAAGAACACGAAATTTTCAAAATATTTTAAATCAATTTTACAGCTTGTAAAAACTCTGTTAGTAATTTTCTTTCTTTTCATTTTTCTAAAGCTTAAAAAAATATTTGAAGTTAGCAAAATTCAAATGGCTTTTTTCTAGCGCCGTTTCAAAATCAACCAATCCCACAGTTGACAGCTTCTATCAATTTTGCAACGTTGCCATATTTTCAAATCTTGACATTGCGAATAGCGTTCCAGTTCTGACATTTATAGTTTGAGAAACTTGGCAACATTGCCGTTTAATGTCACAATCAACCCGATTAAGCCTTTTGGCTGCTTCTTCGTTTAGCTTGAAAATTTGCTGATTTCCAAAAACAAATGGGAACTGCTGTAATTGAAATTTATACAGTGTGTCTCACTTCTCATGGAAACACCCCCGTAATTATTGTAGTAAAATTCTCTATTCTCTACACAACCCTGATGAAATTATTACAATTGGAGAGGCAGAAGTTTTTGAAGTTGGCTACTTGTGCTGCACTCCCCTATTGTAATAATTCAATGAGGGCTGTCACTTTTAATGTGATTTTTCAGTAACAATTGAAAATACTAGAGAGTTATTGCAACTTTAATTATTAAAAGATCCGCTACTAAAGTATCCTCTAACGTGATTTCGAAAGGGTGTTATTGCAACAACCTTCTTCCAAGATGCTTATATTCAAGCTTTATTTTGACAAGTACGTCAAATTATGTGAAACAACTCCACGTAATAAAATTATATCGTCTTCGAATGTGAATCTCAATCTTTTTTTCCTTTTTACTTCAGTCATTGTTTCACCAGAAAAATAAACTTATGAAAAGAATCACACTATTTTACGTCAGTTGGACGCATGAGTGACCCTTGGACGTATTGATTCTTCACAATATTGTTGGGGTAGAAAATATACCACCACCAAATGAACCTGCTTTATTTGATTTTGAAAATATATAAGAGCAGTGCTTAACAAACTTTAGATTATCAACAGATATATGACAAAAAAAACAAATCCGTAAAATAAAGGTACTTTTAATAAAAGGTTCTTGGCCTTTATTTAAATAAAGTAAGGGATGCCTGTATTTTAGATTGAGGATATCCTCAAAGTAGGACACAATGCGCATGCGTATATGTCAAAATAAAAGAAACTTTATTAAAAGAACTATAGAACGGACGATGCAATAACTCTCTAATATCATAATTAAAATATTAGTATAGCATATAAACGAAGACAGATGAAGTTATAGTTGACACTGGTGGACAGTTCGAAGCAACTAGCGGTAGAAGTAATGATGCATATGTCCATCGTAGGCGCTAGGAGTACGTTTTTTAATGTGATGAAAAAATTGGCGTTTTCATTTTCGAATGATGTGAACCAACAAATATTCTTTCTTTTTCTAAGTTTGTTGGTAAGCTTCCTATTTATAGGTGGTAATCTTAATATGCATATCAAAATATTCAGGAAAAGGGGCACATGCGTATTCCTTATTGCCATTGGAGAGGCAGAAGTTTTGTTAAGTTAGTTGGCAACTTGTGCGGAACTCCCCTCAAAAAGGGTTGGTACAACACAACGATTCGTGTTTGTCGGTCTGGCAACACTGGTTGTTAGCGAAATAGCGAACGCTAAAGAGGAAGAAGAGGATATGTGATCTTTGATCACAGACCTCATAAAACAAGTAGATATCACATACTGATACCAAAATGGGCGCCGCCATTAAACTCCCATTTAATGTTGGTACCACTGGAATATAAGAGATGGTATCAGTTTAATTTTGGCCCATCATTTTCGTGAATCCTGAATATGATACACTGTGAATATCATACATGGGTGTTTTGTGGTGAATATCGGACAGTTTAGTGCCTCTATTGAACCCTCATACGTCTAATACCATACCTTATCTATGTTTTGTAGTTGATTAATTTTGATTTCGGAATTGTTTATTTGTTTTATTTCCTAGTTAGCAAATTTTATTTCCAAAGTTACTAATTAGTTTAGTGGACATTCAATCAAGATACCGCGTTGTTTCGTGCCTGGTTGTAACACCTACCGCAACACTCTTGGATGTCTTAATTCATTCCATAAGTAAATATTGAAACTCCTTAGTTATGAGAAATGTGGCGTCATTGATTGGTTTTTCTATTTTATAGAGTGCCCTACCCAAGTAGCACACAGAGGTCATAATTAGGTTGTACAGACGTCTACTAGACCTTTCGCAAAAGTCCATGACTTATGTCTTGTAATATGCTATGTATGCCAATACGACAAAAAGGCACATTCTTGCGACGTCACAAGATTTTATATAATATCAATATAATATATAAGTCAGCCTTCTTTTACATGTTCATGATACTCTGTGACCGTGATAGTTATCGAGATAAAAATGATTTTCATTTATGTGTCTTTAAGAATTGTTCTGAAACTCTAGTGACAAATCCATTTTTACGATCAAAATCCAATTCTACTCACTTAAAATTCATGCGCCTCGAAAATGAAGAGAGATAAATATTTATTTTCATTTCAGAAAAAAAATATTTCATCAATTTTACTCATTAATCGTTGAAATATGTAGACCATATTACGAAAGATACTTGATTAGCACATCTCCAATGATTTTTAAATTGATATAACACCCAGGGTCCCATACTTTTTATTTTAAATATTGTTGTTCCAATATGGCTACCAGAATGATATAATCAATCAATCGAAAAACATGGATGCCGTCATGCCGTAATGTAGTCGCTGTGACCACAAGTAGCAAGTTTTGTTGTACTAACGTCGTAACGCTATCAAAACAGAAAAAGATATACACTGAGTGCATAAGCATTCCGCTAGTTCCGCCTAATGGAAAACGCTACAAATAACTGACATTTACAAAAGCGGTTATGTTGATGTTGAACAGTTATATTAAAATATTATTTATTTATCTCTCGAAGTGCACATACATATTATTTATGTCTTTCCTTGTTGTGAAAGCAATTGAAGGTACTGGATGAACTTCATTTTTTGCAGTGTCCCGATAGACTGATTAATT